>VXBJ01003035.1:160521-206593 GCA_013400055.1 Nycticryphes semicollaris
CCTTTTGCTACTTTTTTTTTTTTTTTTTTAAATTACCACTGCTACATTCCTCAGAGTCTAACTTTTCCAAAGAAGACACACTATGAATCAACATGTGCTAAAAAATATTGTCAAGACATTTGACATTGAAATTTCCAAACAATTAAATACAGAAATCAAATCTTACCTATGTTGTGGTAGATAGAAATAATGTAAAAATGAATTTTCAGAAAGAATTTGAATGTGAGTTTCAGACCTACTTTAGCGTATTAAAATCTGTGTGATTTTTTGTTGTTTTGGTGGAAGGCTGAGCAAGGATGGGGTAGGAATTATCATTTTTCATAATTAGCATTATTTGTTGAACAGCCCTGAAAAGATAACCCTGAAAGAAGTAAGTAGGAAAAGAGGAAAAGAGAAGGTTTATTTAAACTAAGAGATTTTATGCATTTCTGGAGTATTCATAGTAATTTACTTTTTTCTTTGGAAGCAAAATTATTTTTCAATTGAACTGATATCTAAAACTAACATGAAACTTAGGTATCTTACACCATTGCTTGGCTATACTATATTTGGAAGTGTCTACATTTTACATAAATGTCCGCTTCATATTTAGTAGTACTAATTATAGAAAATGCTGTCACACAGCAAGACTACATATCACTCAGTGGATACCTATACCTTCATATAAGCAATTACTACAAATGAAGGCTATAAGGCAAGCACTGACTTTTATCTGTTGATTACCCAAGACTTCTAAGTTCACTTTGAGAAAGACTATTTGTTAAAATTTTCAGAAATAACTGCTTTTTTTTAAATCATTAATTTATAATTAGGACTATCAATGTGATATGAGAGCAAGCAGAAAAAGTGCATGTCCATTAATTGTTAAGCCAGTATTTATAAAGGTAAGGTTCAGGATCAAGGGCTTAGCAGTTTAGGAACTGAAATATTAGCCTAAGATTTTTTTATTATTAAGGAATCCAAAGTCTTATTAGAAACTAATAACAAGAAAGCCTCAAAGCCAAATGTTCTTCCACATGTGTCAAGTACAATTTTGAAAAAGTGGAAAAAAAACCCCCAAAAACAAAACCAAGAAACCTTTGAGTGTTAATGTTTTCACATGCTTAAAAATAGAAACCTTTTGATTACATCTCCACCAAAATAAAGGCTTACCAATATTTATTCACACAGACTAAGGATTACTATTCTAACTAAGAATTGTAATCCTTACTTTTACTTCAAATTAGTTCATCATAAAAATAACTTATTAATTTATCATAGATTAATCATAAGATTAATTTATTAATTAATAACACTAGAGGCAATGTAGGCCCACTGATGAATGAGGTGGGTGCCCTGGTGACAGAAGATACAGAGAAGGCAGAGTTACTGAATGCCTTCTTTGACTCTGCCAATTCTGCTGGAGGCTGTCCGGAGGAGCCTCATACCCCTGAGGCCCCAGAGGAAGTCAGAATAAAGGAGGAGTTTGCCTCATCTGATGACCAGTTAAGCAATCTAGACATCCATAAATCCATGGGTCCTGATGGAATGCACCTGCAGGTGCTGAGGGAGCTGGCAGAAGTCATTACTAGGCCACTCTCCATCATCTTTGGTAAGTCATGGGGAATGGGAGAGGTGCCTGAGGACTAGAGGAAAGCCAATGACACCCCAGTCTTCAAAAAGGGCAAGAAGGAGGACCTGGGTAACTATAGACAGGTCAGCCTCTGTCCATGGAAAGGTAATGGAACAACTTATCCTTGGCACTGTTTCTAGGCATATCAAGGATAAGACGGTCATAAGACGCAGTCAACATGGCTTCGCCAAAGGGAAGTCATGCTTAACCAACCTGATAGCCTTTTATGAAGACATAACCAGGTGGATACATGATGGTAAAGCAGTGGATGTGGTCTAGCTTGACTCAGTAAAGCATTCGACACTGTCTCCCACAGCATCCTTGCAGCTAAACTGAGGAAGTGTGGCGTGGATGACAGGGTAGTAAGGCGAATTGTGAACTGGCTGAAGGATAGAAGCCAGAGAGCTGTGGTCAATGGGACGGAGTCTAGTTGGAGGCCTGTATCTAGTGGAGTCCCTCAGGGATCAGTACTGGGACCAGTATTATTCCATATATTCATCAGCGACTCGGATGAGGAAATAGTGTGCACTGTCAGCGAGTTTGCTGACGACACCAAACTGGGAGGAGTGGCTGACACGCCAGAAGGCCGTGCTGCCATCCAGTGGGACCTGGACAGGCTGGAGAGTTGGGTGGGGAGAAACTTAATGAAATATAACGAGGGCAAATGTAGAGTCTTGAATCTGGGCAAGAACAACTCCAGGTAGTCTGGGTTTCTTTAGCTTGGAGAAGAGGAGACTGAGGGGAGACCTCAATAATGTTTATAAATATGTAAAGGGTGAGTGTCAGGAGGATGGAACCAGGCTCTTCTCAGTGACAGACAATGATAGGACAAGGGGCAATAGGTGCAAGATGCAACATAGGAGGTTCCACTTGAATATGAGGGAAAAACTTCTTCACAGTGAGGGTGACAGAACACTGGAACGGGCTGCCCAGAGAGGTTGTGGAGTCTCCTTCTCTGGAGATACTCAAAACCTGCCTGGACACATTCCTGTGTGACCTGATCTAGGTGTTCCTGCTCTGGCAGGGGGATTGGACTAGATGATCTTTCAAGGTCCCTTCCAATCCCTGATATTCTGCGGTTCTGTGGGATTCTGTAATTTCAAAATTACGAGAAGCACTATGCAGAAATCAGAGGGAAAGCAAGCATCCAGCAAGAACAGAATTAATTCTATCTATTTATTATTAGGCATCTCTCCAGCCCATGCTATAAAAGTATTGGGCCACACTTCTGCTCCAATTATTCTACAAATCAAAAATTCAGAAGCAGTATGGTAAGTGGGAATAACAAATCAGCAGGGGGAAAATAAGGCAAGATACAATAGAAGCTATGGTAGTATATATGAGTATATCCAGAAAACATTAATCATAATTTTCAATTTTAGTTTTATAGAGCAAAAGTACCGTATTTAATTACATTTTAACAAGGACAAAATTAATAGCAATTGGAATCTAAAATACTTCTCTGTATATAACAATTCATATATTTTCAGGAATTTCTGGTTCATTTACAGCCTAAGATAACTGTCAGTGAGGCTCAAGACTACGTAGGTGACCCAATTTTCCTCTTTGCTTCTTTAGAAACAAGCTAGTCAAAGAGCTTCCTAGACAGGCTGTTAGACCTACACTGTAATGACCATGTAAAATGCTACTGAGATTGGGTAACTTGAGGGGGGGGAGGGGAGGGAAGTAGTTCAGAAGACGGTCATGTAAGCAATTTCATTGCTCTCTCTTGTACGAACAGGCACAAAAACAACCAAAGAAGACTCAGCTAACCAGAATACTGACTCACTGAGGCAGTGATTAGTCTGTAAGGAATCAGGACAAATTTAGGCAAGCAGCAATACAGGTAAAACATTTCTCAATGATAATTTTTCAATACCCAGCCCAACAGAGAGTGCCACAAGGAACATTTATATTTTCTCAACCATTGGTGTATTCTCCCAGTCACTGACTTCATTTTTTTTCAGCCATCATTTTTATTAAGTAACTTTTCTGGAGTAAAACTGAAGTTGTGATAGTTTCAAACATAAAGACTGTCTCACTGAGTTAACACAAAAGGTATAATCACCTCAAAGCCAAATGCAAACAGAATCAGACTCAGGAACTGGCTAGTACTGAACTGACTGAAGGAGGAGTGCTTCATGCTAAAAAATACCATATGTGGCCTTTCATTTTCCCTCTTATTCTACTTAATTAATCATTCAAATTTTATAACTTTTTTATTCAGAGCTGATAACCTGTAGATATATTTGTGTAGGCATTTTAATTGCAGAAAACCAACACTATGTAAAAATCTATACCTTTTCTGTAATCCAAAAATTTAACATGCCAGTCAAATATAACTCTCAATAATGCTGTATGAAAACAGAAAAAAAGATTGCCTGTAGTGGTAAACCTGTTGTTTTAATCATGTTTCCATGAAAAGACAGCTTGCTCACTGAGCTACCAATATTCCCCCAAAATGGGATGCAAACAATGTAATATGCAACCGCTGAGCTCCCACAGAAATTATCAAGTTAATTCCATGCTATATATGGCAATGCTTTATGTATGCTATTGTAAAAAATCCGTATTATTAAAAATATTACTGACTTTACTGTCTTTCCAGTGGTTTCTATGAAAATTTTGGCATCAACTAATCAATTAGATTTTGAAAGTCACAAAAAATAGAGAAAATAGATTCAATAATATTCTGATTTGCTAAAATGTGCTTTAGTTGGTTGGATTAAGGGTGGAAATAAAATTTTTAGCTGTTGGGGATTCACTGTAACAAAAGTATTGCCATGTAAAAATGAACAGTAGCAATTCTCTGAACTGTAATTAATCTTAAGAGAAAATGTAGCATCTTTGTAGCATAACTGGTTTCCAACAATTACTCTGGATGCAAACAACTGTTGGCGGACCTAAATGGGACTGTGCCCTGTAACACTGTCGGACCAAAAGCACCACTTCATGAAGAACAGTCCTTCTAGTCTACCATGGCTTTATGTGTAAGATGATCTACATCTAAATGCTGCAGGCATGCCATAGAGCTTACAGAGTGGTACAAAAAAACCTATAAAACTGAGTTTTTTATAATCTAAACTTCTGCCAAGAACAGCATCAGACAGCTTGTATTGGACCAGAATTGGTTAAAAGATTAAAGCAGATCCCAGTTAAGAAGACTAGCATCCTTGCTACAGGAACTTAAACTGCAGGAGAATTTCAATCAGTGTAGCACATCTCATTTAAACTTCTTAATGGGCAACTTTGTCTTGCTTTACCTTCCTATGACATCACATAATTCATCAAAACAAAGAAAACCCACCATCAGCAAGTTTTAACAGAATCTGAATTTAAGCAACAAGTCAACTGGCAGCGTATTACAAGCAGAGTAAATATTACAAAGGCTAAAGTCACAGCCAGGATCAAACCACTCTTTTATTTAAAACAAAACAAACAAAGCAAAACAAAACAAAAATAGGAAAGAAAGAAATACACAAACACGGGGGGGGGCGGGCGAAAAAAGCACAAATGGTAACAGAAATTCCAGCTGTCCCAAAGAAATCTTGCTGCAAATTACCAGAGTATCTCTAACTCTGTCTGTAATACCAAGCAGCATTCTCTTGTGGCTACATACATTTGAGCGCTGTTCAGGCTAAATTGCTGCGAGTCTCAATCTTGCCTGTGAAAATGCTTTCAGTGATTAAATAGAATACTGAAGTCTTCAATAATACACTCACTGCTACAGGCTCAGCATCACAATGCACAAATAGCAGATACAAAGTTTTACATACACAGACTAATATCAGACGTTATTAACAACTTGTCAGCTGTTATCTTAAAAGCAACATTACAGAAGTCTCAATATGCCATGCTATTTATAAGTACTCCTCTAGAGATCATCTCTAATCCCAAGGAATAAGCTTATTTGCAAATCTGGCCTTTGGAACACAAGTCCCAGGTGGGGTTTTGCTGTCTGGCTTCTCCTACTGTTTCCAGCACTGTTACTTCTTGTTCTCCGAGAAGGCTTTCACTAAACAGCAGCAATGGCAAAACTCTCTTTCTGAGGCATTTCTTTACCTGAACCGTAACAAGTGAACGTTGGGAGAGGATGTATTTAAAATATTTAAAATACTATGCTAAATAAAACCACTCTAGATACACTGAAATAATGTCTTTAAATTCTATTTTTTTTATCTGATAACTCAAATTATATTTTAACTTTTCATGTCCATAAAAAGGAATGCATGCGTAAATTCTACAAGAGAGCTCAGTAACGGATCAATAATCAAAGCATTAGCATTTTAAGATGTGGTTAATTTAATAACATTTTCAAAATATACATTTACCCTGATGTCAGAGAATAGCTGAAAAATAGAAAAGAAGAGGAAGAAACACAGAACCTCATTGCTTTCAGTGATGAGGACAAGGGAAGGTCAGCAGAGGCTTTGTACCTTTTTCAGCAAAGTTTCAGCATGCAGTTCATAGTCCGCTTATAAATATGGGCTGGATAAAATATCAGGTGGAAAACTGACTGGCCTCCTAGGCTGCAAGAGTTGTCACCAATACTGTAAATTCCAAGTAGTGGGCAGTAACCAGTGGGGTCCCTCAGGGATCTCTGCACTTGTAAGATTGGATCTGGAGTACTATGTCCAGTCTGGGGCTCCCCACTGCAAGGAGGATATTGATGCATTGCAGTAAGGCCACAGGGAGGGCTGCCAGGGCAGTCAGAGGAGGGTCACATACAAGGAGAGATGAGGAGCTGCTTTCAGTTTTGAGAAGAGCAGACTAAAAGACTTACTGCTATCTACAACTACTTAATCAGAGAATACAGAGCAGATGCAGACAGACACTTTCTTAGAGCTGCACAGTCATAGGACCAGATGCAACAGGCAAGTTGGAAAAGAGGAAATTGTAATCAGATTGCAGGATTATTTATTTCTTTACTTACTGTGAGGGTAGTTAAATACTGAAACATTTCCCAATGACGTTGTGGAAACTCCGACCTTGGAATCATTCAAGACTCAACACAGGCTTGGGCAACCTGATCTAATTAGACCTGTTTTGAGCTGGAGGGTTGGACTAGAAAATGACCTCTGGAGGTCACTTCCAACCTAGATTATAATTGTGTAAGAAAAATCCCTGATGAAGTCTCCTGGGTTTACAGTGACACTGCTAAAACTTATCAGCCCATTTATTCTGTTGCACTGGTGAAAAGCTGCTGTACCCAAATCCTAATTTTAACAGACCAGCTAGTATCTCCAAAGGAAGCACTGCAAAATATTTGAGTAAAAATTCCATACATTTTCCTTTTACTTGGAAATTCAAGTCAAATTGAGCTGTTGCAGAAGTCTATACAATGTAAGAAAAATTCCATTCCTCTCATCTGAGTATGAGACTGAAAAAACAAAATTTAAGAAGTCTGGGAAGGAAATTTCTAAAGTCACTTACCCTGTACGTGACTGGCCAACTTTATCACAGATGTCTAAGATGAGGCCCCAGTCCTCTGCAGTGTTCATCTCACTGGTTGCTTTCTCTGATGAATAAAGTAAATAAAATAATCAAAACACAAGTATTAAAAAAAGATAAAATAATTTAACAAAATTATCAACAAATATGTTGCAATATTACCTCTTTGCATGTTGCTAAATGCATGACAAATCCCTGTATTTAATAAATTTGTACATTTAAAACTGATATACCTGATACTTTCTAATTTTCAAATGTTCACTTGTGGCCATGAATTTTAACTCATACACAAATATGTATTTGGGGTTTGTTTTCTCACATAATAAAGATGTACCCAGAATATGACAAAAGATGTACCCAGAATATGACAACAGGTTCGGGATTTTTTTTTTCCAATTTGGAACTATAAAGTTTAATGGGATATGAATTCCCAAAGCATTAATTCACCATTTGCAGAGTCAGATACAGCCGCATTTACCACTTCCTCAGACACTAAAATGCTGTGTCTTGCATTTTCTTTCTATGTATTACAATTCAATAAGGAGGATTCAACAATTAATTAATAATCACTAAACTTTTATATTCTCATCTCTGCTTCGGATGACACGCTCCACTATCTCTTTTCAGCTATAAAGACTGCTAAACCAAAGCTAATCATACAGAAGTCCATTGGGACTCTTTCTTCCAAGTCCTTTGAATATGATAAGAAGACTCCTGGCTCTAAAGTGAAGGAATAGAGAGAGTTGGTGGAAAAGAAATAGAGTCAACTTTAAAAAAAAAAAAAAAAAGAGACTCCCCCCGTTTCTCCCTCCAAAAAATTTAGGTACACAGAGATAACAATACATCAAAGTGTTAAAGGAAACAGAGCCTTATACTGCAGCTGAATGGAAGATTATCTAAACACTGATAGATCAGATCAGGGCTGGAGAGCATAAGGGAATGCACAAGCACTTTCCATTATTCACTAAATAGAAGAAGAATGGGCACAGAATCATACACAAACTGTTTCCTACACCCACTTCACCTAATAACACTTCAACTGATATTCACTTCTTAATCTGCAAAACACAAAATATGCTTCAGCAATGAGTACCATCCCTCAGGGAATGTCTCAAACTACTTAGTTTTATGAAAGTAAGCAAAAATTTGCTATAAAACCTTATCTGCCAGGAAAGATTCATTATTCATATTAGCACTTACAAGATGGAAAGGAGAGGGAGAGGAGAGGACAAAGCAAAACATCTAATCTCCAAAAATTACTGGGAATTATTCCTAGTTGATGGTTTGTCCTTACAAATTAGTTTCTCTGTCCTACAAATTGAAGTCGGGCTACAGTTAATTAGTTTCTTATTCAGAATAAAAATGCAGAAAAGCAAGAAAAGCTCTGTGGCTATGTGTTCTCAAAGTATTTCTGCCATATAAAACTAGAATGATAACACAGCAGTTGTACTGCCTGATGAAAGGAAAACAGCAATGCAGCACAGGGAAACCTTAAATGGCAGTTAGTTACAATTCAATATACCCTCTCAGATAAAGTACAAGAACACTGCCTCTTCTCTCTAAACTGGGGGGTAAGGGTGAAGGAAAAACTCATAGCAGAACCACGAATTATACTTTTCCTGATTGTTATTTATCAATTTAATACAGCCAGCTCTCAGTCCTCTGTAGGCAGAATTCTTGTGCCACAGGTGGTAAGACACCTGAACTGAATTGCCTTATATAGAGCCATCACAGACCATGATAGTCTCCTGTAATCATAGTTCATGAGTGCAACAGCTGTACTACTTCCAAAGTCAGGCTCAAGGCTGAGACATCAGAACTGCTTTTTTGAAACATGGAGCCCAACGACATGGAGTTGTACCTGAGCTGAAGGTGTGCCCACATGACATTCCCAAAACACACATAGCAAACCACATGGATGTAGTTTTAGTTCAAGGACTCCACCGTTTCCATTCACTCATGCCTAACGTCATACTTGGGTTAGCACATCCTTCAGCAGTCAGAGCTGAGAAATCCAATGGAAGGGAAACATTGACCTTTTCCATTGTTCTACACAACAGACAGTTGTCTGTACTTTTGGCAAAAATCGATCCTTCTTTCCTCAGAACATCATCAGAGAGAAATGGCATGGCAATTACAAACCAAAAAAGTAAACTAATGCGTTTAAAAAGAACCTTACGACTTTTATGCTAATTTAAATAGTTTGGCTAAAAGTAGAAATAAGTCAGTGATTGATAAAATCCTTGATCAGTATCAACCACACAGATTACAACCTTCATTTTAATTCTCAGTAACAATATGCGGCAAATGCATTATAAGTACAACTACAAGTTTTCTGTCATGGTTACATTCCTTCTTTAAGGTTGAACTGTATAAAAACTGCTATTTGCTTGCAACATCTTCTGCCTTCTTAGTCAGGTTTTTCCTCTATCAGCAAATGTTAGATAGCTTCTTCCTAAAATTTCAGTCTGAAAACCAGTTTCATTGTGCATTTACTGTGTTCTTTAGTAACAAGCATCTATTCATTCCCTTGGCTAATTACATTAATTGTAAGACATGAGGGGGGAAAAAAAAAAAAAAGAATTGCCTCTGGAATTTTAATTTAATTCTGTCTCAAACAAGGGCAGTTAAAAGTTAACAGCATACTGTGAATGTTAGCACTACATTATCTGACACTGTCCACAAAAAAGGCCACTATCTCTGTTAGAGCATTAGTGAGTGACTATCACCTTTCACTGCTCTGGGAACAGGAGCAACAAAGACGCTTTGACAAAATTCTAACATTGCATCAGTGTTTTGTAGACAAAATTATGACTTAAAGCTACTCAAGTTAAATCACTTGCACTAATATCACTTAAAATCCATGAATCCTCTCTCTTCTAATGTGAAGCACACAATCACAGCCAAAAAACCCATTTATGTACGTTCAGTATAACAGCTGGCACCATACCAGCCTTCAGGTACAGCTGACACGTCTCTGTCAGACTCTTAGTACCAAAATGAACTCTGATAGGGAAGGGAAAACAGACATTCATATTTAACGTCCTAGGGTAGGTTGGCACAGGAGATAGAAGGTAACTTGAAGTAGAACTATTCTTCATCTTCCATCTCTGATCAAAAATAATTATGCCATAGCAATATTAATGTTTACTTCAGACCTCATCCCTCCACTCCATCACTGCTGTAAATTCTTATTCAACTTAGTGAATGCCAAGCCAGGATCAGATAACATTTTAGACTTTACTAAAACAACTTTTAAAGATGGCACTGTCTCCTTCATGACATTAGTGTTCTTTATTAATGTTATATCAAACACAAAGGAAAACAAGACTACGTGACACAGAGAGATACATGACGGAACTGTCTCTAGTTTTCTAAAGCAGCTCCCTCCCATAAAGCTGAATCACTCCAATTTGAGGCATTGTTGTCCCAGCACAAACAAGACATACAAATTAATGTAGTAACTTTAGCCAGCGCAAGACTATAAAATCTTACGCAGATTGTAATTAGTAGTTTTCAAATGTTACGACTGGTTTTTTTTTTCCTTTCTTTCACCTTTATTTTTTCTAGCAGTTATTTAAAATTATGTTTCTTACAATTAATTCCACAAAGACAGACAAACAAAGTGATAAGTGCCACCATTTCAGAGGAAGAGCATTCTCAGTACTACAGCTTCTTTGGACAACAAAAATAACAATACGATATAAGAATATCTTTGTAAATAACTTCAACAATTTATTTAATTCCTAATACAAAAGCAAGACACACAAAACAAATATATCAAATTTTTCAGCTGCTTTGCAAGGCACAGAGCAGGGGATCACTAGGCTTATAGAATCATAGACTCATAGAATGGCTTGGGTTGGAAGGGACCTTGAAGATCATCAAGTTCCAGCCACTCTGACACAGGCAGGGGCTTCTCCCTTTATACTTCTTCTGTACTCAAAACACATTCAAGACTGGGTAGTACTGGAAACAACAGTACAACAAGCCGGGCAAAAATAATTTAGATGTTTAGTTGTCTTATGGCAAACTCTAACACATTAATGGAATTCAAACTACCTTTCACACGGACATATTACAACAGAGCAGGAAGGTGAGCACATTAGAGATATATGGGAACAGTAATAATTATTCTGGAAATAAGCTGTATCACAGCCATGTTATACTAATAAATAGTGCCAGGATCTATTTGCAGACCCCACAAACCAAGCCACAGTAGAAGCTGCATTTCAGAAAGAGTATCAGCAAGAAACTTAACTTTTCATATCAAATGTACAGTCTTATTTTTATCTGCTAAGGGAACAGATTTTACATGTTAGAGAACTGCTTTGATTCTTCTGAATTTTGATATTATAATGCACACTGTCACAGCTGAGATCGAGGGGAGGCACTTAAAATGACAGCTCTTCCCTGGGAGGAAAGAACAAGAATTACTGGGAAAGTACAATCTACAGAAGTTCCTTTGCTTATGGAACATACCATGTTGGCTTCAGATTACCAGGCTGAACTCAAAGCCTGGTGTTTCATTTTCAGAAAGGAATACTGGAAAAGATTTTCCTGTTGGCTATTTTACAGAAGAGGTATTCCATTCATTTTTATCCTGTCAGCATTGTTGGTTTTCACTGAGATATACACCAAAGCTATCTTTGGTGAGAAGTCCTTGTCTGTTATAAATATGTATAAATAACTGAAAAGGGAGGTGGCTATAGCTCCTTTTCCACATATTTTCTGCTCAGACTCCCTGTTATCTAGCAGTCAATATCCTTCTCCCTAAAACACTGCAAAGGAGTAGGTAGGCCAACTTGGGCAAAAAAGTGACAGCCTCATGACAAGTTGAACCATTATGGGGAATTCTTTCCTAGCAGCCAGAAGTTAACTCAGTATCTGCAGTCTGTATAATTATCTGGGGTCAAGTATCTCCTCTGCAACCATTTTCCCTCCTATTGACAGACCTGGCCTACACAGATAAAAGCCCAACTCAGAGAGACATGCAATTGTATAGTTTTGAAGACTTTGACTAACCAAGGGGATAAATCTCAAGAATAATGAGTTTAAATAGCAAGAGTATTTTATTATAAGAAATTACACTGTGGGAATCATGTTCAAAGCATCTCTTACATTCTTATACATCCAACTATATGCTGTGAAACCATAACATCCTTATTTACTCACATGTGATTCATGCATATTATTAAATATCTAAAGAGTTGTGAGCATAAAATGATCAGTAACTGCTATAGTTAATAAAACATGGGGGAAATAATTTCAAGTCACATAGGGTTGACAGTTCTACTACACTATAAATAATCTGCTTAATTTCCTATTTCTGTTAAATAGTAAGCCTGAATCTTTCCTTTCTTCTCGCTCCTGTAGTGCCTCAAACCTCTACACCTGCTACATTTAGAACTAGACTAACATCCAAAGCAAATGTAAGAAGTGCCTTCGCCCCTTATTCTGCATGTGAAAAAAATCATGCAAATCCCACACATGCTTTTTGAACACCTACTGTTAACATCATGTGTGATTTTATGAATACTCACACCAAAACCTGTATTTATCACAGCTTATTAAGTTTCAGAAATAATACGCTTACAGCAGGGAGTAAAAATGTTCTTCCAGTTCTTTTCTCACCACATGATTAAGTTTACAATGTTTGAATAAAGTATGCACTACATTAAGTCCAGAGTTACATATTTTATTCTTGGGATAACAATTAAATGACACCTCAGAACTGTTTTAGCAGTAAGTTCTTCACCAAACCAAGCCTAACCACTGCGAGAGTACTAATTAGTCTGTCATGACAGATTAGCATACAGTCTTTTGGTTCTTAAAGCATGTTTCACCATTATTTTGCCTGCATCAAACTTACAGATAAACCTGCATTTCTCACAAACAATTCTCTGGGAGTAATTTTATTATTAAGGTTGTGAAATACAGCAGAAATAGAATTCCTATCAAACCAATAAGAACACCATTAATTCTAACTCCTTAAATGGAGAGTTAGAGTCTCTTAATTATAACCTCAGCAGTGCAGAGTCTTGAAAGTTTTTTTCTTTTGTTAAATTCCAGTATTATGTACCTTACTTGGGCATACTGTTAAAGACTCAATTGTGAAAATCCACATTGACTTGTGTCACTACTGATTACTATCCCTTCCTGTTGAAATATTTCTAAATATAGTAAAAAGAGTGTTCAGAAAGCAAAAAGTATCTAGAATTTACCAAGAGATTTAGACTCTTTGAGGATTACAATTACTTACCTCCTCACATCTCTGGGCAAGTTAAAGCATTCTTTAATATTATTAGTTTAACGGTAGTCTTAATTACTAAGTGATTAAGCATTAAGTGTGCTAATCACGCCTAGAGAAAAGGTGCACCCCTCAAAAATCTCTGTACAAAGTTGACACTAAATGGCAAGCTATTACGGATAACCAGGTTGCACAGCAGGAGCATGCTAACAGGAGTAGCCAAATGCTGATGACTGGCTAAACTGAGAAATTGCTCCTTCTGAACTGAAAGATACTTACACTCCTCAAAACGATTGAAAACAATGCAGTTCCAGATGTGTTCTCTGCAATCCATCACCCTAAATGGTTCCAAAGTAATTTCCAACCATTACACAGTACTAATTAGCCGTCCAGCAGACGAGAATGCACAGCTATCACAGCAACACTATCAACTACATCATGTCCAAATTTGTATGAAATTAAGAACAGCTTTTGACTGCCCTCCTGCTTCAGGAATCTGATTTTCAAAAGAAAACTTTCTTGCTGGGCAAGTACAGAAGCAGAGCACTCAACTTTCATTCTGAGAAAAGAAATGAAAAATAACACTACTGCTTGACAACTTTTCAGAGTTTCCCAAGAACATAAGAGCTTACTTCACAACTGACGTTACTGTATGAAGCCTGCCAACAAGTTCATCCAGATAAGAGCACCAAGGGGCCTCAGGGAAGAAGGGCCCAGGGACACTTTCCGGGAGACTTCTTCATTCCCATCTCTCTGGCACAAATCCAGTTAAGTGATGGATAAAGGCAGCAGGCTCCTGAAAGTAGACTGCCACTAACTGAACAGCCTGCTGCTCCTTGAGCCTCTCTCAGGACACCACAAAAGGGGCTAAGGGAAAGAGGTTGCGTTCACTGGTGAAATTTAGCCTGGTGCTCACTATCTTCTTTTCCAAGAACAATTTGGGATTGACTGGTTATTTCCCTGTGCCCATACAGAGTAACACTTTTGAAAAATATCTATTGGTGATCCTAGTAGGCAAAGCACAGCATGTAAGGTGTGTACCTTTTCTAGGTGCACCTCTGCACCTGGAAAAACAGCAGATAACCCACCAAAGTAACAGTTGGGTGCTGCCACCCTACATTATGAAACTTGCAATGCTGACAAGCACATGTATCAGCCCAAGCACTAG
Source organism: Nycticryphes semicollaris (assembly GCA_013400055.1). Taxonomy (NCBI): domain Eukaryota; kingdom Metazoa; phylum Chordata; class Aves; order Charadriiformes; family Rostratulidae; genus Nycticryphes; species Nycticryphes semicollaris. The sequence continues at coordinate 175,003 of VXBJ01003035.1, forward strand.
AGAAACCCACTCAAGCAGTCTGATCTTCACTGCCACACAGTGGCTGTAGGAAGTCAAAAAGTGAACACCTGCCAGAACTTTTACATCTGATTAGTTCAAATAATTCCCACAGTTAATATTACCAACATTCACTCCTCTAACGGTCCATGGAAAATTGGCAATCAGTGCAATCTCTGTCTTATTTTCAACTGCCAAATTACACTAGAAGACAGCAAAACTATTAGAAAAAAAATTACTACTTTTCAAAGTAAGTCACTGTCAACTTTGCCACCATGAAAATCATAAATTGAAGGGCAGTCTTCAGCAGAAAATTGTTTCTAATTTTTCAAAATAGGAAGAAAAATAAGTTTTTCTTTATCAAGATACAACAGACTAAGAAATTCTATTAACATACATGCAGAATTTGTGTCACAGCCTTTCAGTTATGCACTAACTCTTCCCCCTTGAAAAGATACATACTTTTCAAAGAGTTTTGAGTTGGTTTTTTTGAAGAGCTGGAAGAATTAGATTTGACTTCTAAAGTTGGATCAACATTAAGAAAGAATGCATTTGTATTTGAAAGCTACCGCAAGCATAAAGAAATTTGTTCCAAACATATACAGTGCTATACTGCTGTAAGAAAATAATTCAGGAGGGGGGTATTTATCCAAATATAAGAAAAAGTCCCTCAGCAGCAGCAGGTAGGAGACAAACCTTATTGCACAATCACAAATCAGACGTGCAAAACAAATTGTTAACTGCCTATACATTATTATACCTTCAGTTTGGACACATCAGCACTAAGCACAATTTTTGTGAAGTAAAAGCCAGGCATTTCCTCTCCATCTAGTTTGGCCTTGGAACGAGCCAGGTGAGGATGAAACCTGATCACAGCATGTCAAGTTTGAATTGAAAGGGAAAAAGAAAGCTCCCGCAGGAATTCACTTTAAAGCACCGAGTACAAAACACTTTGGCAGTTTTCTCATGCCTGTCTGTGAAACAATTGTAGATGGTTCTTTTACTTTCCCTCCTTTCAGCAACGCTCCAGAGCCAGCTTTTTTCTCTACTTGTTTTGCTATGCGGCAACGTTACTTCGGCTAAGCAAGCCAGCTTGACTCCCACAGGCATCCCCGTTCTCGCCCCCCTCGCCCGCAGCCCCACGAAGCCAGGCAGGGCCCGCAACACCCCCCTGCTGTCACCGACCAGGCCGCAGCCATCACCGCCCGCTCCAGGAGGCGCCCCCGGCCCGGCCGCTCCTCGTCGCACCCTGACCGCCGGCCCGGCCGGGCCGCCGCTGCTGCCACCGGCTCCCCATCACAGGCGAAGCCGGGCAACAGAGGGCTGTGGAGGCAAAGCGGGCCGGCGGCCGTCTTGGGTGGCGCAGAGGCGGGAGCGGGGTCGGAGGAAGGGCCGGCGGCAGGGTTACCGGAGGGGGAGGCCGGAGCGCAACGGGAGCCACTCACCCACATCCTGATCGAAGGGGTTGGTGGCGAAGAGAGGCATCGCGAGGCGCGGGGGGCGGCGTGGCCACCCCTCCCCTCCCGGCAACGAAGAGAAAAGCTCTCGGTGACGACAGCGGCGACGGCCGCAACACCAGCGGCGACGGCTCCTCCTCGCGGCTGCTGTACCTCCGCCGCCGCCGCCGCCGCCGCCGCCGCCTCCTCCTCCTCCTCCCAGGGCCGGGGAGCCAGCCCGCCGCAGAGCATGGTGGGAAAGCGGGGCTGGGCTCGCCGCCGTCAGATGGCCCAGGGCAGTATCACAGCCCGGCTACGTTTCGTGCTCGGGCTCCAGCCCACGGCCCGCACCGGCGCAGCGCCTGGGCCGCCGCCGGGCCCAGCAAGTGGGCGCTAGCCTCGCCTCGCGGCGGCTGCTGCCTGGCTCCCTGAGGCACCGGCACCGTACCCTGCTTCCTCCCGGGCCGACCCGGCCGCCACAGGCCAAGCAGCTTAGGGCCGGCAGGGCGGCTCATGAAGGGGGTTTACTTGACTTAGTTCTGCTGAGCTCTTTCGTGCTTCCCTAGTTAGGAGGTGAGATGGTTCCGTGCTGAGACACGTTCGCTCCCTACAGAAGCTTCACATGGGCCTGACCGAGTCTTCATTGTTAATGCATCGTGGTTCTGAAGGAGGTGGCCTGACAGCAAAGGTGCACGGTACCGGTGATGATCGCGCCATGGGAGCCTGACCAGTTCTCCAGGGATGGATCCTGTTGAGACCAGTAGCTGTTGTTCGCAGCACTGTGAATATCTTGTGTCCATTGGCTGTGTGGTTGTATCTTGCTGCTTCACTTTGTACGAGTGTCTTGTTGGGTTTGATGGATGTATACCACAATAGCAATTTGACTCAGCAGGTGATACGTTCTGTCTATTCCTGCTGTCACATAAAACTCAAGTTATTAACCTTAAGGATTTTCAGTACTGTTTAATTACTCTGAACTAGATGGATCACAACTGAAGCAAAAAAAGGGCACATGCACACGCGTGAGAGAAGAGTCATAGGTATCTAAAACAACATTGTGGACACATCACAAGAGTGCAAACAAGAAATGCAAAAGATACTGTTTGCAGAGCAGAAACACTAGATGCAATCAGTAGTATTTACCATGCTCAATAATGAATGTGATTGCATGCATTAGACAGACTTCTGACACATCAGATGAAAGCTGCACACCAAGCCTCCCCACAGGGATTTACAGTCATTATGAACTCCCTTATTTTACTAAATTTTTTTCCAGGGTCTGGAGTTCTGCTTTTTTCCCTACCCACAGCAATTGTTTTCAGCAGCTGATGCAGGGCAGTGTTCATCTACTGCTTAGGACTGACTATTTTTAAGGAATTGCATTTTTTCCTTGGCTTCAGCCTCGGTTCAATGACATCTGCTAGATATTCTCAAAGGATGCGTTACCTCCTCACCATTCATCATCCCCGGTTATGCTCAAAAAAGACATATGGTAGATGTTCTCAGAGCCTGTTTTATCCCCCCTTTTTTTCATCCCTTCTCCCAATGGGTTTCAAAATTATTTGTAAGGATCCTTTCCAAACAGGCAGAGCTTTTATGCGGTGGTCCTGAATAACAGCAAACACAAGAGATAGATTGGGGACCTGGGATTTTAGACTGTCTTCAGCCTGAAAGGTTTACAACCCAACCTTACAACCCCATTTTGAAAAAGGTAATCTATACCCAGGGAGCACCTTAAGAATCTGTTGTCATGGGTCATGTTTTGTTTCTGTAATAATTTTTTTGTCTTGAACACTGTGAAGTACAGGAGTCCTTTGAATACTGACATTCTTCCATGGCACAGCAGTGGGTGGTGGTTAGACCACTCTTCCACAAAGTGTGGGGTTTACCCTCTCAGGCACAGGTGGCTATGGAAACCAGCTTTTCTACTTTATGTGTGAGTAGTATAATGAGTATGCTATGAAATCGAGGTGTATTACACTTCCTGTGTTTTGTGTATTGAAATAATACAAAATGTTTATATTATTTCCTGCTGTATTTGAAATGGGACTCATGCTGCCTAAGCTAGCTATCTAAAAGTAAGGAATATAGTTCAAAGGTATAGTCTCAAGTTGTGTCTAATTTCAATGTAACTACAGCTGATAGAGAATGCAGCAACACTGTACTCCCTGTGCCCACAACTATGTGCTGCCACCACATATCTCATATTAGGTTTGGAATTTGATCCAATTCATTTATGGCTGCACAATCAGCTGATCCAGCTGAAAATTACCTCGCAGCACAAGGTTCCCTGTTGGGTCATGTCACTCATCTGACTCACCTTGCAGTTACATCCCAGGCAAGGGAAGAGGTGGGAAGGCATGGCTGGGAACTGTACTTCATCAAACCGGGTCAAGAAAAACAGGCATGTCCAGGAGATTATTCATCTGTTCTATTTCAGACTTACTTCCAAAGATGGCCTCTGTAACAGTCTCACTCTATTGATTTCACAGAGGAGCTCATCTGCCCAATAGTACTCTGACTAGGGACTTGTCTCTGGACAGCCTTATAGCAAGCTTTAGGTAGGGTGTTTTTCAAAAATATGTGCTACTTTTTTCCAAAGTGAGCAGTCTTATTGGTACAGATGCTTCTTTCTTTGCACACTTCACTTTTTAGACAGTACTGTTGATCAGATACTGCTAGGTGATAAAGACACATATTCAGTTAATTGCCAGCACAACTTGCTTCCTGGATTTTAAAGATGTGACATACTTCAGAATTTGCTTAGGTAACTGTTGAATTTTATTGTTTTATTATATAATTTATCACTTATTTTTTTAAATTATGATAAGTGTTTATGCATATGAAGGTAAGTTCCAGATGACATACAATAAATAATTTTCCTATAGCTTTCCTGTAGGAAAGGCGCTTAGATGCAGCAATTTATAAATGACAATCTGCTAGAGAAGTTCTAGTATTTTTTTACAATCACTCAACTAACACACATCTGCATTAGAGAAAGACAAAAACATTACAGCCATGGAGGGGAAGTCCACTAAAGTGTCACTTTACTGGAAGAGTATTATAGTTGGCATCCCCATTTATTTGAGCACGTATGAGTTTGCTGGCTGCTGCACTATGAAGATAAGGTGTGTAACTCCAGGAAGATGTCAGGCCAGTACACATTTAGCAAGGAGACAGACATGAAGACCAGCGGTTGTCTCAGGGATCAGTCACCCTGACCTCTATTTTCACTGCATTTTCATTATAGGCCATGGTGTACATTGCTTTCAAAACTGGATGTTGGGCAGAAAATAAAATCAAAGGAAAAGGGGAAGGTTCAGAATAGAGAAAGTACCAGCAGTCCATTTAATCACAGCTTTTGCCTTTGACAGGGCAAGTACAAGATGTTTTGGATGGCACACAAGATGCTGTAATGTATAACAACAGAATGACATGACTAAGACAAAATTTGTCCCAGTCACAGGCCACATGTAAATGTCCTAAGTACTGGACTACAGTGATTTACCCTCTGTCTATAATTTTATTGTACACATCCTAATATTTTGCAAGTGTCCAAATTGTATGGCTTAGTTATGGCACTCTTCTCTTTTTCTTTATATAAAGAGAATTATATGAAACATCAATTCAGTGAGTCTGGTGTCCTCTGTTAAACAGAAGGCAGGCTAAAATTATTTAATTGTCTCTTTTGGCCTAATATTTCTGAAGTATGCAAGTAGGATTATATGAAGCATATAGCTGGAGCTCCCTCACATCTATGTCACTTTAGAACTAGGCAAGTATACAAATAATAAACTTTATAAGCCAATTCATTTTGTGCTAACCACATTTAAAATTGTAACATGGAACTTTATAGTTATTATTTACATATATAGAAGCCAGAAACAAGGGGCTATATCTTCCTCAGTCTTCCTATATTCAAAGCACTACTTGCAAAACAGCTCACATGAAGTAATATTTCCTACGTTTACCCTGCAGTTTTTTTAAATGATTTTGGATAACAAGTTCACCAAAGTCAATCACATAAAAAATGCTTTTATATTACTTGCTTTAGTAAGCTTACAGTGATGTATTGTGATACACTTGTAAGAAGCAGATAATCTGGGAACTGCTGGGACCTCTGGGTGCCTGGGCTAGCCTGGGGATGCTGGCGGGAGCATCACTCTCTGCTAGCTTCTGGACGCTGCCCTGGGGAACCACTTGTTCCAGTGCTTTTTTTGGCACAGACACCTGCTCTCCATGTGGCCAGACCAACTACACCCAATATGGTCATTTTTCCTTGGTGGTAACTCAGACCAGTTTTTAACCAATGATGAGGTTAAAATTAATAATTTTGTTCTCCACCACTCTTCTAATGAGGAAAATAGAAATACTTCTACTGACTACAATGGGAATTAGATTGGCACATTAGTACCCTGATAAAGAGCCCTTTTTAACTCAAGCCCTTGAAATAAAACTAAATAGCAAGCAAAGATTGTGTGTCCTCTAAAACTAATGATGGAAGCAACCTCCTTTGTAGAGATTGTAGTGCTCACACAAGCAAGCTACAATTGAAATACACTGAAAAGGGTTTTTTTAATATTACTGAAGTGTGTTTTCTGAAACTGTGAAAAACCTACCTGATCACTGTTGGCAAGGTAGCAAAGCTTCTTAATTTAAGAAAAACATTATATTTATTGCAGAATATAGGGAAGGGAATTTAAGAATATCTTACTTATGTTAGCAGGAAATTTTCAACATGTACTTTATTTTACTTACATGAGCAGTACCATTGAAGTTAAAGGTAGCAATTTTAGGTTTTGAGTATTTTATACGAGTATCTGTATAATTAGAACATTAGAGCGGAGATAGCTTCTCGATACACACGGTCTGCAGAGTGTGCAAAAGTGCCAACTGCACAAATCACAGTCTGTGGGACTGTTTTCTACATCAATCTATCCAAGCCTGGCAATGCAGCAAATTGCCAAGGTAATTAAGCAGTGGTATGGGCTATAATATCCTACAAAGAAAAGAGTTATTTAGTTTATTATGGCAAGAAGTGCACTGAGTTTGAATAAACCAAACTCAGATGAACAGGATAGTCATCTCCTTTTAATATGTGTGTGTCCTTTGACGTTGCAATTTGAGACACAGTTTTGTTTCTGAACAGGATTAAATAGAACAATACACAAGGCATCTCAAACTGGTGCTTTTTGGAACAAGAAATAAATATACCAGTGCTTTTCAGGTATATAGAATCAATAGTTTTTACACAGACTTCTAAATATTCACACATATAAAAGAAATACAAACTTCCACTTCAGCCCGTGTTCGTGGCACCTGTTTTCTTTTGCTGACTACTGAACTGTACAGTGGAAGGCATAAGATAAGTCATTTATCTTCCAGTGGCTATGCAAAACTCCAACTGCTTCAGATGTGCCAAATACAAAGACATCTTCTGATTCTTCCCACAACTTTTATGTAATCCATTCTACACCACGCCTTTTGAAAGCATCTTCTGTCCTATTTCTAGAGTAGTAAATAAAATAATAGATATACACACACAGGTGAACAACACTGTGTTGTTCAATTTAGACATAGCTAAACTCTGTTTATTCGCATTTATCCTTGAATACTTCACTGATTAGTACATACCATAAACCTAAAATAGTGTCCAATTACTATATAGAAGTCTGTTGTCTAAACACTTCGCTCTTGCAAAGTCCGGTGGGATTGTGAAGCAAAGACAGGGCAGAAGGACAAGAAGAATTTCAGTTGTTAATCTTTTTTAACAAATTCTCCTTCCTCAGGATTTTAAGTTATCATCTGTCATTTAACTGTTCTGAAGTATTAAGGCAACCTTGTGATTCTGCAAGGCTAATATTAAGTAATTATTGCAGAATCTCGTAGTAGGTGACCTTCCCCTGTGACAGAGGAGATGATAAGTCATTATATTATTTTCAGAGAACTACAACTTTTCATTTCATAGAAATGTTGCCATATTGGATAAGTAAATTTTGTATCAAAACCCCCAAACCATTATAAAACACTGCATGAGAAAATAATTCTCCTAAAAGCTTCACCTTGTATTTCTGGAAACAGATTGGAAATAAAACACATTCATAAGGCATTGAATATCTACTTGTGCAATAGGAACCTAGAAGATAAATTGATAATATCAATCACAAAGAAAGACAGGATAACTGTTCACTTTTGTAGTAACAATATAGCAATGCTGATGTTTTGGAACTAGAGTGTATAACAGAGAACCACCAGTGAAGGTTGAGAATGAATATGAAATATTATGATGCGCTCAGGTACAACGCAGAAGACCTTGACACAACTCTCTTAGAATTTATTAGGAAGTCTAATTTCAGCCTGTATTTGAATAACAGCAAAGCTGAGCTAAATTGATGAGCCAGTCATAATTGATTTAAAAAGCTGATTTAGATAATACAATTAATGTATAAGCCTATTTAGTACCACTGATTACATTTCTGTATGTAGACAAAATCTGTTTTATGAATCATGTTGAGAATTTTGGGGCTGAAAGGTGCTAGCCAAAGTTAAAATATTAGATGAAATAATTTTGCCACTATAAAAGTACAGTATTTCTAATTAAGCACAGATTAGGTGCCTAATGCTTTGAAAATAGCTGATATTTTATCAAATCTAAATAAAAGCTCTTACAGTATTCAGAAAATAAAACCTAGTGAATCACAAATGTATACAAGGTAAAATGACAGAAATCATGATTAAAAGAATAACAGTAGAAAACATATGAAAAGGAAATTACATTGCAACTAATTTATTGCAATTCCTGGAACATGTAATTACAAAACCAGATTCAAATACTAATCATTAACACAACAAACCTGTTTTGAAAACACTGCTGAAAAATTGTCACACTGGAAGTACCTATATGAAGTAACTACAGATGAAGGAACCAAAAAGATCTTCATGGATCAAAACATGGGAAACAGAAGCAAAAATAAGTTTTCTTTATTAAGGCAAAAAGAAATCAATGGGGTGTTTATTAAAGTTTTCTGCTTAATATCTTCATATATGGTCAGGAAACACAGACAAGTGTGAGATGGCAAAACCTGCAAATGACACAAAATGTTTAGTTTATTCAAATCCAAAAAAGGATTATAAGGATATTCAGAAATTTCTCATTAGTTGAGTGAATGGGCAGTGTGCTAGCAGGAGAAATTGTATGCTCATAAATAAAATCCACAATATTAGAGCAAAAATGTTGAGCTACTAATCCTTGCTAATAAGTTCTTAATTGGCTGAATTAGGTGAAGACATCATTACATATAATTTGTCCATCCAAAATCAGTAAGGCTGAGCAAATAAATAGCGAGAAGGAAAAAAATGTCATTTTAATGACAAAATATCAAACATTGTTTATCAAATTTCACAAGATTCTGCACAAAAGCATGGAGAGCAAGCAAAGAGGGATTTAAAAGTGAAAAATATTTAATACAGAAAGCGATTAGGATCTGTTCCCTCAAATCTTTTGTGGAAACGTCTCGAGAGAACTGGCAAAGGATTGCTAAAAGTATTTAAAAAATCACAACTAATATTCAGAATGGGGGTCAGGTCCCTGTGGCAGTATGCTCTCCGTCTTTTCTCCCCTTTGCCAGCTCCTGCTCAAGCTGTAACCATCAGTGGGAGCTGGGATGGGTTGCACCTGGACTTTGGGGGATGGCTGGCAACACAGCCAAATGCTGTCTGGAATGGGGACCTAGATATTTTGTTCCCACACAAATATGACTATAGGTCAATTATCTCAGTCTATAAATAGTGGACAGCCCAAGAGCCCTGTGAGTTCTCCTGCATGGCAGTGGGCTGTACACCAGGATCTCCTGTTGAGTGGTGATACCTGCCTAAGGTTACTCCGCAAGGTTCTGAGATTCCTTGCTGCAGCAGATTCTTAGTAAGTGACTAATAGCATGCTAAACTTTGAAATCTTAGCTAAGTGATATAAAGGATTGATTGTGCGTATATAGACATAAACTGTTGAACAAGTCTGGGACTAGGACTGGATTCCTGCTGCACCCAGGCTCTGCTCTGAGAGGGAATTTAGAAAGCAAGGGGATCCTTTCTGAGCTTCATGACTCAATGGGAAGGTCTCCCTGATAGCTTGTCTGACTCTGTTCTCTATGCAGTAAATAACCAAGTGTACCTTGCCATCAAATCTCATAAAACACTATCACATTCACTACCAACTTTGTTAAATCACTGGTTTATATTAATAAATATTTCACTACTTCTCTCTTACAAGTGAAGTTAATCAATCACTCCACCTGTGACACTTCTTCCATGCATCATAATTTAAATTAGAAAATCTTCTTCACATAATAAAGTCATAAGTTGACAAATTCAAATGAGACAAAAAGCACTGTACCATGGTTTATGTGTGATACCTGTTTCAACACTGCACTGACAAAGCCAGGAAGCTAGAAAGGTCTGAACAGAGATTTGGGCAGAAAAAAAGGTGTAAGGTATGTAGCAGCAATAATCAGAATTCAAATAGTAATTATAGAAAATATTTTAGGAAGCTACAGAATTTAAATCAACTTATAACTGTTAAATTGAGATTAAGTTTAGGCTCAGATTATCCTGTATTTGTTTACTACGTAGTTTCTTGCACTTTCCTCTGAAGCCTAATGTTGGCAAAAACTTCTGAATTAGGTTGTACAGTCCTGTGTATAAATTCTTATGTTTAGATTTTCTAACTATAAGATTCCCAAATTGTTTTATAACTACTTGAACACAAGAAGTGTCTGTGTGTGTATATATATAATATTGGTACTTACTATAATCTTATCCATGGTTCCTTTTGGCAACTACTCATTTTGCACACACGCATTACACATTTGCTGTTGCCAGTGGGTATGTTGGGGCTGGAAGCTGAATGTCTGCTTGTGCACTTTGGTGAGGAGAGGGAGAGACTGAGTTCTCCTATGGCACATCTTTTACCCAAAGGCCTGCGAATTGAGACCATCTAGTTTTAAGCATTGAGATGACCCATCCCATCCTAAAGGAGGTGGACTTGGACTCTTGCAGTCTTTCAGGACTGAAAAAGTAGCATCCCAGAGACATATACTGGGCCACCTCCATAGGGGCATCTCACACCAGCATTGGTCACACTGAGTCTGCTCCCCCTTCCATGTCAAGCCCTAGCCATGCTCACAGTGTCAGCAGACTTACAAGATAACGTGTATTCAAATGCCACCCTTCAGCCTGGCAGCTGGGTTCTCTTCAGGCTCTGGGAAGAAATTTCTCACCCTGTCTCAGGTGTGGGCCTTACATCTGCCTTGTGTTTTGGGGGTGGGTGGGTTATTTATTGGGTCCTACCAGCCTGAGAGGTGTCCTTCCTCTGAGGAAGTGGCTATTGGGCATCTGAGACGGGACCCCCTGGGCGTAGTCCCACCAGCTGGTCTCCAAGCAGACTCCCATATGTTCACCCTCAGACACATGCTTCTGCATTTGTCAAGAACGGTGGTATTTTCTGTCACTTTTGTTGAGATCGGCTACGTCTGTCGCTTTTGCTTGATGGCCACCACCAAGGCTGGAGACGCGATACCAACCCACACAGGTCCTCCCGCTGCGGACGGGGACATAGCCACGGCGCCGGGGCGGGGGCCGCGTATGCGGACAACGGCCCTACCCGCCCGACGATCCCGCCCGATGGACGCCGCCAGGCTCCCTGCCCCGCCCGGTGGTCACCGCCCCCGGAGGCTCCGTCCTGCCCCCGGGAGCCCCTGCCAAGCGGAGGGAGGAGCGCGCAGTGCCATGTGAGCGGCTGGCAGCGGGCAGCAGCCTTCGGGGAAGACAGATGGAGTGAGAGACAGCGTGAGGTCCGGCTGTCAGCGCGGCCGCAGCCTCGCCGCTGAGGGAGCCCCTCCTCCCCGCGGGTGTACGCCTCTCGCCTGGCCGGGGGAGGCATGGCGTCCAGCGAGGAGGACGGAGGCGGCAACGGTGCGGTGGAGGAGAAGGAGAACGGCAAGAAGCGGAGGCTGGGCGCCCTGGCCACGGCCTGGCTCATCTTCTACAACGTCGCCATGACGGCGGGGTAAGCGGGCGCGGGCACGCCGTGGGCCGGCGGCGCGGCGCCTCGGCGGGGCGGCGGCAGCTGGGGTCAGCGCGGTGGAGGCGAGACGGGGTCCCGGGGATCCGTCGGGCTGCAGTAGCCGCGGGGCGGCCGGGGGCGAGAGCCGGGGTGGCAGGGGAGCCCTTGCCTGCTGCGCATTGCCTAATACGGTGCAGCGCTGCCGGCCGCCAGCGCGTCACCCCGAGTCCGCCGCGGAGGTTAAGTATAGCTGGCAGAGGAATGCCGGGCGGGGGTGCCGCGCAGGCCGCGTCCCTCCGCCGCCGCCCGGCCGGCCCCCGCGGCCCCCTCCGCCTGGCCGGGAGGGGCTGCTGGCCGCGGGGAGGCGAAGGCGGCCCTCGGTGCCGTCAGGGTTGTTGGGCCGGCGGTTGCGGGCGCTGGGGGCTCGGGGCGAGCTGTCCCAGGTTCCCGCCTGCGGCTGGCTCCGGACCCTGGTCACCGTGTGGGGTCGGCCCTTCGGTCTGTGATTCAGCCTGCATCCACGGGAGTAGAACTCCCACCGGCTCCCCGCCAGGGAGACGGGTCCCAAGGCGAGCGCGGGCCCCTGCGGGCGCTTCGTGATGGGCGGGAGGAGGGAGCTGTGATAACTTCGGGGGCTCGTTTGAGGTAGTGCTCAGCGATGCTTTGCTTTGAGAAAAAGTGGGATTTTTTTGAACAGAAGATCAGAAAAGCACTCGCGTTTGCGTTAGTGCTTGAAGCACATACTTTCTCTTCAAAACTTGTCCTGTTCACTAACTCTTGGGAAAAAAAAAACCCAGCCCTATTAATTTCCACATGCTTAAAAGAAGTCTTAAGAATTAAAAATTTCTTAATTTCTAGGCTGACTTTCATCATGAGAACAATGTTCCCTTGGTTACCAGTGGGTGAACTCTCTGCCATTTGAATCCCGTAGAGCAAAACTGATACACTGCAGTTGGAGCAGGAGTTCAAGCGCTGATGCAGGAAGCCAGGAATATGATCATAATGGCTTTCTTCTCCCTAGCATCTGTAGATCATGTGTATACAAGTCTGTTCGTATATTGCAACCGCACCTTTTGAAAAGTGCTTTTACTCAATGTAAATTTTTTCCAGCTGGCAGGTTAATGTTAGCTTGCTGAATTCCCAGCCTCATGCCCCACGTGTGAATTTGCTAATGAACATCGAGTCCTGCCATACGTCTGTAGAAGATTATCAGACTGTGTTAGTTTTGACTTTGGTGCTGATTCAGTGTCTCACACTTCCTTCTCTCCCATCTTCCATTAATATCAAAAGGGATCAAGACATGCAAAATCACATATTTTATGTGGAAACGGAGACATAAGTTTTAGAAACAAATTCTTAAAATCTTTTGCAGGCACAATGTGAGATAAAAACAAACATTTGACATAAAGCAGTATTTGACTGAGGGACTACACGGGATAAATACATAAAAAGAAGAGTATATTTGTTTGTTCAGACACTGCATTATAGCAAAGTGTTTCTAGAGTTTTAACCAATGACTACATAATTGCATGTTAGTAATCATTCTAATAGAAACATTGTGGTTTATCTTTCTTTCTAGCAAAGGTTTAAGGGACTAAAATGACAGATGACACAGTCTGACTCATAGTCACAACTGGAAATGCTGCCTTTATTATGGAAAGTGTTTTCCGTTTCATGGTGATTTGCAATACTCGGAACAATGGCTTTCCTGATACCCAGAGTCAAAGCCACTGTCAACTAAAGAAATTGACCTACAGAAATTCATGTCCAAATAATTTATTTAAGAAAAACATACAGTTTGCAGTCTTTGCTTCTGAGTGTAGTCCAAGATTACTTCTCTCAGCAACCCATTTACAGAATGAGGTGCAGAAAATGGTGTTGTTAGATTAGATGTATTATGACTTAGCCTAGGACTAGGACAGAGCTGCCGCTGTCACTGTTTGTGCTGCCAGCTGGATGTAAACTCACTGTCACCTTCTTGTCAAACACTTCATTATAAAACAGAACATCTTTACTGTGGAGGACTACGAGTGATATTTCAGTAATTCCTCATTTCCACAACCTCAAATTAATGCACTCAGATTTAAAATCCATTATAAAATCTAAGTAACACTTGTGGAGGTAAATTTCGGAGCTCTGGCAGATCCAATTCATGGGCTTAAAGCAGAAGAGATCAAGGAGGGGAATCATTCCTACTATGTGGGGAAACCTGACTGACTTTATGTCAGTTTGAAATACTGTCAGAAAGTGCTGGAATGTGCCGCGCCAAGCGACTGTGTAGCAGTAGACGGCATGTGAAAGAGTTGTTAAGGGGCTGATACTGAAGTACATGCCATCTGAGGTGAACAGAGAGAGCTGTCACGATCCACGCGACTCTCATGCCGTTACAGCATAATGGGTCTGACCAGAGATCAGTGGTATCTGGTACTGCATTTCAAATGTTAGCCAATACCTTATGCTTAGGGAAGGGTATAAGAACAGGAAGAGTTTAAATATTTATCCCAATGTTTGTATAAATATTTTTCCGAATGTTTATATGCTCTCTGTATGTGTCTCTGAGTGTTTCTCAGACCCCTCTCCTTTGTCACTTGGGCCCTTCCTTAGCCAGAGCTCATCTCTCTGGACAACATGCTTGCTGTGGCTTTATGTAGAACAAGAGACTAAGTAACTATTCCAATATCATCAGGCAAGAAGTTAAGTTAAATTTAACAGTTATTTTTGTATTTTTATTTCTAACTCTCAAAATAGCCATACATAGCTCTGGTTATGCTATGTCTATATAAAAGAATTCTTGTACTTTCTTAATCTTTGTGGATCAAACCCTGGAGTTTCAAAGCACCTTGCTAGCATGATGTTTGTAAAAATGTGGCATGGCTCTGCATTAAGAGTGGAACGTACAGTACACTATTTTGAAAAGCTTGACTATATAAACATGGATTAATTATGTGGACAGTTGCGCATGCCATGGGTTATTGTACAGTGTCTGGGCTGGGTGGTGGGGGTCAACCCATTGCAGTTTAGAAGTTTATTTATTTTAGTCTCAATTTCCATTTAAGATGTCAATTAAGTTTTATATGAAATTCCAGTTTGATTAAAAGATACTGTTGCTTTCTTTTTTTTACATTGGAAAGGTTATGTCGGAAGTATTGCTCAGTTTCCTTTAAAAAAAATTAAAAAATAGCCAACGCCATCAAACGTGCTAGTTAAATATACCTGCCTCTGGAAGCCAGGTGCATACAGCACCCATCTTTCAGCACTTTGGAGTATGATTTTCAAAGATTACTTCTCAACACTTTTGAAAACTGAATCATAATGGTAACTTCAGTTGGACAATCACAACCAGGAACATTCAGATCACTAGTCAGTTCTGAAAATTACGAGTTGAGGAGCCATAAAAAATGTAAAAATGATGTGCGTGGATTCTGTTGCTTTAAATTATACAAATATCTGACCCAAAAGGGTGGCATCAGTGCAGGGTTCATCACGTGTTTTCACATAACAGTGATTCACAGTAAAGATCCATGAGGATTTAATAGTAAAAATATATAGACACTGCTAGTATAAAGTCTGATGGACCTGTGGTTTTGGGGGGTCCCCTCATTTTAAGTCAGTCCTCTGAAGGTAAACGAGTCCTTCTCTATGCTTTTCCAAGTAAAGAGATAAAAGAGTGTAATGTTTACATAAGTACATTATGTAATATTTAAGTCTAAAGATATTTTTAATAATCTCCTAAGGACACTGACAAGTGAAGAAGCAAAGATACTCTGTGAAGAAAATATTATACTAAATTATTTACTGTGGATGGATATTTTTAGAATTCTAATTTGAAATGTATCCATTCTCTTTCTTTTGTAGGTGGCTGGTATTAGGTATTGCCATGATGCGGTTTTATATACAGAAAGGAACACATAGAGGCTTATTCAGAAGCGTTCAAAAGACGCTTAAATTTTTCCAGACATTTGCTTTGCTTGAGGTAAATTTTAAACATTAGCTTGCTTTACTGGATGATGCATATCATAGGCAAAACACATTATTAACCTGAATTTAATATAAAAATTTTATAATAGTACTTAAAGTCTTTTTAACTCTATTATTCAAAGAAGTTTCTTTGGGAGGCAGGGTGACTAGTTGAAAAAAATGGGCACATTTTTTTCAAAATTAATCCTAATATTTCTGTAAATCAAATACTGCCTGGGAACTGCTTTGTTTTGAGAGTCTTTAACTCAAAAGGGAAAATCTCTGAGGGCATTCCAACCAGCAGATCAACCCTCTAGCTTAGTAGATATCTCATCTCCATGACCAGAGATAATGGCTTCCCTCTTATTCCTTGTACCGGACTCATTCTTCCACGTCATTCCCGCTTCTGCTTATTTCCAGATTCAACTCACATGCCCCATCTAATCCATTACAATAGGGTCTGTGCAAGTTGTGCAAAGTATTCTTTAAATAATACAGCTTTTGCTGACTATGCACTCGTGATCTCAGTTTATGGTACATCTATGGAATGAAACTTCTGGGTGTATTGAGCACTTACAGTTCTTTCCCAGGCACAACAAGGAGTCCCTACCTATATTTCAACTTTTTTTTTCCCTCAATCTGCCTGTAACATCTTTAGTTCAAGAAACTATGAAAATCATATGGCCAGCTGTGTATAGGTTTTTACTAAACTTTCACAGTAAGGAATTCTCCTCAAATCTGTCAAAATAAGAAAAGCATTCTATTTGCTAAGCAGTACTGACTAGAAAATACAATACATCTGAAACTTCATAGATGTTATTGGCAAAAATACAATAATGTTAATAATCTGTAATGAGTACAGAACATTTTGTAATTGATATTCGTTTAGCATCCCTTATATGACTCCCTCCACACTGTCCTATAAAAAGCTTCCCTTCCCTGGGAAGCTGACTCATTGAAAAACTAAATGCTTTTTCAGTACCTAAATATGTAATGTATATTATGAACTGGGAAAATACATCTATTTCATGTGTTTGCACAGATGAGATGCTGAGCCCATCACAGCATTTGTTGCCAGGGCTGTAATGTATATTTCTTTTAAAGACTGTTAGTTGGAGGCAAAAAACCCCAGTTCTCCTTCACAATTAAGCCTAGGTTTATATTGATATCAAAAGGCCATGTTTATAATATAGAGAGTAACATGTTGTACATCATTAACCTCTAACGTATTTTTATTTACAGGTAGTCCACTGTGCAGTTGGTGAGTTCTTTGTTTTAGTTTTTCTTATAACTAATTAAAACATGATTTGTGGAACAGAGATAACATGTTTCTCTCTTTAAGGAATAGTTCGCACATCTGTGCTTGTGACTGGGGTCCAAGTGAGTTCAAGAATCTTCATGGTGTGGTTCATTGCGCATAGTATAAAACAGGTGTGTGCCTGAGTAAGTCATGTTTTGATTGGTTTTGAGGAGAAGCTATTAATACAGTTCTCACTTCACCGGGAAGACCAATTTAAAAATTAATGACATTCCTCTGGAGAATACTTACCTACTTGTGTGTGAGTTTGGAAGTTGGAGTTATAGGATGAAGACCTGGTGTGGGCCTTAACTGTGAATCAGCCCTCTCTTCAGCATTCTGCCAGTTGGAGTCTGCCTAAATGAGATCAATGACTACTGCTATTCTTTGCCAGCAAATCTATCACAGTGTTACCAGTCCCCTTTCAAAAACTTAAATTAGTACTTACTGAATTAAATCTAAATGAAAATATGTCTTAAATTGAATTTACCTGGATAAACATGGTTGTGATTTTGCAATGTATTTTAGGAACCTTCTCAAGATTTTAATACTATAGTAATATTAATATTTAATGCCATGCATACTGCATTGGTTTTGTTAACAATATATCAAGTCATCCAGCATGTCACAATGATGCTTAAGGTCCTGTGTAAATGAGGATAGTTTGTTTGCCTGGCTGTAGGTGGTTATTGTAAGCCTAGTGATTTGTTAGCAGAATGAAGCAAGCAGACTGCTTACAGCTAGTAGATAGGACATTCAGTTGAATTTCTGAGGTCTGCTTTCCATGAAGGGCATGTAAGAATTAAGTGATAGAATTTGAGTTTGTTCTTCTGAATGTCTTTAAACTTAAAAAGCTGGCCCTTAAACTGTCTCACCAGCAGATGGCATATGCCTTTCTGCTGATGGGATATCACAGCACCTGCCTCAGTTTTCAAATCTCTGTTTCATTTTACAGAGAACTTGTTTTCTACACTTCATCTTTGTCTTTACCGTTGCTTTTCTTAACACGGAATAGGCTTTTCATAATTTTTTTTTTTCCTTTGTAAGCTAAGTGTTTCCATTTGTCCCTTAAGTGAAAACATTTCAAAGATTAACAAGTTTTCGTATTGAATGTTTACATGAATGCTGGAGTATAGCACCGCACTGCATTTTGCCATTTCGTTATTAACTGTGGTGGATTAAATATGTAGCGTATCCAGTAAATTTTTGTTTCCTCTACCTTCAGTCCAGTAGGTCAAGTTACGTCCAAGAAAAAAATACAGCTGAATGTATGTCTGATTGTATTTCACGCTGTTACTGCTTAGCAGGCATGAATGTTCAGGGTCATTTTAGGTGGTGAGAGGCTTGTTAGTGACAATAGCCAGACCCAGATCTGTCTACTTGACTGGAGATTTGCAAGGCAGCAGATAGGAATTCTCTGCATACTTATTTCAAGCTCTTCTGCTTGGATGTAGCTATGTGACGTGAATCCAAGTTTCGGTTATCATTGTTTGTCTCTAATTGCATGAGGCTAAGAACAGCCTTTTTCTGTCTTTTCCTTGCTTATTTGTTTGGGTGTCTTTGCATTTCAGTTGTTGGTATTTGTTTGTGAGTCTGGCAGTATTTTTATGTCTCCTTTTGTTTTGTGATGTTCGTGAGATCTTTTCACTGAAAGTGCACCTTCTTTGACGCGTTGAGGGTGCAATTTTATGCGCTGATGAGCATTTAAAGTTCTTCTTGACTTTTGACAGTTGTGCATTTACAGCATCTTTGAGATTCATTAAGCTTTGTCACCGTGTTGAATTTTATTTAAAAGAATCGTTTCCCTTTTTTGTAATTTTAGCAGAACTTGTGTTACTTTATTTCACAGACATCCCTGGAGATTTTCAGCTTTCAGGCATGGAACTGTATTACAAAATTCTTCCCCTTTTAAAGAAAAAAAAATTACTTGCATGTAATTCTTCTCAGAAGGTAGTATTTGTAATAGATCCCCACATGCCTTCTTTGTATTTGGGGGATTTTGTTTATTTGTGCATTCAGAGTGAAAAAGAACTAATGTTTTGAACCACCAGAGAGATATGCTACCTACTGATGAGGCAGTTTAATGACTCGGAACTTAAATCTTAAACGGGATTGTTGAGTGAGTTTACCCAAAGCTCCCAGTCTACCAACTACTCTTCATTTAGTGATCCATCTGTGTTCCAGCTCCTTAACTATCTTACAGCTCCCTGAAGTCTGCTAAATTTGGTCTTCTGTGACCAAGTTCCAGTTAGTAGATTATACTAAGCAATTCCTTTTATCTAAAATTTCATGGAGGCTTGCATTCTACGGTGAGGAAGAAGTAGGATAAAAAGTAAGAGAAAATCTAGGAGACAACAGCAGCGAGATGCAAAATGGGTAGTTAAATACTTTCTGTAGCATTGTTTTCTTCTTGCTGTTTTGAGGAGTAAGAAAATAAACATGTAAAACAACCACAAGTAGAAAGAGGGAGTCAGTTAGCACAGTGAAAATGCAGGCAGAGAATAACAAGGAGGAATAAGCTTAATTACAGGGGCTTATATTCTGATATTTGCATAATGGCTAAAGATTTCTCAGTTTGCAATGTGTCTATCTGTTAGTAAATATGTACAATAGAGAACTGTACGTGGTTTCAACATATCACTTTTATTCCAAAATTTTCTTTCTTTACAAGATATTAGTCCTGTTCCATGTACCTTAAACAAAAGTCTGTTGCAGTTTGCACAGAAAAGAAGCTTAAGGATGAAGAATGTTGGTTTTTTATGCTTCTGCAGATCCAGAATGAGGAGAGCGTTATTCTTTTTCTGGTCGTATGGACTGTGACAGAGATTACTCGATATTCCTTCTACACATTCAACCTGCTCAACCATTTGCCATACTTCATTAAATGGGCCAGGTGGAGAATTCTTGCACTTCAGTTTCTTTTGGTTCTCTGCATGTTAGTTTCACGCATGCTGAGCTAACACACAGGAGGGCAGATGTTTGAACTTTGGTTATGTGTCAGCAGAGCGCAAGTCAGTTGCTTTCTGTACTTGGGATCATTTTTACTTAGTTTAAAATGTTAAAAATATTTTAGCAGGGTTTTCTGGATATGACTTTTTCTTTGCTTTCTATGTCTCACGGTTTGAATTCTGCCTTAATTGACTTTTTTGGTTGGGTGGGTGGGTTTTTTTTTGTTTTTAACCTTTGGAGTCATCTTTAAACTTACAGTATGACTCCTTAAGATGCTTTTGAGTACAATGTCCAAAAGTAAGCACCTGTGCTAGTCTTTGTGGATTTCAGGTCTTTGAAAATGTGGGAGTTGTCTGCATATTGCTACTTAATGAGAAGTTCTGCTTTATCAGAGTTTTTGAAAGGTTCTATCCATGTCATGAAACTACGTATTAACTTAATTTAGTCCACATAAAAAGTGTGTTCCATTTCAAAACTGCTTTGATTTTGAAGTATACTTAATGTTGGCCGCTAGAGAGACTGCATGTTTATCAGGATACTTAACTGGAAGAATAGTATTTTCTGTAGTCATTATTTGAAAAATACAGGTAAGACAGAGTTACACTGTTAGAAGGAAAATGTATAACTTACATTCAGCACAGACGACTCTTATTTAAAAGAGTGAGTTTGCTTATTTTCCTTCATTTTTGTTTTATAGATAATGCAGTTCTGATGTTTCTAATCCACTTTTTTGATATGTCTGATATTTATGTCCATTCTTATAATAGATTATCTTTTTGCTAATACCTAAGGTGGTAGGCTTGGTTATGTTTAAGCACCAACTGGCAAACTTAAAAATAATCAGGTCTGGTTTCTTTAATAACATTTTATTTAGACTTCAGAAAGAGAAATGCATTCAGAAAGTACTACATTGACAGATATACTTGGCCATCAGATCAGTGTGTCTTCAGGATTTTTGTTTCCTTGTAATAGACAATAGGGAAAACTGATGTTGTAACAGCAGAGATACATGATGAAATATACTATAAACAAAACATTTCCAAATGTGTTATCTTCTTATAGAGTCCAAAGTACCTATCAAGACTTATGGCTAATCAAACAGCAGAAATGGGCATACATTGAGTCCTCCAAGGGAGCTGGAATTTTTTGATCTTTAGCTTATAATTGTAAAAGATTGATCTGTCCGTGGCTAATGGAATAGGTGTGCTCTAAATTCAGAATTGTTACTTTTTTTTTTCTTTTCCCTCACTGCATAGATACAAACTGTGTGTAGGTTATGGAATCAGTTCCTTCTTATACCTCCCCTAATCTGTTCTGTGACCTGTGAGTCCTCTAGTCCATCTGCTTCTAAGACAGTTTCATGTTTGGTTGCTACAGTTTTGGATCTCATCTCTTTTGGTCACGGAGTGCACACTGTACCTTTCTCTCTGTGCAACAGCTCTCATTGCTGTTCCCTGCATTAACTTGGGAGCTGTTTCTCCTAAGAAACATGACTACAGATGTAGTCTCCATGGTGCACTATGGGTAAGGACACCACAAATCCTATTAATTACGTTTTTCATTTTGTCACCACCTATGTGGCCTATGGCATTCAAACCACATTTTCTTCACTTTTTATTTGAACATCTTCCTATTTTAAAATGGATCTCATGAGTTTCTAGTAATGTCATCTTATTTTATTTTTTATTTCTGTTTCCATTAGTGGCAAATGGATTTTCCATGTAGTAGTGGGTAAAAGAGGCTTCTGATGTTTTTCAGTGTTTTCATTATCTTCAAAGAGATCATACTACACTGAGTTGACCCAGAGTGCATGCATTGTGACAAAGATACGTAGCACCATCTGAATTTCGGATCCAGTCCTGGTCTGAATCCTGTCAGTGACAACAGGAGCAAGATCAGTAAATTTTAAAAAAAAAAGTTATTATTGGTATCTACAAGTTTGCGGATTCTTTTATTCTTTAGGGTTAGAAAGACATACAAATATTCTGATACTTCACTATTTTTAAATAAAAGAACTGAGGAATGCATTCTCTGTAAATCTAAGCAACGCTATCCAAAGTAACTGAAACTGGTATTCTGTGCCAGGTCCTTGATTTTGGTGCAGGAACTACTGTAACGCATTGCTGTGCTACTAATAATAACAGGAGGAAATTTCAAATTCATGTGGTGTTTCTCACAAGGTTTTTTCTTTTAATGCAGATACAACTTTTTTATCATTTTGTATCCTGCTGGAGTTGCAGGTGAACTGCTAACCATATATGCTGCTTTACCCTATGTGAAGAAAACAGGAATGTTTTCACTGAGACTTCCCAACAAATATAATGTCTCCTTTGACTACTATTACTTCCTTATTATTGTCATGTTCTCCTATGTGCCATGTAAGTATTACTTAACTGTAGTAACTCTAACAACATAATAATCAATTATGAGCAGTGCTGGAAATACTGCCTGTGGTTAAATTTGCTGAACAGTTTCTTCTATAAAAGCCTGCTTTCTGTTGTTCCAAGCTTAGCTGCGCTCTAATTGGTTAGGCTGAAATATTCCATCCTGTTATCTGCCTCAGAACATAAGCTGTCTTAAAATTTAAATTTCGGTGAAAATGCTAAAAACATTTCTAAGACTTGGACAAAGTAAAATATTCTTTTGCTCTAACTACTGCTGAGAATGTCTACTGCCCCTGCCAGTTTGAAACAACAGCTGAAAAATTGTCCTGTAAGTTGTGCCAGGGTTTTGCTTTGCTTTTATTGCTATTAATATCCATTTACACATCACCTCTGAAAAACACCATCTGAGCATGCTCAGGAAAAACTTGAAGCAATATTCTACAGTATTTAATTTTCACAGAAATCTACCCCCAAGCATCTCTGAACATGCTTCAGTCCCTGGTTTAATCAAATTGTCCTTGTACTTGTGGATACCGGAAGCCACAGATAATTGGCTAACCATAGCTAAGATTAGAGAGACTATGTGTCTGTCGCTTTCAGTGTTCTTTCCACTGGTGCTTCAGCAGTGTAGACAAGGAGAAAGCAACTTGATTCAGATATGGCACCATGAATGGGGCTAGACCAATCTAAGCAAATAGAGTATTTTAGATAATCTGGACTATGAGGCAAGAGATTAGGGAGAGGCATTGAGAAGCAGGAAAATTGAAGTTAAAGGGGTCTGTGATTTGCATTCATAAAAGGTATTCAATTAAGAAGTTGACCTTAAATGTGGACTTTCATGGTATGCACACACTCTGTGAAATTTTTGTCACAAGAAATCATGAAGGCCTACAGGAGAGATGTATATAAGTAAAAAATGTCCTAAACTATCATAACTTACTAACAGTTTTACAATTGTTTATATAACATAGTGCTTTGGGAATAAATCCGATTTTCTATCTATTAAATATAAAGACCAAGTGTATCAGCAGGACAATAATATAATAGGTAACAGAGCCAGGAGACAGGGAGCTCCTCTATGCAGACTTGACCAAGTACGGTAATTTTGTATCCTCCTCAGAGTCTTAATTCAAACATCCATACCTTAGAATTTTAAGGACTTCAGGCAGTGCCAGAATGTGGTTAAGTCCTGTCTATAGAAAGAAAACGTTAAACGGAAGTTCCTTGAACACAGGGTATACATTCAGGGGCCTGTGTCTGACTTTTGAGTAATTACTGTTCTGTAACTCATTGCAATGTTCATGACTTCCTGTTATTTGCCTTAACGAACTCTAGCGCTGTGTGCCGTAATTTTTCCTCAGTTCATCATTGTGCAAAATTACATTTTTCCATGACGTGACCTGTTGAATTTTCATCTAATTTGCTTTTTTTTTATGCTTTGATCAAGTATTTCCACAACTCTACTTCCATATGCTGCGGCAGAGAAGAAGGGTGCTTCATGGAGAAGTGATCGTGGAAAAGGACGACTGAATCAAGATACGTAGCTACGGTGCTTTTAATGAAAAAAAAGGGTAAAAACCAAAACCTCCTGTGATTTTTCTGAGTCCAAGTTTTAAAACATGGAACAAGAATAAACAACTGTGCATAAAATAGCATGGACTGTATTTTTGTTATGTTCAATATATTTTCAGACTTGCCTTTTAATCCTTGGTTTCACTTTGATTTTTAATTGTTCATTTCTTCTGACAAATTATTTTCTTATTTTTAATAGGTTGGCAAATAGCTTTACGAATTGGAATGCTACTGTGCTTTCTGCTCTGAAAGTTCTATTATGATCTGTAGTCATCATCAAGAACAGTAGGAGAGTTGATAAGTTGTACTGAAAGTGAGTCTTCTGGAAAACAGAACATAAATTAGGTAATGGTGGTTTTCATAGACTAGGTGGCTTAAATGTTATTTAAGCTTTATATTAAATAATACCTTTCCAGTTACAAGTACTGTTAGCATGTTGTTCAACATTCTTTGGATTACAGGATTACACTGTAGAATTCTAGAAGGACTTTTGAAAGGAGCTGAATTCTCGTCAGTGCAAATTTAGAACTCTGTATTTTAATTTTAATTTTAATTATAGATATATTAGCTGGTTAAAAGCTTGTGCTGAGGAGTAGACTTGATGTGCTTACCTTTCTCTGATCAGTGGCTGGAATGGGACTCATTTGCAGAGGAAGACTGATTGTCAGCTTGTTTCCTATTCTACACTGAATTATATATGCAGAAAAATTATGGTATTGCATTTAGAAACCGTAGGTATAGTGAGCTAATTAACTTCTTTTAAATAGCTAAGTGGGATAAAATATATTCCAAATAGCATCTTAAAATATAAATCGTGCTTTGAATCATCCCATTGCGCAATTTTAATTGCTCTCTCCCCATTAGTTGTTTATTCTGTGCTTACCTAATTCTGTTTAATGTCTTCAATAATCGGCAAGAAGGATCTACAGTATATTAATAAAAGCTACAGATGATACCACACTATACGATACCTGAGTGGAAGAGGTCCAGCAACTTAGACACAGTTTAAGAGATCAGAGAAAAGGTAATGCATTTGAGGATACTTGGATGCTTAGAGAGAAGATTGAAATGTAATAATGTAGTAAGAAGCCTTGATAATGTAGGCAAAAAAGTTGCTTCTGGCATCACTAATGTCAAAAGCAGAGTGTATATGCAGAAGAGCTGCATCAGGCAGCTGGAAATGTGAATATTCCTTATGATTGCTGAGGTAATTTCTGGAGTACGGTGTTATATTTTGGGTAGCTCAGGGTGGAATTGAGTCGATCTTCTGAAAAGTTAGAGAACAGTAACAAATTAAAGTGAGAAAGGAGTCAGAAAGATTGAATTGTTAAATCTGTGTAATTTTTTATGTGACAAATACATGTAAAAGAAGAGGCTTTCTAAGTATGAAGGCGTACCTAGAACTGATGAGTTTGAAACAGGGCAAATATCTGGTGAGTATCAGAAAGAAGATCCTACCAATGAGAACAGTTAGGTTATGGAATGACACAGTGTACCTTACCAATACACACAATTTCTTGGAAGGTTTTAAGTTAGACATAATGCAGTAGTGGAAAATAATCTTCCTTTGGGAAGAGTTTGAACTACATACTTGAATAGGCAGTTTCCATTTTTAGCTTCAATAATTCTATGATAATACAGCTTTTTTGAAAGTTGTAGATACACCTTTTTCTGGTGTGTCAGGTAATTTGGTGAAAAAGCAAGGATTTACTACAAAATTTACACAAAATTCCATTTTGTGCCCCAAATTTGTGATAATTATGCATGTCTTCATTACATGTAAATTCATTTCCTTTCAAACGACAGGTGCATCGTGGACTTGAGACAGAGTAGTTGTATTTTTTACCATTTTGAAAGGTGTAATCTTTGTATCTTTTAGAACAAATTTCATGCAAGGTGCTATAATTTAACTTATTACTTCTCTGTTTTATATGCAGCTAACACTATTAAAAGTTTAAAATACACTGAATCACAAAATAGTTGTTGCGCGTGTCCGGACTAGCGGTTGTATTTGTCCGTAGTTCTTAGAGTACTGTTTTATAAACCTCACTTGGTTTTTGATCCATGAGGAACATCATGGCAGTTTTTGGAAATACTTCTCAGTTAGCAAGCAGAAGAGCAGGGTGAAATACGAGTAATTTAAGATTAGATTAAGTTCTGTGTTTCTTTACTGTCAGGGCAGCTCACTGAAAGCCATGGCTATCAATTCATTGAAAATGCATCGGATACTGTAAAGGTGTGATTTTGAAATCCATGATCAGATGAGTGTATTTCACAGATATTATTCCTGTAATAAAAGGAATATCTGTGCTAAAAGACTGTATTATATTTGTTTTCGTTGTGGCCTAAGGATATTGTCGTATGTCAATCAAAGAGCTATTTTTATATCCTTTTGTATATGTGACATGAAAAAAATATAGTACTGTTTGCTAAAATCTTGGGTTTGCACTTTCATAAAGCAACAGTGTACAAGGTGGTGATAGAATATTTAAAGTGATTTACAGGTACAGAAGAGTATTGCTAAATGATAAGTGAATAAAAATAAAGCTAAAAAGTATTGCATTCAATGTTTCACAGACCAGAGAGATTGCCATGTAGATCAGTTTACATGGCATGTACTTTAAAGAAAAGCAAGCAACGTGTTCTTTTCTTTCTCTTCTTTTTTGATTGAAGTCTTTCTCTGAAGCCTCAATGTATACCTTTTGTTTTAGTATCTTCTCAAAGATAGTGAGAATTGCAGGTAAAAATGCTATTTCCATTGATTTCAAATGGGCCAGAATTTTATCGTCGGTAGCTTACTTAAACATCAGTATAACATCATGAGACATTTAATTAGCCCGTTAAATGGACACCAGATGTTAAGTATGATTTTCATATGGTGCTCTCTTTCCAACTTCTTTTTGACAGCTGTCTCTTTTGGCTTCCTCTCTGCAATACTCATAATTTCCTAAAGCATTGAAATCCTCCTGTATATACAAGATCAGGAATGTATTCAAATACCAGCGTCTTTAATGTTTTGATGTAGTCTTCAATAAACTCTAAATATAAAGGTCTTTTCTTACTTGTGCTATATATGCCTTCTGGAATGGATTAATACAGAGTATGACCTTATGAGGCTTTTTTAATGACAATGCATAGGAATAGGCATTTGGAAGGAGATTCATCAGGTGACATTTCCTACTATTGGTAGTAGCATAAGCACACCATCCTTTTTATAAACTCCAGCTGAAAGGAGATGGATATCTTGAGCTTCCCCCCAACACTCACACAGTGTTCCCACTGAGAAAGCTTGTTCCAGGACAGATTGGGTGACCCACCTTGTTTCACAGCTCTGCCCGGAATGTCGAGAATGCATCTTCTACATTAGCTGCCAAGAGGGTCACTGGGTCCATTGTGAACAGTAGTTAATAAATGTCATTTCTCTCACCATGCAGGATATGAGAGGAGATCATACTATCTGCCCAGGGAGCTCATCTGGGAGGATCTCTGTGCCCAAAGGGTGTGTTACATAAGGGGCTTTTCTGCTCCACTTGGCTCTTTTGCTACTGTCTAAAAGCCTATATTTCTTGAAACAGGGGTATGCCAAGATATCTGTGCCACACTGCTCTCGGTAGTATAGCTGAAGACTTGCAGCCTTGAAGAACCGGTGCAGTGTGCTGCATCTAATTCCCACCGAACGTAACATTTAGCCAGGTTCATATTATTGGGCAGATTGCAATGACTAGTTATCAGGGAGGTGCATGGAGATCTTTTCTGTGAGCAAAGGGAACCTGCCTTTTCTTATCCAGAAAGAAATATGTCCATTTTAAATCTAGGTCTAGCTACTACTTTGTCTGTAGTACCTGCAGTCTTCACAGCAGCTTACTTCAGTGCATATTTGGATATTTATATGTACTAAATAAACTAGAATGAAAACAAATTACAACCGTGACAATAAATTATAATTTAAGGTAGTTGCTACATTAACAGTTTTTGTGAATTCAGCTCTTACTTAATCTGCCTTAGAAAAAAAAGTGAAGGAAAGTTAATACAAATAAATGTTCTGCATTAGGCAGGAGTACTTCATAAATCAAAATTTTCAGGCAGGCAAACAGGCTGCAGTTGTTTATAAAGGATTTGCTAAATGTGTTTTTGAACAAAAAGATTGAAAGCTTTTCTGAAAATTAAATTTTGTTTCATAATGTATATTTTAAAATGTGCTCAATGATACTGTATTATTTATTACTAGTTCATAATTTAAATTCATGCTGAACATACACTTTTTATAGATGATTAACTGTAGCCCATTAAAATGTTTTATTCTATGTTACAATGTCTGTTGAAGAAACAAACACCTCCCGGTTCTGCAGAGCTCTGTGCTCTCTTGCTCAAGTGCATTACAGTGTTGTTAGTGCCTTCAAAGCTTTGCAAGGCTGTTAAAGTGGCAAGTTAATATTTGCCAAGGGTAGCTCCTCAAACTTGCTTTCATGATGGCACATCTTAATTGTGGGTGGTCCTCTTGGTTCAGTGTCTGGTACTATACGTCACCGATGCTGTTGAGGTGTTGAGTGCTTTTGGTAGGACTGCAGGCTTTACAGGTGTCAATAAGTGATTCATCTTTATGAATTACCAGATTGAGAAGACCCATCTTGTGAACTCTTAGGTCACAAAAGTGACAAGTCTGACAAGTGAACTCAATGCTGTACCAAGACAAATTGCGGAGGACCTGGATGTTGGGTAACTCTAGCCCTCTCATAGAAGCCTCCAATTGGCAGTGAATTTTGAGTGCTAAAATGTACTATACTTTCTGTGTCATGTTGTATCAACTGGAACATGGTGTCTTTTTATTCACAGCTCTCTTGCTTCTCTCTTCAGTCTTGAATGTATTATATGTCCTTTCAGTTGATGGCTTTGTAAAAGTATGATTACAGAAATACTTAACTAAGCATACCATGTATAGAATTGTATTTAAAGATTCTTAATAATGTAAATGCACTGCAGCTGCTCGTTCTTGTTATTTTTTTCTGAAATGCATTATCATTAGCAGTTTACACAGACAAGAAAACAACATAATACTATACTTCTAATAACTTATTTATTTGCAAAGATTGTAAGATTTGTTGAGCTATAGATTCAGATATTTGTCTTAGAGGTTAATACTGTAGCACTGTAGAAATTCATCATCAATTAAAAGACATGTTTTAAACTATGTCCTATTTGATTTTTTTTTTTTTTGTAGCACATAGAAGTCAGTTCATAGAAATGTTCTGTATATTACACCGAACTGCTATCTGTTTACAAATACTATACTTTTTTATCTGGAACTATGTCACAAATTAATCTTTAGGTCCTCTGTAACATATTCACTATCAGCTAGTCTTTTTTTTTTTTTACATTTCTTAAAATATACTCTGTTAAAAAAGATGTAGGTTTGAGTAGTAATATTGGGTTATCAAACAAGAGGGAAAAATACAGGGCATTAAAGAGGACGTATAACATTTATCAGCATGTATGAAGATAATTGTATTACAGTGGTCCTGAAATATACAATAATTACAGTAGTGGATACTTCAGTGTTTTGGTACCGGGCTATTTTGTGGTATTAGCCTTTGAGGGGGGTGGAAGCAGTGAACCTCCTCTGGCTGTCCTTTGCTACGTGACTAGCAATGACATTGCAGCTATCAGGATTTTGCTGCCATGACAGCTCAATAAAGCAATATCTGAGTATTCACACCTACTTCTTTTGAGTTGAGAATTAAGTGGCTGTAACCCCAAGGAGCTTAACTGCATACAAAGGCTAAATCCTGTTAGATATATTATAATGGAGACAAAGATCTCCTCATCTGAAAGTTGCAGAAGTGGTCTAGTAGTATATTCTACCTTCTTAAAGTACATCATTCTGATCTCAGTTTACAGCACAGGATTTACTTGTCCTGGCCCTCTACCAACGTCAAACCAGTCAGGTTTGTATGGAAGCTAGTGAAAGAATATCCACTGATCTCAACGGGAGCATGGTGGGACATAGAAATTCGTGTATTCTCTTCTGTGTAAACCTGCATTTAACAGGAAAAGAGTAACTTCTGTTCTCACTGTCTGGGAGAGAGCAGATGCTTGTTGCGTATTAGCTGTCGCGTGGTGGCTGGCCTGCCTCCCAGCTGCACCCAGCTCTGCTCCCTATGGAACACGCCAAAAGACTGGGAAATCTCTAGCCTTGCACTACTATTGCATTATACTGATTTGAATACAGCAGAGCTGTAGAAACTCCCTTCACATATCTGCCCAAGTATTTTTTTATTTCTGAAATTAATTTAGGCCCAGTGACACATCCCATTAAAAACAGGCAGGGTAGATCAGCCCTCACAGCTGTTTGGACATGGCTAGCTCGGAATGCTTCTGTCACTGAGCAAGTCCAGTTTTCGTGTGTAGTATCTTGGTGGTCTGTGCTCATCCTGTGCTCATAAAATGGCACTTTGCCTGCCCTTAAGTGGCTGGTCCAAATTCAGTAGAACAAATTGCAAGTGACCAGCAAGAAAAGACTGGGATGGGTGCACTGCTTCACGTGCCGAGCACTCTGCTGCGCTCTGGGGAGAATCCTGACTGCAGTCAAATTTTTGTGCCTCTTATCACATATGAAGTTGCATTTTGTAATAGAATATTATACAATATTTCCTTCAGCTCATGAAAGAAAGAAACAAATGTGAGTCCTCAAGGCAGCGGATTATGTGTTGTGTATATTAAGTCTGAGAAGGCCATAGAGAGTGGGATTCACCTGGTGACAACATGGAGACAGAATTGTGCATCTTGCAGCCAACTGAAAGTCGAGTATTGAACATTGCTTCTGTTTTCATTCAAAGTGAAGTGATGTTGCTAAGAATGATAATAGTCTGGAATTCTGGAGTCTTTTACAGTGGTCGTTGCTGACTGGGCCCTTATTGATTTAACTTTCCAGTCTCTACATGGTATTAACAACAGGTTCTGTCCCTGGAAACAATTCCTCTAGAGGTTCCTAAATAGGAAAGTTACCTGAGAGTATGCAAGATGTAAACACTTTTGAGCATTTTCATAATTTTAAGGAGAAATAATAATTTAAATAATATGATGATTTATTTTTTATCTGTGCTTACAGCAATAATACAGTGCTCAAAAAGGAGCTGGAAATCTAGAGAACAACGGCCAGATACTAAATATGCTGGTACTGAATCTTTATAAATCTTAGGGTTAATAGGAAGAAAAAGAGGCACAAACTAACTTTTCTCAGACTGGAGGAGTAGCTCGAATCTTGGGTCAGTCTCCTCAGCTCTGATCTGTAGGCAGTGTCTCTAGTTACTTATTATGTTGGAAATGTCACTGTGTTTATACTTGGTATAGAAGGGTATGGTTTCTCTGTTTCTCAACCTTTTAAAATTGACAGATGTTGGAGTGGGATATGGACCCGCAGACTTGGTGAGCGCGTTCCACTAACCCTTGCCCAGTGGGCAAATGTGGAACCCCTGTAATATGATCAATTCCCCATTGTGCTAAAAATGCCCTAAACTTTTGGCTAATATAAGCAGGCCCCTTATCTGTCTTAATGCATTCAGGTACACCTAGCACAGCAAAACAAGCAAGCAAATGTTTGCATACATGATATGATTTTTCTCCAGGCAACGCAGTTGCCCATATAATTTTTGAGAAGGTGTCAACGGTTACGTGTACATACTTTAACCGACCAAATTCTGGGACATGTGTGACATCCATTTGCCACAATTCCAGTGCCTTGAGTCCTTTTGGGTTCACTCCTAGCCCTACACCTTGGCCATGGTCCCCACACTTTGGACAGGCTTGGATAATTCCTCGGGCCTCATTTTCTGTTAAATTGCCTTTTCAAACCTTTAGCATTTTGGTGAAAATTCTCATGACTTTGTCTAGCTTGTTGAAATTTATCCATAGGAGGTACATGACATACAGAACTAACTAGGTC
>VXBJ01003035.1:207045-220326 GCA_013400055.1 Nycticryphes semicollaris
TCGAGAAGACCATGCCGATTGTAACTTTTGTGCGATGTGTCGTAGCACCGTATGCTGTTCTGTCTTCAGTGTTATTTTGTCAGCCAAGAAGAGACCCACAAAAGATACTGTGTCGGTGTGAGCAACAGTCTTATTAGATTTTGACAGTCATATGGGCACATGAGGTCGGCAGAGAAAATCCAACTAACAATCTGTCGGGTTGCCTCAGACTTTACTCCATAGGTCCACAAGTCTAAAGCAATTATATGATTGGTACAAGGGTGCTGTTCACACGAAGGGGTCTAACGGAATTTGCCAGACTCGGTTCTGCTTATCTGATCTACCAAGTCGCTACTCCCTTGTGCTGTTCAAAGATAGTTCTCTGCGTTCTCTGGGCTTCCTGCAACCCCAGGAAAACAGGAATGCTCACATCAACCCCAGGAAAACAGGATTGCTCACATCAACCAGATCGTGGCCTTTTTCACTTAGACACCCTTCCGCAGACAGGTTGTCTTGAGAGACATATTAGACAGTGTTGCCATGCTATTTTTTATTTGCCATGAAAGCAAAGTGA
Source organism: Nycticryphes semicollaris (assembly GCA_013400055.1). Taxonomy (NCBI): domain Eukaryota; kingdom Metazoa; phylum Chordata; class Aves; order Charadriiformes; family Rostratulidae; genus Nycticryphes; species Nycticryphes semicollaris. The sequence goes on from VXBJ01003035.1 coordinate 207,599, forward strand.
AGCTACTTTTCAAGTTATTAGTTTCCTGCCTTTTTTTTCTTCTGTGCAGAAATGAATATATGGGCTAGATTATTTTCTCAAGTATCTCAGAGCCATGCTGTTTTATGAGTGGGGAGTAGTCCCCAGCTTTTGAAATAACATGATTCTCCTGATAACTGCAGTTATACTACTAGTATACACTAGCATTAGACTGGTGTACACTAATATTACACTGTAATACACTAGTGTTTTGCATAAATGTTATTGCCTCCTGGATAATGTCTGAACAGAGTTGGGGGGGTTATTTGTTTCTGCCGATACATTACTCTACAAACTAATGATGTCATTGCCTACTGAATATGACGTCTGGTAGGCTTTTGTGATTGGCATAAACATGAGTTCCTTGAGTTTCTGTTCGGTTTGTAGTCTACTTCCTTGATCATTACCTTTAAATATTCGCTGCAAATGTATGAGGGAAAGATAGAGTGATTTCATTGTCTGAATTGATCATTAGAGAATATCTTTCTATAGGATACAGCATTCAGGATGTCTTTCTCAATGCGTTCTGTATTTAAGCACAATTCCAATTTTCTTTTGCTTCCATCTGATCGGTGCAGGCTTCTGGCAGAGGGGGAACAATCGCAAGATCTCTTGTAAATATCAGGTTTTTGTTAGTTCTGGTTTCACTACCCCAACTCCTTTGAACGTTTGCTGCTCTTAAAGGTCACCTTCCTGTGGTCTGCAAAGATTAAGGGGCAGAGCGTGCAGAAGACAGAAAGCCAGCAGAGAACAACAGAGCTAACATTTTATATTAGATGAAGAGCCTGTGTCTTTATCCACGTGCTGGGGGTAGTGTGAAGGATATGTGTATAGGGGAGTGAAAACGAGACTCTGTTTCTGAGTCGGTCACTCCTGGGTGGCTGCTGTTCTTGAACACACTTGCTATTGAGAAGACACATGAGACGTGCTTCACTGATGAGCGGTACCGTTTATGTATCTGCTCTTGTTTTTAATTTCTGGGCACGCTATGTACCTGCAATTGCACAGATACTGCTTTCTGCATATTAATAGAATGAACACCTTCCTGCAGTGTTTCAATGTGGTTTAATTATGAGATGTCAAGAACTTCTTGGAAGAAATACTGTTTTTTTGCTGATTACTTCTTGGGTGCAAGAATGTTTCAAGCAGTAGAAGTAAATCTATTCAAGGTTTTGGATGCCCTCCCTAAAAAGTTCTTGCAGCTAATTTAGTCCCGTCTCCCATCTTTCTGATGTCCTTTTTCCCAGCATAGCCTTTATCTTCTAATTCATTCTGCATTATGAAGTCTCATTACACAAAATAAAATACGTATGAAAGAGAAATACGAGGTGTGCAGGTGGGCCAGCGTGCTTAAGATGTATGGCCTGTTCTACCTTACTGCAGTCTTTTATGGCAATTGTGTGAGGAATGTTAGACCAACAATTCTGATGAACAGCAAAACTCTTGTTGACTAACAACGGTCTTAAAGTTTCCTGGCTGTGAGACAGTTTGAAGGGAATCTGCTCAGGCATGGGATTTTTGTCAGTGCCCACTGAGAAGCCAGTCACAAAGTCTTTTTCCCAAGGCATGTTGGGTTGGTCTTTTTGCTTTATGGTGACCACATGTGCTTCACTTTAGAGGTGATGCTTAAACTTTCAGGGTGCCTTGTGTTAATACTAAAATTTCCACTTTTCAAGGTGCTTTAACCTTCATGTTATTCATTTATACCCCCATTATATACCTATAGCACCCCCTCACCAACAGTCTTTTTTCAGCCTATGTTTTATGTTTTCTTGGGAGATTGTGACTGTTGTACTCAAAAATGTTCAGAGCCCAAGTAATATTATCTAGGATTCCCTCTGGCTGAGACAAGGTATTACCTTTGTTTTGGTAATGGGAAACCTGGGGAGTTTTTGATCAAGGAACACGTAGTTTCAAAGCTGTGAGATCTACAACAAGAACTTGGAAACCAAGTTGGAGAAAGGTGTTAAATTACTTTATTTAACAGGTGTATATTGAATGTGATAATTAGGTATGCTTTAAAGTCAGCTGCAGTCAAGCTAATATTTCAGGATTTGTCTCAGAAACCACAGGAGGAGAGTTACATGTCTCATGATGAAAGCAAACGCCCTCAGATCACTAGCCAGGCTAGAAAACATCGTTTCCCATTGCAACCTCTCTTCCTTGGGAGACTGAGAAATAATTACTAAGTACACTGAGCTCTAGATAGCTGTTTTTCCTTAGGTATATTCTTTACCGATAGGTTTTATGGGACCAGATCCCCTACAGCTGTGCCTCAGTGGCATTATGCTGACGTATAGATTCGAAGCCTTAACTCTTAAAAGAGCTTTTCAAGCAGAACAGTTCAAAATTCAAAAAAAAGTTGTCCATGGGAAATGGTGATAATATTATTTTTTAATTTGGACAAATACTATAGATACCAGCATTCCTTTCAGAACAAGAATTGCAGAAAAGCGAAGCTGGAAACGGGGATTTTGTTCTGATCTAATTCTAGATTAAACATTTTTCTGACTATTCTGATTCTGCAAAAATGAAATTTTCTGTCGAAAATGCATTGTTTTCCAAGGAAGTTCCTGGCTAGCTCACGTGTTCTGAGGCTGACGATGTGGGTACAGGGTGGAAGAAGGTGAATGAAAAGCTGTATTTCCTCCCCCAGCTGTGAGCGGCTGGTGGAGGCATACACGTTGGGACAGCTGCCGTGCGGAACTGCAGCCCTGGCAGAATGGGGTCAGTAGGTGGAGAGAAAAGTGGCCGCCAGGGGCAGGTTTTAAAGATCCCAGATGAAAGAAGTTGTGGAAGGAGCAACAGGGAGCGAAGCTGCCAAGCTAGGGAAGCAGAGAGTGACCTCAGAGAGCAAGGGACAGGGAAGGAAGAGTCCTCAGTCACCTAAGGCACAGTTGTTAAATCTAGAGGAGAGATTTGCTGTGTCTTCTTACCTGAAGAAAAAGAAGGTAATGTTGCTGGATGAGAAGAGGCTGAAGGATAAACTGGTCCCAGGCTTGAGAAAAATAGAGTCGTGTTCAATGAGATTCCACAAAATTAATATTTTGCCCAACTCTTGTCACTTACACGGTGTAATCGGCTATCCTGAATCTGTATCTTCCCAGTATAAGCAATGGGATGGAAACATCATTGTGGCATCTGTTTTCTCTCCTGATCTCTTTGACGTTGAATTTGGAGACCAGTGGAAGGCACTTGAATTCCTACTCCGTGTTGGCGCTGCATACTTCCAAAGAAGTAGTTGGTTTGTTCTGTGCATCAGGAGGTTAACCCAAATCAGAGGTTTGCCTCAGCCTAAAGTAGAGAAAATTCTCTAGGGTCTGTCTGAAACACCTCACAGCCACTTCCCTGAAGCCTTTGGAAATCCCTGAATTAATCAGACTTTTGCTAGCAGTCTAGCAACTTGCGATCCACCTCTGCCGAAGTGATCTGTTTTGCAGGAGAGAGGAGCCAGGAAGATTTTGCTTCAGACTTAGGTAGCATCTAACCTCTTCTGATATGGGGGGCAGGTCTTCAAAGGAAACCCAGCCACAGCCATGAGATCTGGATTTGTGCAGTAGTTCATGGCTTTCAGTCTGGGACTGTAGATGGCATTAAAATAATCCTTGCTCTAACAGTTCAGCCATCTCATTTTTTACCATTACGGACTCTGGGAAGTGTAACAGGCTGAAAGAACCATATTTTGTTCTAAAAAGCTTAGAAAGAGGCTTAATGTTGTGACAGCAGAGGAATTGTCTGAGAAAACAAAGAATGAAGGGAGAGCAAAAAATGTTTAGAGAGTAGGAACATGGGATTTAAAAAGAGTACATAGTAAAAACAAGCAAAATATCAATGCTGATCTTGCATATCTGAGGTAAACTAGGGAGGTTTCCATGTTTCCCAGATTTTTCTGACACTTGAAGTGGTGCAGAAAGTAATTTGCTGGGCGTAGTGTAGTGCCATGAAAGTTAAGCTGCTGGTGGTATGTGGCCTTTTATATTTCGAAAACGCATCATGTATTTCTCTTTTCTACATTGCTTTATGTTTTCTATACCACATCTCTCCAGATCATTCTTTGGAAAGCTGGCTGGACTCGATGATCCCAAAAGACTTTTCCAACCTGAATGTGTCTATGATTCTACTGAAAGAGATTCTGTCACTCATTGTACTAGGCCTTTACTTGGTTTGAGGCTATGGTGAAGACAATTTTTCCTCTCCGTTATTTGTGAGTCCCTTCTGGCTCTGAGAACATTATATAGTCTTCACAAAGGATTGATGATTTTTATTGGAAATAAAACTAAAGGGGGCACTGAAAACAATGATAATAATACAGTCTCTGCAAACAAATACCTTTTGTGACACAAAACAACAAAATGAGTTATTGCTTTATGTGTCAATGTTTCTTAAATGCTTTAATTGCACAGTATCTATTTCAGAATATTGGAATGAAGAGGTAATTTGGGCTAAAAGAAGATATGTTTCACAGTGAAGATGTAAGCTGTGACTTGACAAGGGGTTTAATAGCTGCCTCAGGCAGATCAGAATAGGTGATAATGAGAGTCTTGCAGAAAAACACATCGTGGAACTCAGCTCCAGAGTTTGCCAGGGTAAGTGGTGTCAGTGACAAGCTAGTAACGCTTCTTCGATGAGGCAAAGGGGCAGAAGTGGTCCCTCTTGATAGCAGTGACTGCTGCGAGATTTGAGCTAGTTACAAAGTTCTGACTTTTGAAGGAAACACATGTGTTCATATATAGTCACATTCATGTATATGTACATCCATCTATATATAAATACAAAGTCTACTTTTGTGGAGTACAGTTCAGTGAAATGCATTTCAGGGTGTCAGAGAGGTAGGTTCATGATTGTCCTTCACCAAGTACTGTGTGCTCGGTTGTCTGTCCTCTGCCAAGTCCTTTCTGGGAAGCTGTAAAAAGAAAATTATCTGGTGGCTTAGGGTTGGACTTGACTCTGTTCCTTTCATTGCTACTCTACTCCGCTCTGCAGATCATATTACACTTTCTTAACTGCAGAGATAGCTCGTGGTGTTGGTTGTACTAAGAAATGGATTTTAATGAGGTGTAGTTCTCGTACTCCCCTGGAACTTCAGCATTTGCAAGCTGACTGATACCATCCTGTCAGGATAATGCTGACAACTTTGTCACCCAGAGGACAGGTTTATTTGGCATCTATGCATTTTGTGGCATGATTGTGCTTTAAATGTCTTGCTGTGTTGCTTTATGTTTACCTGCATTTTTCTGTTTGAGAATATTGTTATTTGGTAGGAAAATGAAAGAATTTACTGAGTGGACCCTAAGGTGAGGTTTGTTGCATGTTTCACCTAAGTTCAGATTTTTATGCTACAGATGTTTGCAGTCAAGTTTCCCTTTTGAGTCAGGAAAGAGAAATGGGCATTTGGAGGGTTCAGTTCTTTTAACTTTTTGTAGGCATCTAATTTGATTTGAGTCGAACCCCTCTATAGCCTCTTTGGCTGTAGAGATAGCATACTGTTATTGGGTCTGCAAAGTATATTCTCACAGGTACACCGGATGCTTCCTGCATCCGTGTTGTTTGTTCGAAGGGTGCCCCATCAGAAGAAGACTGTGTACTGGTTGTGCCCCTGCTGCATATCCTTGAGAAACTCTCCAAAACAAATCACGCTTGGGGACTTCTGAGATCCACTTGGAACAAACGGAGGAAACATCGCAGACAATCTCGAAAAGGGGAAAACAATCCCATGTTTTTGAAGTTTTTGTCTACCGGAAGCTTCAAAGCCTTGTCTTGTTTAGTGACTTTCTAAAGTGTGATGCACACATGGCTGTACTTTCAGTGCCTGCCTCAACCTGCCTTCTCTCCAATGGCTTTTCAACCTGTTGTGGATTTCAGCCACATTGAAAAGAGACAGTAATGTCACAAAGAGATAGTATTCCTAAAAGGTGGGGGGTTTTTAGTTGGTGTTTGAATAGGAAAGTGACTATCACCATAAAAGAAAAGCATCAGCTGGGTGGGTACCTGTTGGGTTTGACTTTGCTGGCTGAAGTGGTGTTCACATGCAGGCTGCTCTACCAGCACCAACAGGCTTGGAAAAAGCCAGGGTACCCTGATGTTTAGCTGGGACCTAGGGACTGCAAAAGCAAGCAAAGGTTTCAGGAACATGAGAGCAGAAACCAGGCCTGCTAAAGCAGAATGGCAATAGGTAATAATCTGGGTCTGTGTTGAAGCGCCGGGTGGACATAATCCATAGGAATCCATGCTAAAACTGTTCATCACATGCTCTACCTAATCCCTCTTACGTTGTAGACACCATTATCTTCTAAAAAGTTGAAGAAAAGCCAGGAGAATTTGAGAGACTATGATGGACACACTGCTCGGAAACTAGAATAAACAATTGACTTGCCTTCACCTGCAGTATCCTTTGCTGCAATCTCCAATTTCCTACAGTGAAATCCTCTTAGCACTCCCTTGAAACACTTAAAAGTCAAAAAAATTTGCAATCTGTTTGCAGTTCTGTTTAGCTAACAGAAAAGTGGTCATCGCTGCTGCCTGGGTATTGTCCAGATACTATGTTTTATCTTAAGTCTACTGAAGTTAAGAGTCTACTTAAACATCTTAATGAGACAGAAAGATATAGAAAGGCTGTTCTTCCAACCAATTTATCACAGGAACCATGGAAAGGTCAACAGTGGAAATGCTGTGAGCAACACAACACAAATTCTGTGTGGTACGGTGTACGAATACAGGCTCAGACGTCCATAGGAAAGGGAGAAAAACTATGTCACCTTAATTGTCAGGCTGCTTGTAACCAACCTGAACGACTATTTAAAATCAGCATGTGCTTATTGATACCATGGCTAGTAACTTAAACCTCCTCAGTCTTTGAGTTAGTCTTGGATGGGTGTTCAGAGCATCCGGTGAGTATTAGTACCTGACACGCTCCCTTCATTCCCTGCCATGCTCTGCTCAGCCCTTACTCTCTGGCCCATCTTATCGACTGTCTTCCTCAGCCCTTCTGTGTGAGTCTTCATGATTCTATCATACATTTGAGTCTCTGAAAGGAGCTAATCCAGTTTCTTTGTCTAACCGTGTGTATTTTGTTTTTCAGAAATCTCCACACTGGGGTTAGAAACAGCTTCACAAGAGGTTACTCACCCTTACACCTGTATATACATTAATCTTCCCATGACTACAAAGTCTTTGGGTTACATAAGCTTTGTCATACAGATTTTGTGTTTGATCTGTTGTTTTCTTGTTGTATTTTAAGGGGTTTTAGTGCCCTGCTTATAATTTAAGAAGGTAGTGTCTGTCTCTTAAACAAGAAGCCGCAGTCCCAGTCCCACAAGTACTGCTCTGCAATCTGATAGGTCTTTGTACCCTAGTCTTTTCAAGTGCCCTTTTGGCAAATTCAGTATGGGTTTGTTTTTTTTCCATGAAGGCTTTAGACTGTGGCTTACGCTAGTTTGAAAAGCATCTGAAATTTTCATATCTTATTCTGGCTAACCATGGAGTTCCCGGATGACTGGAAGTTAGCAAATATCACACTCATCTACAAGAAGAGCCAGAAGGAGGAGCCGGGAACTACAAGCTTTTACCCTGACCTTAGTGCTGGGGAAAGTTACAGAGGAGATCACCCTGAGTGCCATCACATAGCATGTAAAGGTCAACTGGAGGTATTCAACAGACAGGTTGACATGGTGCTTGGGGATATTGTATAGTGATTATTTGTCAGAGTTAGGCTGATGGTTGGACTAGATGATCTCAAAGGTCCCTTCCAACCTACACGATTCTATGATTCCATACGCATGTGGTATTGTATTATTTATCATTAGCAGTGCTCGTATGTGGAGGCCAATAGATAAGTATAAGATTGTGTGTCTTGCATTGTCACGGTGCTATTTCTAAGTAGTGGAAATAAAGTTCCAGATGCAGCATATATATATTTAGGATAAATAAGTTCATTTCACACTACATTGAACTCTGCATAAATCATGAGACTCTTTTCTTTACATTTTAATAGTAATGGTATTTTTTGTTATTTTATTTCTGTCCTTTGTCTGCTCAGAATTAAACTTCTTTTTTGCCATTTCGTGACCTTTATTTTGTCCATCATTCTTTTTACTTATGCATTTGCTTTCTTTATTCTTTTCTTTTACTTTGTAATGAGCCTTGGTTGACCTGCTTTTCCACCTTAGAACAGAGGCAGTATTCCGGTTCTGTTTCCCTAATGCTGAATAATACCAGGTTAAATCAAGATAGTTGATTAGATTTTTCCCTTTGATTTTGATATCAGATCCCCATTGCATTTTGTTCTGACACAATGATAATAATAACAGGATATGGTGAATTCTGAGTTATGACAATTTTTGGAGCTGCTATACATGGCCCAGAAGTTTTTCCCCTCTGATTTCTTCCCCTTTATAGCTGTTACCTTTCAAGAATCATATTTTTGTCCTAAATGCAATATCCTGCTTCAGTGTCCTTTGTGCTGCCTGATCACTGGCTCAAACTTCAACATTTCGCTATGCAAACCTGTATAGATGAAAATCTAGTGCCTGTCTCCTAGCAGTATTTTAAAAAATGCCCACTTCAGGGTCATCTTTCATGTTGCCTTCCCAGAAAATGTAATGGTCACTTCAGCTTTTTCCTTTTCTCTGATGTTTCTGGAAATGTCACCTTTCTTGCAGTTCTTAACTGCCTCTCCATGAAACACATTACTCTTCTTTTTCTAAAACATTCTAATTTTTAATCGACTTTTTTGTTTATTCACTCACTGCTTGCATCAAGGACTATTCTTTGATTTGGGAGCTTTTGGAGAATTCAGAATTACAGCTTTTAAGCACAGTGAGTCATTATTGCAACAAAAGTTAAAAATAAAGACAATGTGAAAAAATAGTATGTGAGGGAGGGAGAGGCTTCCATGTAAAGCATCCATGTAGCCCACTCTTAGCTTGCCTGCCCATCAGCTAACTGTGACAGGATTGCTCCGGGTGGCACATTTCAGTCTCTGTCATGGCCCCTTCGCCTCAAGTGTGTGACACACACATAATCACCTGCACTCCAGGAAAAATGCTCACTTGATCACCTAAGTCAGAGACACATTAAATAAATGTTCGGGACACCGAAGAACAGTAATATACCCCTCTGTACTAGAAAGGGCTTAGATAATTACTTCAGCTGGTGGGAGAAATAGTAATATTATAGTTTAAAATATGAAGCCTTTCTCAGAAGATGCTCTTCAGTTTTTTGTAAAAATACTAGATGGGAAAAAAAAAAAAAACTACAAGCAAAGCAAACAGTAAAATTGAGCTGTACTACGGTGATTGTGAAGAGGATCCATGCTTCTAGAGATTGATGCTTCTTAAATTGTAATGGGGAGTGGGTACGTGTATGGAAGACAGACTTAATCCCCACGCCTCACATTAATTCAAGAAAAATTACACTTCTACCCTAATAGCTAATCCCAAAATGTGCTGTTCTGAAGTTGCAGGGTGAACCTAGTCACAAAGAGTGACTAGTGTGTTGTTAGCAGCAATAAATAACTATTGGAAAGGTTGTTATTGAAAGCCCTGAGATGAAAGAGACAAACAGTTATTGTCCCAGATTCTGGGCCCTGAGTGCCTCTAAGAATAGTGAATTGGGACAACAAAAGCAAGAGTGCACTTTGTGCACTTTGAAAGAAAACACAATTGTGCTCTTCCTGCTGGCTGCATCTGAACCCTCTCTCAACTGATAGATCAATGCACAAAACAGAGATGTGTTGCATCATTCATGTGGCTATGCTGTTCTGTAATAAAACCGGAACAAACAGGTTTTGTTTACCAGCCTTCTAGTGAAGCCATATTTTTCAATCAGAAATCTTCTCATGTCCCATTCTCCAGCCTACTTAAGCAGAGGTTTTAAACCTTCCCTTGACTTTGATGAAGCTGCACCAGTTTCCACTGGATAGTCTCCAGCTACTCACTTCAGCAGTGAACTTTGTCATGAAACAATGTTCAGGTTTTGAGTATGAGGAACACAAATTTTTTTCATCAAGCCAGGATTTCAGTGAAGACCAGGCGCCACAATTCTGTGAAGGTGCCAACAACTTTTGGCGATGTCTGAATGTAATGTTGCAAACAGACCTGGATTTAGGTCATAGGCTTCAGACAAATAGCCATGTCTCCCCTTGGATAAACATCTTCACCACTGTATTGTCCTACTGGTTTAGTCGGTTGGTTTTTAAAGTTGGATTTTTGTCAAGGGGAATAATAACAAGTTAAGTGCCTTGTAAAACACGTAACAAACAGCTGTCGTAGTCGAGGATGGATTCTTGCCTTGTTATCTGCCATTGGCAATCTCAGAAGCAGCTTGGATCAAAGTAATTTAGGTCAGGGATTCTTGGTCTGACTCAATGAACATGTTTTTAAAATTATTCCTGTTCAGGTAATTATTTATTTTTGTCTTCATATCGCCGTTTTTTTAGCATCTCCTTAACTGGAGACTATTTTGATGGGCAGCAGCAGCAACAAAGAAATTGCCAGCAGCGTGAAGATCTGACCTGACAGCAAAATTCCCTTCTCATTGTAGTGACCACACCTTGCTCACATCTGAAAAACTTGGCCTCATTCGTGAAAAATATAAAATCCTTAATTAAGACCTCCTATAGTCTGTAGATAGTTCCTCTCTGTGCAGACCCACGTCAAGACATGACTATTCTTTCTGATACATCTCTATTCTGTCTGAATATAACATCATGGAAAATGAAATATGACAGTCAAATCTGCCAAAGACCGTGAGGTGAATAATAAGTCTTCCCTCTACTCCCAGTACGTTCAGTTTTTGTAGTTTGGCAGAGCTGCTGGGCTTACTCATTTCCTTTACTCTGAGCCAACATTCCCATTAGCGTCAGGACAATTTTAGAAGCAAGATGTGCTCAACTGAACTTCACCTATGAAGGAATGAACAGGTGCTTACAGCTGAGTTTTCAAGTCCCTATATTACCTTGATGTCTTTTTTCTGTTTGAAACAGAGCAAAACAGTGATAAGGAAAGGTTATTGGGAATCATGAGGGAAGGAGCTGGAACAACTTCCAGGGGGAAAGACATATGATGAAAAATACATGAGCAACCTGACATACAGTCTGTGAGTTTAGTCTACAGATTTTGAACTTTACAAGCTGCAAGGCAGAATATGTGTCAGCTGACAAGCTGCAACTGAATCGGAAGCGGCAGAGACCCCATATTGCTGACCAGATCAGCAGAGGCATAAATCAGCATGAGTCTGATTGGAGTCTCTGAATGGACTCCCACACTGGCAACAGGAGTAGATTTGTGGAGGGAAACAGTTGGCACTGAGGATCCAATGTCCTCACTATGCAGGGTGGGGGAGGGTGAAGAGGGATGGAGGAGGTTACTGAAGCCATTAGTGGTTGAAGCATATTAGGTGTAGTCCAGAGGCATGTCTTCTGCTTTAATTTAATCTGAAAGCAATCCAGTTTGTGCACCCTGACACCATTCCACAAAGCAAACAAAAATATGGTTGGTAGGGTGAGTGACTTTAAAAGCACATTCCCAGAGTGCAAAGTGCTAGTGTAGGTACACCTGCTCTCAACTTCTCTAAGAATATAAAGCAATACAGGTGAGTTAGTACAGAAGGGAAAGAAAGTACTACTTGTTCCAGAGTTGTCTGCTTAGGATGTTGAAGACTTTCTCATGCAGCTTTTAACAATTTGTAAAATATCACAGACCCACAACTCCTTCTGGAAAACTTTACTTGGTCACCTATGTCCGTGTCTCTGGTCTCCTGCACTGCAGATCTCTGATTTCCCTACCAGGCCCTTGGGTGATACTGCACAACCAGTAACATAAACTTGTTGCTATTTCCTCTGATCATTAATCCCCTGGGATTTCGTTGGTACTTAATTGAGATACCTAAGGCACCCTTATAAAGACTATAAGATTTCCTATAGTTGTAGCCCTTCTCCATTTCTAAGGCACTTACATGTACTTTTTCTAGAAATAGGCTTGGTGATAAAACGAGTCACCCAGCCCTCTGCCAGTAGGGAACACGATGAGTGACACTTTTACAGCACCTTTCATGCTAAGAACATTTAAATATATGCGTGGAATCCTTCCTTGGCTGCTGGCTGTCCATGTGATGCTAGAGCCCGTCTACCTCGAGCAGGGGTTTCAGTGTGAAGGTTCAATGCCCTTAGCTACTGCTTTGAAAAGGATTTGTGTCTGTGGCTGGCTGAGCTGGCTGGCACACATTAGGTGGAGAGTTACTGCACTCGTATGTCATGCTGTGGGCGAAAGCAACAGAAGACACAGCGCAAGACCTTCCCTCATCCCTCCTAACAGCAACGTGCCAACAGCTCCATCCTCTAGTGCCTCAGTGATCCCTGGGCACAGCGCAGATCCAGGCAATTGAATATGAACAGGTAAGTGACATAAGCTTTACGTTTATTCTGTTTCTACTGACTTAACGTAAGTAAGACTTGACTGTGTGTCTTGGAAGCCTGAATTGCTTTACCAGGAATGTGGTGACTAGCACTGATGTGTATCTAACCAAGCACAGCAACACTAGCAATAACCAAAGGAAAAGGTGTTGCTTGATCGGAGTCAATGATGACATTGAGTCTATTCCTTTTGTTATTTATTATAGTCTCCATCCTTTGAGATACTTACTTATCTGTTTTTTCCAAGAAGACCTTTGCTTTTTTTCGCATTTGAATTCCTTACTAATGCATGTCCTAACTG
>VXBJ01003040.1:0-12476 GCA_013400055.1 Nycticryphes semicollaris
AAAGTGAGAGGCTGAAACTGGTGACTCCATCTCTCTGGTAGGGGAGCATGAACAGTCTGGACAGAGGTGAATGTGGGTGAAATGTGTGGACTACTATTGCTCAAGGCAATTTGTACCACCATGTCAAAACTGAGATATCTCTGGGTCCCAGCTTCTCTACAATCCAACAGATGCAGCACTTATTAAAAAACAGGCCTTTCCTGCTGTATATAGAACCAAGGAGAAAGGTTCATTTTTCCTGGCTGTATAGTGATGTGGAGCTCTAGGATGTCATGTGACATAGCCCTCCTAAACTACATACCCAGGAAGAGTACGAGGGAAAAAAAAGACCCCTTGCTGCTTCCCTCAGTTCTCCCAGGAAATGCCAGGAGGAGCAGGAGCTCAAGGGACTGGGAAACCCTTGAGGTGCTCATACTATGCACAAAGTTTGTACAGTGGCTGATGGACCAGTATCTGACCCTGGTGCCTTGTGGCATCATCTAAGAAGCCAGGGATATTTCATGCCTTATGAACCTGCCACATGAAGTCATCAAAGCACCCAAGGGGACCATACATGGTACAGCCCACCTTCCCTTGTTCAGGAAGGGCAGCACTGGGCAGACAGGAGAGCTCCTGATGTCTCCCTTACCAATGCACACCACCCTGGACTGAATGCGGGTCCAGTCTCCTCTGGGGTTTCTTCCACGCCAGACTTCCCTGTTTACAAGTTTGCCATCATGGATGGACTGGACTTCACTTGAACATTTGACATGGATGAAGGATGGCTGAAAACCTCTGATGCAACTCAGCATCACTTCTTCATTCTTTTTGTAATTCTCCTGGTCTGGTGTCAGCTGCAGTCTTGAGTCCCACTGGGGCCTTTGGCACCTGTCTGGTAGAGGTGAAAGTGGGTGTTATTTGGGGCAGGAGGTGATGAGGTGAGTGGTGGAAGAGAAGTCCCCAGCAATCCATCCAGCCCCTGAAGGGAAAGAAAAGATGTCATGTCCATCTGTGAGGATGTGACCTCCAGGCAAGGCTTGTTGTGATGAGGCTTTTCTTTGTGTGTCCAACGTGTGAAGGATCCATGAACCTCCCCCATCCACCCTTGTATCCAGGGACACTATATTTGCTCCTCTACAGCCCACAGCAGGGACCTTACCAGGACAATCACCCCTGCACTAGGAAACACCCTCCAGCTTCTCCTTCAGAAAGGTCACCCACCCCAGCTCAGGCTGCCCTTGATGGGCCATGGCACCACCAGCACTGCTGGGATGCATGTCTCTCCAGCTATGGCTCAGCTCATCCCTTCCACAGAGATTAGAGGTGCCCCTGTTACTTTTCTGGGGTCCCCGTGCGGGCTCAGGCAGTCCCTCAGCTACTCTACTCCTCCTGACCCATGCCGCCGTGCAGTGGGACATGGGAATGAGCAATGCATTCTCTATTCACATCCTCTGCTTTACCACAGCCCATGCCTTTTCCCTGTCACAAGCCCTGCTCCCTCCTTACCACATTCATCATCCTCTGTGCTCCTCCAAGCACAGCCTGGCTCAACAGTTTGCCGAGCACTGTGATGGGAGGTTTTGTGGCAAGGATTCCTACAAGTAAGGATGCTGGCACCTGGGAAGGAGCACTTCCCTGTTCCAGCCTCTGGGAGTCCTCAACTTGCTCAAAAATGCAATCTTCCTTCTCCTAAAGGGACAGAGATGGGATTTCACAAGGTTCAGACCATCTTCTGAACAGCCACAAGGAGGTAGAGGCATGCTGCTGAGCAAGCCATTTACGGTCAGGGTTTGCTCTCAAACAGCCCTGATTGCAGAAGGCAAGAGATGGCTAAGTGCCACAGCCAGCAGCTGTGTCCCACTGACACACAGCCACCACCTACCCCTTGCACAGGCACCCAGCCACTGCCCATGCCCCAGGGCCATCCAGCTATCAAAGAAAACTCCATTTTACTCTGCTCTCAGCCAGCACAGTGTCCCTCAGGCACACCTGGGAACAGAGTGGATAGAGAAAGTGGCAGCTCTGCTCCCTGAAGACCCTTCCCCTGATTCACAATGCATTAATTCATGCCTGATCCAAGCCTGCAGCCTTCAGGGAATGATCAGCAAGACAGCTCTGTGCAGGATATGACCCTGACCCATTCCTGAACATCCAGCCCAATCCCGTCCTTCCCACAGCACCCTCAGTGCACCCACACAATGGTTCCTGCTCCAGGGTCTCCCAGAGACAGCAGGTGCCCTAGCTGATGCAACCTGAGGGGTCTGCTGGGCTCCAGCTTGTCCTTGCAGGCAGTAAAGGTGACAATCAAACTTGTAGGGGAAGGAGTAGCAAAATCTTAACCTGAGGGGAAAGGAGGAACCCATTCTTACCTGTTTCCCGGGGAACTCCATGGACCTTGGGATCAGGTTCTTCCTGGCCCTGTGCTGCCAGCAGAGACAGAAGGACCAGCAGAAACCTCAGAGGCAGCACATGCAGCGCCATGCTACCATGAAGTCTTCAGACAGGACTGAAATCTCAGCCCCACTTGCTGCCTCTGAGCCCAGGCATCTGTTACTCAGTTCGGGGCTTGCAACCACAGGAAATTTCGTGAAGCACAGGAGACTTCCTCTTTGGGGAGGGAATCTCCTGTCACTCTCAGTGCTGTTGCCTTTTGCTGCCTTTTCTTCCCCAGGGGCATCCAGGCTCTAGTACTCAACAGGAGAACCCCTGCCACCAAGCTTCCAGAGTTTCCCCTCAAAACCCTTCTAGTTACTAGAGGGCATTGAAGAAGCGCCGCTCCTATTTCTTTGCCTATTTCTGAGGCAACCTCCATGTTTCACAATGCCACTGCATGGGCTGTAGAGTGTTTATGAGTCACTGCACTTCCCCTTAATGGTCACAGGAGATAGACAGCTCTGAGAAAGCACATAAAGAGATGTCAAGAAGCCGGGATAACAACGTGGATGTGAAAGTCAAGGAGTACCTCGAGGCCTGAAAAAGCCCTTCACCCTTCTGAAAGACACACTCAACCCACACTCTCTTTCATCCTTCCTTGCTCCTCCATCTCCAGCTGCCTCCTCCTCCTCTCCCTAAGCCTGGTAACAGTCTCCTCTGTCCCCAGGTCTGCAGACCTTGCCATCTGATGCCAGCTGACTGCCTGAGGAAACTCTCAGAACTATTAAACCCGTGCTCCTTAGCAGCCTCTGATTATCTCTTCTTCCAGAAGCTCCCATAGACCTTCCTGGGATGTCTTGGGTCCCAGAGGACTGGGTGTTGAGGCACAGGGGCTGCATAGGAGCGAAGACCATGCTTGTCCCTCAGCTTTTCCCATGGCACATGCAAAGAACACACTTCTGCTCAGGGCAAATAGAGGGGAGCACCACCTTTCACTCCACTACACACCCCATCCAAACACATGCCAGAGCTGCCCAGCACGGTGCAGGAGCACAAGCCAACCCTCCATTTCCCTATATCCCAACCCTATGCATTCTCCTTTCTCAAACAGCAGCAGCCACATGGGGATAAGCTCCCCATCCCCTCGCTGCCATACCTATTGAGAGCACCTCCATGAGGCATACAGGTCACACGAATGCAAGTCTACAGGAAGATGTTTGGTCCCAGGAGCCAGCTGCAGGCACCATGATGATTGTCAGGCAGCTCTTATGAAGAACTATCAAAACATGTTGACAGGCACATGCAGGTCATCCCAAGGTTCAAAAAAAAATAAAAATAAAAAGCTGGAAAAGAGAGTGGCTGATTGCTTCATCTTCTAACAGCATGCTCCTCATCAAGGCCTCCCCAAGGAGAACCTTCAGGTTGTCCCTCAGCAACACGCATGATGCCCTAGGTACCAGAATCCCAGAAAGCCAGCTGGTGGAGGCTTCACTGGGGCCACAGCTACGATTTACCAGATCCCAAAGGACACAGGATGGGTTTTTTCCAAGAGGGCCAGGTCCAAATACACATCACAGCAGGGTAGAAGAGCACCGAGACCAATACAGAGGTCCAGCTAGACCTAGTTGAGACTGTGCTACCAGTAGGATGTGAAGAAAGGAAAGTAGGAACCCAGAGTATTGCATTGGGAACACACAGCTTCTCAACTGGGCTTCCTCAAGAGAAACCTGGTCCAAGCTCCTCCACAGGGACGGGGCTTTCACACACAAAACAGGGAGCAATCACAACAAGGTGGGAACTGCTGCAGGGCAAGCAGCTCCTGCAAACCAGAACGATTTATTGGTTGTTGGGACACAGCAGGACAGTTGGGCCAAACTCAAGCAGAGGCCGAGGGCTAGAAGGATATGGGGCTACAGAGTTGGGAAAGAGGGACTGGGACCCAGCGAGTTGCTTTGGTCTCCAGGACACCCTTCCTCTGAGAGAAGCAGGGGGAGGGTGAGAGAGCTTTGCCAGAGCACTGGAGGACTGCCAGAGCACACCCTTGCAGGCACAAGCAAGTCGTCTCAGGGTTTGGGATGATCCTGGAGCTTGATGAGAGGAATAATAACCCAGCACAAGCTATATGAGGTCCTGCTTTCACCACATGGAAACCAAGCTTGGAGAAGGGTCCATCAGCACTGAGCTGGGGACTTCAGCCCCATCTTCTCCTCTCCCTCACTGCTCTGACTGTCTCCTGAGGACTCCAGGACTGGCAGGGTCTGAGGCAGCGTCTCTCCANTCCTTGCAGGCACAAGCAAGTCATCTCAGGGTTTGGGATGATCCTGCTCTGTGAGAGCAGGTGCTGGAGCTTGATGAGAGGAACAATAACCCAGCACAAGCTATATGAGGTCCTGCTTTCACCACATGGAAACCAAGCTTGGAGAAGGGTCCATCAGCACTGAGCTGGGGACTTCAGCCCCATCTTCTCCTCTCCCTCACTGCTCTGACTGTCTCCTGAGGACTCCAGGACTGGCAGGGTCTGAGGCAGCGTCTCTCCAGCCTGGCCACCTTTACCTGCAGAGACCAACAGCACCCAGGGCAAAGGCTTCTGCATGTCCTTGGCAGCGTGGGGAGTTCATTCCACCACAGCTGCCTTTCCGCCCTCTCCCTGCCATGTGTGGGAAGAGGTAGTGAACACTGAGTCCTACCTGCTTTTTCCTCTGCCAAGAGAGTGCCCTTGACCACACAGTAATTATCCACATTCTCATAGGGCTGGAGCTCTGTAGGGATAACAGAAATAGCCTGAGAGCCCAGGGGTGATTGGATAAGCAGCAGGGCAGATGCAGGCAGGCAGCAGCCCTGGGGACTACAGGACACCCTGAGACATATACCAGTAGGGCAGCACGGCTGGGCAGAGGCACCCCTCCCTTGGACAGGGTGAGCCCGAGGGGCAGCTCCCAACCCTCCCTAGCACCACAGATAGACCCCAGCCAGAGCTGATGGAGGAGGCAGCTGGAGGAGGTTCTCAGCTGGGGACAGCAGCTGTGGGACACACTGCTCTGGCAGGTCAGCCAGAGCCTGTTGGGCTGCCTACAGCCACCACAGGATGGCAAGAGGATGTGCAGATTTCTTCCTGATGGCCAGGCTCTCCAAGCACAGACTTGCTTCTCTCCTGCCTCTCATGCCAGCCCTAGAGCTGTCTGTCTGATGGCAACTATACCTGTATAATGGTCCTCTTCAACTTTGCTGGGCAAGGACTTCCTTCTCCTAGGAAGGCAAAGGGCAGTCCTGAGAGTTGTGAGAGAGGATGACATGACCCAGGGCTCTGTTGAGCCCAGCAGCAGAGGTGTGGAGAGCTCTGCTCACCCTCCCTCTGGGCCTCTCATGAGCATCCCAGGGGAACAGCAGTGTTGGCAGCGACAGCAACAAGAGATGGGGTTTCTGAGCACACATGGACCCTGAGCTAGCCATTAAGGAAGATGATCATGAGCCATCAGCCCTACATCTGAGACACTGTGCTGTAGCCAACTGTGTCCTGGGCACTCAGAGAAGGGTGGGAGCAGTGAGGAGAACCCCCTCTTCATCCTCAGACAATACAAAGCACAGCATGGCCTGAGGAAGACCAACAATGCCAAGCCTTCCTGCCTACTCACCTGGACCGCACAAACCACAGGATCCCTGCGCACAGGGCGACCAGCACCACCACCACCACCACTGCCACCGTGACTACTGTCCCTGGCCACGAGCTCGGAGGCTGCCCTGCAACTAATATAAAGCCAGGAGTGGGTCCTGGTCTCTACTGTGTGCCAGCCATGACCCCCAACCATGGCACTGGGTGTGTGCCACACCCCAGGGCACAGCAACCATTACCCGAGACATAGGTCTGAAATTCCAGGATTGATGCAGCTCCAGCACCAGCCGCCGTGAGGCCCTGCACTGTCACCGTGTATTTGCTTCCAGGTGTCTGACGAGGTGGCATGTACTGAGTGACAGACTGGTTCACCACCACCTGCTTGAATTCAAGGAAGCTGCCATCGTGTGCTCTCTGGGCTGTGATGTTCAGCTAAAGGAAGGACAGGGAGCTGATGGGGAGCAGCAGCTACCTCCACTCCTGCACAAGGGCAGCTCTGTGGAGAGGGGCTGCTATTTCTGGCTGGGGACAGGAGGGGACCTGACCCCACCGAAAGCACCAGCAGTGTAGAGCTGGTATGCCCTGGACAAGGAGGGCTCAGACCTCTCCCCAGACTGCCTGCACAGAGCTCCAGGCAGGGAGGAGCCTGGCAAGGTGAGGAGGACTGTGAGGAGTCCATCATCCCCTGGTACCTGGTATCCCAGAATCTTCCCTTTGCAGGAGGGCAGCGGCTCCCATGTGAGACACCCTGTGTTGGGATCTAGCCACAGCTTCTCTGGTTTGTCTGGCACTGGAAGCACAGGAGGATGGAGTCACACACAGGACCAGCAAGGATGATCTGAGCCCATAGCAGGGTACAGGCAGCTCTTGGCCCAGGAGATGTGCTGCAAAGTGACCCCTCAAGCAGAGTTTGCTCCCCAGAAGGGCTGCAGGTGCCACAGCAGTGGTAGCAATGGTGTGGTAAGGAGGGAGGGAGCAAGGAGTGGACGTGATGTGCTCCAGGGACGTGCACAGTCCCTTACCCAGAGCTACACATTGGGCTCTTAGCAGTCCCAATGCCAGGAACATCACTGCAGGGAACAGGTGCTTGAATGAAGGTCACCTTTACATTTCAAATAGGAGGACACGTACCTGTTTCCTTTGTTGTGAGGAGCCGTGTGTGCAGAACTGTGCTGGGGGGCAGGGAGATAGTGACACTGTAGACAGTGAAAGGCTGCAGAGGGGGACAGGTGAATGTTCCCTCCTGGCCTTGCAGCATCTCCTCTCCCTGCACCTCCTCAGCCTCACAGGGAGGGGAGGAAGGCAAGGCCAGGCGGCACGTTGCCCGCATGTACTGGCAGGCATCAGGGAGCCTGCAGGTCCAGTTCAGTGAGATGCTGGTGCTAGAAATCTCCAACGTCCCAGGGACAATCTGGAAGTCCTCTGTGAAGGAAACATTGCAAGAGAGTCACTCTCTCCCATTCTTGCAGTCAACCTCCATCATCCCTACCGTTCCCTCACCAGCCTGACCACACAAGGACATCCTGACTTCTCCCAGGCAACACTCAGGCACTGTCTGAACATTTCTCTGCCTCTGGACCATTCCCAGGGATAATACAGGCGACACAGAGACTCTGGGACTGCAAGGGCAAGTACTTGAGGCTTCTCTGCAGCTGCAGCTAGAAGCTGGTCTGGTGCTCGTCCCTTTCATACCAGCAGTGTCTTAGTCAACACACCCAGCAGCCAGATCTGCACCCTGCCCTCCTCCTCCTGAACTCTCTTGCTCTTCTCCAGGCAGACCCATCTGGCTGGCTGGGCACACTCCCTGGGACCCCATGTGCAGCAGTGAGGACTTGTCCCCTCGGTGCTGTGCCTGCTTCCCCTGCTGCCAACAGCATGGAAGCAGTCCTGGGATGCATCAGCAGCTGTTTTCAATGGAGTGAATGTTCAGGCCATGCCTTGGCCACCCCAATCACAGGGCACCAACCCTGTGAGCCACATGCGGCACCGCTCTCTCTGCCTGGGGAGAAAAAGCTGCAAATATTGAGAAAGTGCCTGGTCCTCTCACTCACCCACACAGGTCAAGTTCCCCTCCACAGGGTTCCAGCGGCCCGTGTCTTCTTTCACAATCCAGCCACTGCGAGGAATCATGGAGTCTTGACCTGGGTACAGCTTCACGCAGGCCATCTCCATAGCAGAAGACCAGTACCCTTCAGTGCATCTCATCTTTACCACTTCCATTGGGTTGTATGTCCCCTGATCTGGGTCAAAGATAAACCTGGGGTCCCACTGGGGCTTCTGGCATTTTCCTGTTCCAACAAGATGGGAAGGCATTAGCAGGATGGAGGGTGCCCCCACAGGGCATACAGGGGATGGAGCAAGGAATCTTTTCCCTGGCACACCATGGTTACTGAGGCATACAGCTCCAGGACACAATAAAGAGCAGCTCTCTCACACCCATCAAGGGGATGAGGACAAGAAGGGTCATGTACTGCTTCCTGCAGTCCTCCTGAGAAAGGCCAGGAGGAGCCAGGGCTCCAGGGACTTGTGGAACCATGCTGTTCTCAAAGCCTGTACTGGGATGAAGGGCTTAATTTTTGGCCTGGAGCCTCACAGACCCATTGGACTTGCTTGGCAATGTGTGATAGCATGGGATGACACAGGCTACAAGGGCACCCTGAAAGCTTGGGTCATGCGTGGAGCTGCCCCCATGGGCCCTGCTCAAGGGTGTAAAGGAGATACATCCCCTTGTTCTTCCACCCGTGTCCCAACACGGTTCCAGGACAAGCTGGCCCTGGCCTTTCTCACAGAAGACCAAAACACCATGAGGCCTCCTGAGAAGGTAACAGAGCCTGAGCCCAAAAACTGGCTGCTGCGATGATGGCACACAGCAGGGACCAGGACGAGAAACCAGCACATGGGGACAAGGCCAGGACTTTGCCCTGCCTGTACAATCTGAGACGACATAGGGAAGAGACCGTGGTCCTCCAGAACCTGATGTGATGATTTCAGCCATGTTACAATATGTGCCACTCTGACCTCCAGCACTGTAGCCCATCATCTCTTGGCACATGTTCTCACCAGGAGCCCTGAGGAAGCCCCATGTCACATATCCACCTACACTAGGAACCTCTCAATCATTTCTAATCACAGGCTGGAGCCCTGTATCCTGTGAGCTCTGCCTTGGCCTGACATGAGCAGCTCTGGTCACTTCCTCACCTCAGTTCCAAAGCCCTTTCCTGAGGAGCCCTCAGGGACTGATCTTGGCTCCAGCACCAGCCCCACAGAAGGTCACCTGGAGCACCTATGCATGCACAACCTACCTTCCCCTGCTCAGAAAGGCAGCCAGAGAGACCACATGATGCCTCCCTTACCGATGCACTCCACGTTGACTTGAATGTGGATCCAGTCACCTTTGCTGTCCCTTCCACGCCAGTCTTCTCTGTATACTGATTTCCCACGGCTGATGGACTGGACTTCGCTTGAACATTTGACATGGGTGAAAGATGGCTGGAAATCCTGAGGGCAGCTCAGCATCACTTCTTCATTCTTCTTGTAATTCTCCTGGTCTGGTGCCAGCTGGAGTCTGGGGTCCCACTGGGGCCTTTTGCACGTTTCTGGCAGACGTGAAAGGGGGTGTTAATTGAGATGGGAGATATCAAGGTAGGGCAGGGGTAAGTGGTGGCATATGAGAAATCATTTGGTTTGTGGTGGAGCAGGGCAGCCAGGAGAGCTCCTGATGTCTCCCTTACCTATGCACTCCACCCTGGACTGAATGTGGATCCAGTCACCTCTGCTATCCCTTCCCAGCCACTGGTCTCTGTATAAGGGATTCCAGCTGGTTATGGTATGGTCTTCCCCCAGGCATTTCAAGTGGGTGAAGGATGGCTGGAAATCCTTGGGGCAGCTCAGCACCACTTCTTTATTCTTCTTGTAATTCTCCCGGTCTGGTTCCAGCTGGAGTCTGGGGTCCCAGATGGGCCTTTTGCACGTTTCTGGCAGAGGCAAAAGTTGGACTTACCACAGCCTGCCTGCAGCAGGGAGTTTCCCATGTCATCTCTCCCTGCCCACCGCCCCTGAGCACTGGGCTACATCCACACAGACATCCACACACACAGCACAGCTCTGTGCCTGCCCAGGCCAGCCCACATCTCGATCACCCAAGGAAAGGCATTGCTCTTCCCCCAGCTGTATCTCACACAGCCTCCAGCTGACCCAACCCCAGGCACTTGAGGCTCCCTTCAGTCCCCTCTACTCCAGCTCCTGGGTCTGCATAAGATGCCCCCAAGGTCCCTCACCTGTATTGGGCAGCCAGGGGCACATGCAGACTTGTGCGCTCCCAAGTGGCATCTGGAGGTGCAGCAAGGACCATAGCACCTCTGTGGGCACTTCATTGCTAGTCCCAGATCCTGCCCCAGGCCCTGGCACCCATCAGCAGGGCCCCACACTCGGCCTGCTCAGGAAACACTGTAGGAGCTGCTGGCCTGTACAGCTGTCAAGAGACCCACCTTGTCTTTTGTCTCCTGCCTGGTCTGTCACCTTCAACAGTTTGCAGAGGCAACACAACATCAAGGAGGGACTGTGGTGTGCCTGCTGCTCAGCTGGACAATGTCACAAGTGGCTTTTGAGTTTGAGGGTAGAGAGGGGACATGGGAGAGCTTCACTTACCAATACACTCTACAGCTCTCTCAATGTATATCCAAGCACCTGTGCTGTTCTTGCCCCACCAGGCATCTCCATAGACTGCTTCTCCAGAACTGATTCCCAGAAATTCCCTTGCACATTTGACAGTAGAGAAGAGTGGCTCAAGATCTCCAGAGCAGGTCAGTGTCAGTTCTTCATTCTCTTCATAATTATTTTTGCTTGGTACAAACTGAATTCTTTCATCCCACTGGGGTTTTGGGCACTTTCCTGTAAGGGTACAAGTGTGAGAGTCCTTCTCAGGGACTGGGGATGTTCAAGTATTGGAGGACCGATTAAAGAACCCTCTGCTCTGTGGAAAAGTGGAGCCTGTATCTCACTGGGATGCTGGCAGAGGGGAGGAAAATGTCAGCACTCTGGAAAGGGGGATCCTGTGGGTCTGCAACTCCAAGAACATCACTCCAGTAAGGCAGTGGCATTATTAGCTTGTTTCTTTAGAGCTCTCCTATGCAACAGGCAACAGGAGAGGGACTCATTGGAGCCTCTGAGTCAGAACCAGGAGAGACACCATTAAGGATGACACCATGGTGCAAGTGTGGACACCTCCCTGGGTGATAAAATGGACAAAGTCTATTTTAAACTACCCAGGGACCAGCTTGGCTAAACAGGAAACTGAGCTGCAGCACAAGAGGCTGTATATAGGAGGTGGAGGGATAGGCTGCAAATGCTCAAGAGAAGCACTGCCTTTCTGTGCAGAGAGGGCTCTAGGAAAGCCCAAGCTCAGACAGAGCCAACCCATGTAAGGGATGTTAAGAAACACTACCAGGCTCTTAGAAGGGGACCGCATCCCCATCTTAGACTTTTCCAGGGTATCTGTGGGTCCCAAAAATGCTGAAAAGACGAGGGGTTTTTTTGCAACAGGATAGGGATACAAGGAGAGGCTGAGCAAATATGGCTTATTTACCTTGCAGAAGAGGAAGTTTGTCTCAGCTTTCTCCCCCTTGTGACTCAGAATACTCTTCCTGACACATGCAAGAGTACGGCTATTCCTAACCTGTGCCCAGGCACTGCTCAGGGCCACAGGCCTTATCATCACCCCTGTCTCCAGGACTCCCAAGCCTCCCCTAGGTGCCTGACTACCCATTATCTTGGCCCCACTCAAGCCCAGGCAAGCAGTGCAGCAGTGACAGCCTCCACAACCAGAGCTCATCCAAGTCCAAGAGAAGCTTCCCAGTGAAACAAGCAGCAAAAAGTACCAAAGCTTCAAGCTGAACAACTCAGGCTACTCCTCCTCCTCCCAGTTCACAGCTGCAGCTCTCCATGTGGAGCTAGAAGGCTTGGGATGCTCTCTATCATGCTTTCTCCACCAAAGAGACAGGGGCTGTGGGAGTGCAGCAGCCCCACTGGGCTTCTGCCTCCATTGCACACCCTCCTGATTTGGCCCCTCAAGACAGCTTCCAGCACCAACAGCCTGCCCTCAGAACCCCAAACCTACGTTCACAGCACTGGACACAAAGCTCCATGCCACCCCACGCTGTGCACACAGCCTTCTCTCTGCACTTCACCCAAAATGAGCCTGCCTTCTCCTGCTCTGGTAGACATGTCTCCCAGACTGTACAACCCAAGTCCATGGGGAAACATCATGGCAGCAGCTGGCCTCCGCTGAAAGGGGATGAAGCACCTCTCTGCAGCCACAGGCACCTCCATGACTGCCCGCTTCCTGCCAGCCAGCACTCATGGGGCTGTGCTCCCTTACACTGGAACAGGAGCTTCACTTCACTTCCCTTATGTGGCAGCAGGTTTTCATGCCATCATCTCAGCCTGCACCTGGGCCCCCACCGCAAAGGACAGTGGCTGCCACCCCCAACCTTATCCATCGCGTGTGTTTTCCGGA
>VXBJ01003047.1:391-24602 GCA_013400055.1 Nycticryphes semicollaris
GGAATAGTGTGTCCAGTTCTGGGCCCCTCAGTTCCAGAAGGACAGGGAACTGCTGGAGAGAGTCCAGGGCAGGGCTACAAAGATGATGGAGTGGAGCATCTCCTAGAGGAGGAAAGGCTGAGGGAGCTGGGTCTCTTGAGCTTGGAGAAGAGGAGAATGAGGGGTGACCTCATGAATGTTTATAAATACATAAAGGCTGAGTGTCAGGAGGATGGAGCCAGGCTCTTCTCAGTGACAGGCAATGATAGGACAAGGGGCAATGGGTACAAGCTGGAACTTAGGAGGTTCCACTTAAATATGAGGGAAAACTTGTTCCCAGTGAGGGTGAGGGAACACTGGAAGGGGCTGCCCAGAGAGGTTGTGGAGTCTCCTTCTCTGGAGACATTCATAACCCACATGGATGCCTTCCTGTGTGACCTGCTCTGGGTGTTCCTGCTCTGGCAGGGGGATTGGACTAGATGATCTTTCAAGGTCCCTTCCAATCCCTGAGATTCTGTGATTCTCTGATTCTGACTCCTGATCTCTGGAGCGAGAAGGCAAAGAGGAGCAAGCAGGACAGATTTCTCAGTACAGAGGATCTATGGTATGGCAGACAAGGATTAAAAAAAAATGTAGCGGGGGCCAAGAATTTCCTACAAATAAAAGTAGGGAAAATAAATAAATTAGTGACATAGCACAATAAATGGTGTATATATTACACTTAATCAAGCTGGCATCTCAGAAAACACCGCAGCTGCTCAATTCAGTCAAATGCAGTTCTTTAGAGGCTCAGAGAACAGGGGTGCCTTCAGATTTCCAAAGCAGCATGTGGTCATGCAGTCACTGCTCTGAGACCAAAGTGGAAGAGTTTATTTCTTATAAGGCAACAGGGATGCTGTGGGACTGCTCCTGACTATGGTCAGATCAATTTCACCTGACTGTGACATAGATTAAGGACAGGAATTGTAGAACCAATAGATTAAGGACAGGAATTGTAGAACCAATCATTTCTTATCAGTGTGTTTTAGAAGAACAGATGAGAGACTAAACAAGAAACACTAGAGTTAGAACAATAATATGGATCTCTGAATTATGGAGAAGACTGCCAGAATAAAAGCTACACTACAGACCCTCATACTTCAGTTAGATGACCTACTTGCAGGAATTAGCATAATTTCTTTTCTTTTAATATAAAGCTAGGAAATTAACCTTGTGAACGAACCCAGGTATATGTGCCTGGCCTCTTTTCCCGAGAATGAAAGGCTCCTAGACCTTAGACAGGGAATTGAATTCAATAAAGGAATCTTTCCATTGAGAACATCAAAGATACCCTCCTCCAGCAAGCACCTAAAAGGAATTTAATTCAATAAAGGAATCTCCCTATTGAGAAAACTCAACTGTCCATCAAAGGTACCCTCCTCCAGCAAGCACCTTCCAGCCCATCTCGGCTGCAGAGGCAGGCAGTCTTTCAAGTCACCGAGGACTAGAATATTTGGGGCAAGGTGCCAGCAGGAGTTTGAGCACAGGTCTGGCATTCACGCCTATTCCCACAATCTAATACACTCTCAGCAGCGGCAAGATCCGCAGGCTCCTTGAATTTCCATTGATCTAAACCCCATGCACCCAGCTCCCAGCGAGGAATCCTGAAGCCGGAATGAAATACATTGGTCTCCCTGAACATGCCAAGAACCAGAAATCCTGCGGGAGGAGCAGAAACTGCCTAGAACTAACCCGTACAAAGCACATTAACTGCTACAAAACACCAGGCCAGCACCAGGAGAAGGGCTGTAGGATATACATCTGATACTCTCCTAGAGCTTAAACCACCAAATCCATAACTAGAGAATGCCTCCTCCTACCTGTGGTCTCTAGCCCACAGTCCTGCCTGGCAGCTTTTATTGAAGTAAGCTGGAAACACTATTTTCTTTTTTTAAAACTTGGCTGTGAGAGGAGTTTACCCATGGTGTGATAGTGGAAAGGCATTTGAAGCGGGGAAGTGAAGGTTTGGTATCTGCCCTCGGCAGATGGGCTTCCCACCGCTATTCCTTCTCTCAGGACAGTGTCCAACACCCAAGTGAGATCTTAGTCTGGGTGCACACCTGGATGAAGGGAGTGATGAAAGGGGACTCTTCCCACCCATCACGTTGAAGTTCTGCTGTTGTTCAGCAAAGAGTTAGAGGAATAAAGTCGTTCCTGTGACACTACCAATAGCCTAAGGACAGCAACGTGCAACATGGCACAGATCTCACCTCGATTTGTAATCAGCAAGACTGTTCTCACATATTAGCACAAAGCTCTTGTACTAACTATGAAATAAACTACAGAAATTGGACTACAATAAGGTAGTAAAAGGGCTACTGAAGTGTGCATTCACCAGTGGTGAAAAAGCATTTTAACTACTATGAAAACCCTTTTTTGCACTAAGCTAAACTGGGCCGTCTATTTCCTGTTAATAACCGTGCTATGCATCCTGCACAGAATAATTGTTTCACAGGCTATGAGAGAAGAACTTCTGCTTCATCTTTTATGACCTTTATAAAACTTTATTAAATTACGAAGCCACGTAGCTTTTACGTGCCCTAACGTTTTGGTTGGGAACAGTTTAAATGCATAAATTCATGCAGCTGTCCCAAGCAATGCCACCACTGTGACTTAAGGCACTGCTAAGACTTTCAAGTTCTGCGCCGTTTTAAATCAGCAATAAAACTCTAGTCCAAGATAAAGTCTCAGACAGGAGCTAAGCAGTCAGGAGCAAAGTACTCCTTATTAAAGTAAATTACTGACATTTTAAGAATACATGAAAGCTCTTCTCAGTTCTCTGCAATTGTGTTACCTATAAAAGTCTCTGCTATAAAAAATACACATTAAAACTAGTTTATTACATGGATAACTTCTTTCAGCATGTCAGAAATAAAAATATGAAATCCCTTTATTGATCTTTACTACACTGAGCCCGAGCTGAGACTTGTGGGGACCAGGGTACTCACGAAATCTGCCAGTACTGTGACCACTAGAAATTAAGATGCTAAAAACAAAGCCAGTGTTTTCGATGGCAAGCCCAGCCAACTTTAAATTTGATCAGAGCATGCTGCCTCCTCAGAACTGCAGCCTGGCGGTAAGGAAGTCTGGAGACCACATCCTTAAAGGAAAGGAAAAATTGGAAAGGAAGGAGGGGAAGAAACGTCCACCCTGTTTTTCCCAGCTAATTCATCAATGACAAGGGGAATATCCCTCTGGAGAGGAGGAGAAACACTGCCAAGTCTCACAGTCCCCTTGAAATCCAAGAAAGTCCCAAAACAACTCAGGTATGTCATCTGTGTCATTTTGACCACCTGAAATTCTTTTTCTTTTTTTTTTTTCTTTTTGCATTTTTTGTAACTCCTGCTTTGGCAAAACTGACAGACCCCGATGGATCTTCACTTTGACACAATTATGTGAACACTGTGCAAGTTTTTAAGAATTTTTTTTTCTTCTAGTGTACCTTAATTATATCCATCAGACCTTCAACAATTCTAGTTCTGCAAAATCCTGGGCAACTATGATCTTTAACCTTCAATAGGTAAAAAAAAAAAAAAAAGATTAAAACCGCTCACTTCATGCATGAACTAAAAGAAGGTTTGAACCTGATCCTTCTACAATTCTCAAATCTGAAGTCAAACCCCTTCAAACACAACTTGAACAGAGTTAAACTTATTCAATTCAGTTTAGCAACATTTGTACTTACTGACTGTTCACTTAGATCCTGAGAGTCTTCCATGGAGGTTTATTCACTTTTCTTTCCCCCACAGGCAGAAATTATCTTCCCTTCAATTAAGAGCTCAGTAGTCTAAATTAAAAAGAAGAGAAAAAGTTTAACATGTTATTCTGTGGTCCTCACCTCTCAGGCAAATCTGCAAGAAGCCAACACCCTCTAACTGAGGCTGTGGTTTCACTAAAATCTGCAGCAAAAGTTTCATTGACTTCTATGAAATGTAATTTCATAAAAAACATTTCAACACCCTCGGTAGCATTTTGGGAAGCTATCTAAAATACAGCATCACACTGGAATAATAATGTGTCAACTCCTGCAAGAAAAAATAGTTATGAAAACAGACCAATAAAAAAGTTAAAAATACAGGCAGCTGTTTAAGTTGACAACAAAAGATAACCCTTGGGAGAACATATTAGAAAGGCAATTATGGAACGCTGAACAAAACTGCTTGATACACATTTAATGATAACCTCTTAGTCATTAAGTGTCTGGCAGAAAAATGTTATTATGCAATTATCAGCATGAAGTCCCCTCTCTAAAGTCCATTAAATTCCTTTAGGATTAAATAAAATACACAAAGTGGTTTATAATAAGCAACTCCCTACAAAGTGCTAAATGACAGACATTATCCTAATTCTCTGCCATGTCTATGCCTTCTCTCATAGGGGGAATCACACTCATCAAATATTGAGATCTTCAATAGGAAAATTCTATTTTCTAAGAGTTCCACAGACTAATGATTACGGTAACTTTAACTATAAAGCCAGACAATTATATTACAATCTCCATTCTCAGAAAAGATCCACATTGGAGTTATGCAAATTGGCATCATTAAGAACAAAGCGAGTGCCAGGATTATTTCCTACATACAATAAGCAGAATAATATTAATCAATGCTAGTGTTACATTTAAAAGAAAAAAAAAACAACAAAAAACAAACGAACACAGCATGTAAACACATAAATTAAGGAAGCCAAACAACCTTGTTTTGATTATCAACATTCCCTGGATTTGTTTAACAACAAGGCACCCCAAGAAGCCTTTACTTGGGAGTATGCCCAATAATATAAACATATTATGAAACTTTCTTTTCATTTCTGACCAGCAAGCACTTATACCCTTTGCTACCTCCAACCTGCATAAACTTAACCATTATTTACCGAGGTTAAAAACAACACAGAGCTCCCTCAGCAGAACGTCTGAAAGGAACAGGAGCTACAAGCCATTGCACTCACATGTCCCCGTCCACCGCATTACGCTGCCCTACGACTACCTCCTCTCTTGGTCTGAAGTGCCACTTACTTGCCCTACCTCCATTTGCTCCCCAAAACGTAATACCCCAGATCTCCTCTGCATAAGGTATTGCCTAGAACACACGCATTTGTGTTTACAGCCTGATTCTCCTTTCTTTCCAGTTTCACCTTTCTTTGCCCTTTTTCCTACCACCAGATCACACCCACCTGTTTTCCTTCCCTCTCCCCGGAAGTTTCAAAAAGCTTTTCATGTGCATTTCAACTAATTTTTGCCATGATGTTACAAAAGGAAAAGACCAATTGCTAGCAAATTGTGTTGCGTGTATTTCGCCTTATCAGAAAGCTGAAAAGAATTCCTGTTTTAACTCTCCAGTTCAGAGGGATCCAAGACATTGACGTCTTCACCCATGATCCCTTCACCAAAACAGTAAACACCTTCCATAGTATTTTTGGTCAATGCGGATCACAAACCCTTGTGTTTGTAAAAATCTTCTGCAGTCTTTGTCCAATGGAGACAAAAGGGGAATAGAAATGCTTCTTTAAAACACCCACTACAGGCAAATTTCAGAGAGGAGCCTACCAAGACCAATGGGTATTTTGAGAGAAAGCAGCTCTACATGGCATTTCCAGCAGCAGCCCCTGCCAAAGGCAGCAATTCCAAACACAAAGGTGAATTTTCACAACCAAACCTAAAATATTCTATGAATAACTTAAACATAGAATCCGCTTTAATTTAATTAAGAGTTAGAAGTGTGTGTGTGTTACTGCATTAGTAAGATTGCCTGCGGGAAGAAAGAGTCAAACACTCGATAGTAAGATACAAGATTTGGAACTAATTGTTTCAGTAGTTTTTAAGTCTAGTGACTAACAGCCAGGACCTGGCTTCCATTCAAACATTAAATGCTCTAATTCTGTCTGTCGGTCACTGAGGATGACAGATCCATCACTGTGGGAAACTTAACTATAAGTCAACTGCGGAGCCCCACCTTAAAAGACAGACTCATATCCATGTTTCCTTCATACTGATCATGATCTTAACCAGAGCACACTGAAATCAACAGATGGATGTCACATTTTTCCCAAAAAACCCAAAGTGTATCAATACTTGAAACACAGCCTGACCACGTTTTTGCTCTTAAGAATTACCCTCTGCCTCAGCCACAAGATCACAGAATCAGAGAATCACAGAGTATCAAGGATTGGAAGGGATCTCGAAAGATCATCTAGTCCAATCCCCCTGCCAGAGCAGGAACACCTAGAGCAGGTCACACAGGAACGCGTCCAGGCGGGTTTTGAATGTCTCCAGAGAAGGAGACTCCACAACCTCTCTGGGCAGCCCCTTCCAGTGTTCTGTTACCTTCACCACGAAGAAGAATTCCTCATATTTAGATGGAACCTCCTGTGTTCCACCTTGCACCCACTGCCCCTTGTCCTATCATTGGATATCACTGAGAACAGCCCGGCTCCATCCTCCTGACACATGCCTTTACATATTTATAAATATTCATGAGGTCACCCCTCAGTCTCCTCCAAGCTAAAGAGACGCAGCTCCCTCAGCTTTTCCTCCTCTGGGAGATGCTCCTCTCCCTTCAGCATCNAGAGGGATATATCCACTGCAACACAGCACTAACCACGCCACTTGTATTAGTCCCCTTCTGAAAAAGACTGACCCTCATGATTTTTTGGAACTTAACTTTGCTGAACTGCAAGACAAAGACAAGTTAATTTAAGCACTGCAGAAAGACACCAAATAAATACCTCCTTTGCGAGAACACGCTACACTAGAATAGCTTCTAGGGCTCTGCTGTTCATCTTCCCACTGCCTCAAAATTCAAATACTCTTACTGGAAATGGAGCTTTTTAAAATAAAATTCAGAATTAATATTTTTATCAGCATTCTACCTACCAACAGCTAGATCCTGCTACGTTTTGAGCCCAGTTAAAGCGCCTAATTATAACCAACTGCTAACACAATGATTTTTATAATGGCAGTTATGCCAATTGCACTTCGACCAAATCCTTTAGGGTTTAGTTTTATAAATTTGTAAAAGAGGAGAAAAACCATTAGAGAAGTCAGTGATTTAAATAAGACCAACATTACTCCCTAATAAAGATATAAAATTAAAGGATAATAGTAACCTCGTGCTGTTTTATGAGGCAATAATCCAGTTACCAATTCAACCTTGTAGTTTATCCCATCAAGAGAACCAGATTAAAAACAGAGGGAGGGAGGGCATTCTTATCCCTATTATATTGCAAGTGTTTCTAACTGGGTTTAAATATTTTTAAAACTGTTGTTAAAAGTCTTAAACTCACAGACAAGCCAGAATGAAGAAAAATGCCTGCTTCTGCTCTTGATCCAGTCCTTGCAGATGTGGCTTTAAAACTGATGAAGTGTTTTATGCTCCCAGATAAAAATTTTACCTTTCTAAGAAATGTCTTAATTAGGAGGATTCCTGACTTTCCTCATCAACAAATGCATTTAAATCTAATTTTTTATTTATTTATTTTTATCGGGGGGAATAAAACACTTCATCAAATTTAAACGGCAACTTCCAGGACTCGACCATGAGGAGAAACATGTGTTTCCTCCCAGAGATACACCCCTAAGTTAAAAAAAAAAAAAGAAAAAAACAACAAAAAAAAAAACAACAAACAAACAAAACCCAAACCAAAACTACTTGAGGATCTGTTGCACATCACTTTGCAAATGACTTAAAATGTAAGAGAGCAAAGACGCGATCTCTCCCCTCGCAATAATTTCTTCTGAAAATTAGGGTTGCAACAAATAAACAACTGACTGAGGCAGTTTCATTTTTTCAGCTTTTCATTTTCTATGGGATGTCTAACAGGATCCTGTGCTGCAATTCTCTGAGGGCAGAATGTGAAGCTTGGGGATCCACAAGGTAAAAAATAGCTTTAAAGCTCTCGCTGTTTCCCAAGAGTATTTCAGAGGCTGTTTCAGGCCCTCCAGTCAGGCAGATGGAGACACACTGCTCCAAGAAGAATCCATCATCTGGAAGAGGAGTTTGGCCATCAGATAAAATTTTTCCTCCCTTTCGCTTCAACCTAAAAACTTAGGAAGAAAGTCCTCTCTTTCTCCACTAGGTGAAGAGCAGTTACCTCAGCTAAGCCCAAACTGTCAGGCAAGATTCCCAAGCCACTTCCACTTCCTGCAAGAATCCTTCTGATTAAAAGAAAAATGAAATTATGGGGGTGGGTGGTCCTCAGTTTCTACCACAATAATTTTTTTTGACTCTTGGGCACATTGTCAAGTTCTTTTTGTTCTGTTTCACCTGAAGAACACCTATTGCTACGTAAGTTCTATCATGGTGATGCTCTGGCAGTACAGTACAAGAGGTGCAGGATGCTGGTCAAATTTACTATATAGTTTTTCACATTTTGAAACGTGCAGATAAGAAGCCTAGAGAATAAACAGAACAGACTCTGCAATGGTTAAAACAATTTATGGCTCACAAAGAACTCATTTCTATCACAGTCACAGGTTGAGAGTCACAGAATCAGAGAATAACAGAATGCTATGGGGTTGTAAGACTCCTCTGGAGATCATCTAGTCCAACCCCTTGCCAGAGCAGGGTCACCCAGAGATGGTTGCACAGGAACACGTCCAGGTAGGTTTTGAACATCTCCAGAGAAGGAGGCTCCACCACCTCTCTGGGCAGCCTCTGCCAAGGCTCTGCCACCCTCAAGGTGAAGAAGTTTAGAGGAACTTCTTATGTTCAAGTTTGTGCCCATTTCCTCTTTTCCTGTCTCTGGGCACCACTGAAAAAAGACTGGCCCCATCCTCTTGACACCCACCCTTGAAGTATTTATAGGTGTTGATCAAATTAACCCCTCAGACTAAAAAGTCCCAAGTCCTTCAGCCTTCCCTCATCAGAGAGATGCTCCAGGTCCCTAATCATCTCTGTAGCCCTTTGTGGTTCCCCTGCCAGCAGTTCCCTGTCTTTCTTGATCTGGGGAGCCCAGAACTGGACACCGTACCCCAGGTGGAATCTCACCCCATCTCCAGGTGGGAGAGAATCAAAACGTTCAGTAATAAGTGGAGACAAACAGAGCAACTTCTCATTTTCTAATGTTCTACGCCAGAAACCTGTGACAGTAGGAGTACTTAGTGGTTATTGTAACTGCAAGTGAACATGTGGAGGACATGCAGCAGTAAGGTCCCAACAAATAAGGACACGCTCCAGGGTCTGAACTCCCCCAGCCCCAGCCAAGTCTCTGCCTGGGTTTGCATCGTCCCTGCGGAACATCTGAGGAAATCGAAGAACACCTGAGGAGAGCAGAGAGCATTCAAGGCACTGAGAAAGGTCATGCAAGGCAGGGAATGAGCAAATACATCATTCTAGAACCAGTGCAAGCTACTAATGCATATGCACAGCAGTCTCGCTAAATTAGATGATTTCATGCTTGTTGTTTCCCATGACACTCATTTCTTTGAGGGAGCAGGAGAGAGGATACAGGCAGTAACAGACCGGCACCGCCTCACATTCAATCACTTCTTACTTAGGAAAACATTCTTCTAGTTGTCTGCATGCATATCACATGTAGTCTCCTGTGAAAAAGATAAAATATAACCTAAACTAACAGTACAGGAAACCAAATCCAGGTATATTAGAATTCCAACTTTGCCTGTATCTACAGTCCAGAACTGTGTTTTGGGCAGTAAAACCATGCTGCTTTCTCTGTCCCTAACAGTCTTGTACTTGGAAAAGAAGAATGATCCATGCACCAGCTGAGGAATGGGATTGGTGTGCTTTACAACCTGGTTTTCTTCAAAACTCAAATGATACTATTAGCTGGCAAGTCAATAAGAAAAACATACTCATTTAACTCTGTGTGTTAAAAAACTGGAGGTGACTGCGCTTTGGCAGAAGAAGATGTCAGTTTTCTCACTTAGTAAGGCAAAATGAAAACTCAGTTCTCAACATCATCTCAGAAAAGCGCTGCTTGACATATTCCTAACTAATTTTAGAACTTATTTGTATAAAGTAATTTTAGCCTTGCTGGCTTTTGTGTTTTCTTATGCAAGTGCTGTGTTTTCTTGAAAGAATAAAGAATAAAAGCAATTCTTTTTTAATGGAAAAAAACTGTAAGAAACATTATCATCTATATCTAACTTCAAGGGAGAGCAAATTACTAACCCATTTTGAGTATCATAAACAAAATAAACAGTTAAAAAGGCAAGCAAAGTCCCCCTGTCAGTTCTGACCTAGTCAGGGACAGGTACAGCTTTCCTGAGGAAAACTGGGAGGTGGGGAGACAGCATACAGAATTATTTCTTTTCCGATTTTTACCTCTGACATTTTTCTTTTTGCATTCCTTTTAATCAGAAGGATTCTTGCAGGAAGTGGAAGTGGCTTGGGAATCTTGCCTGACAGTTTGGGCTTAGCTGAGGTACCTGCTCTTCACCTCCTGATATTAAGGTGAATGAAATGAGCCTCCTGCAAAAGAAAAACCCTCATATTGCACTGTAGAAACAGATCTTGCTCCACAGTCTAGAGAATTAAGGGAAATGTGGAATACTCATCTTTCCCTTCCACCTCTTCTAATACTTCCTTCTTCCTCAGGCCATCGCATCTAGAGGGTTAGATGTCGCTGTCTTTGGACCAGTTTGGTTTCAGTCCACTTTTAGCTGGTTGAGGATGAAAATTTTACCCTTAGAGAAATTTTAGAGCTTTCCAGCACCCTTTGTAGCGCACTCGGGACCCACTTCTCCACTTATTCCTGACCTCCAAAATGCTGAGCTCCTTCCTCACGCAGAGCCCTTGGCCTGCAGCTGAGCAGACAGCAGGACAGCAGGACAGCAGGACAGCAGGACAGCAGGACAGCCATCCTCACTCCCCAGCTTATTTTAGCTCGGAGCATGGCCAGCGGCCCCTGGTGGAGGGACATCCATTCCTCTGGGTTTCTGTGTTCTCCTGAGCCTCTCCCTGTATCAATTTGCATTTGGAGACAGATTGCTGAAATAAGAGACAATATGCTATTCCTAATTTGGAATTATCAGAATTACTCTAGGAGTTCATACAACAACTCACGCAACTTTTGTAGGCTTCTGAGCAGAGGTGAATTTCCTGCCCACTGCAACCAGGCACCCTGTCCTGATACTCCTTTACTGGGAAAAGAATACAGGCAGAGTTTCCAGGATATGCTGGAAAGCACACAGAATCTTAGTGGTTGGAAGGGACCTTTGAGATCATCGAGTCCAACCACATGAAAAAAAAAAAAAAAAAAAAAAAAAAAAAAAAAAAAAAACACCACCCAAAACCAAACAAACAAAACCAAAAAAGCCACCCACCAAGTAAACCCCACACCCACAACCCCACGGACAACACCCCACCACAAACCAATAATCTTGGCCACTAGAGCATGCCCTGAAGAGCCACGTCTATACGTTTCTTAAATACCTCCAGGGATGTCGACTCCACCACGTCCCTGGGCAGGCTGTTCCAGTGCCTGACCACTCTTTCAGTAAACAAGAGCCCTCACCCTCACAGCAAATACATGGGTGATGGGTACCAGGGAGATGAAGGTGTTGGAGCAGGGCACCCTTCAAGATCCGCTCAGCATTCTCATCCCAGCCCAGTACCCACCATGACAACACACATATGTCTAAACTGGATATACAGTATATATTCCTAATGTATCTACTGGCTACACAATGTATATTCTAATATATAGACACCACACTCCTGACATGAATACGTTTCCATGTCAGACACTATTAGCACAAAAAAAAAAAAAAAACCCAAAAAAATTAAAATAGGAATTAAAAATAAAATCCTGGTATTCCATCACCAGGATGCTGATAACCCCAAAGCTCAGATTCACAGGAGACCTAGGGTCTAGATCTAGGGCTGGAGATGAAAGAGTGTTTGTTCCTGGTAACACAACTCAGCCATTTCCACGTCTTTAGACAAAAGAATTATCCATACTGTGTTATCGTTTATGTTAAGAACAGGGAAAGGTGTTTATATCAGGTGTTTACAGTTCTATGCTCATCTAGTTTCCTTTTACCTTCGCCCTCCCCTGAAAAATTACGCATCTGTAACTGGGGCATAATTTGTTATTTCCATCGTCCTTCCTGAGCATGTGAGTTCGTAGCAGATGTTAAATGTGGCAATCGAAACAGACACAAGTCACACCACCAAGCTGTAATGCACTGAAAACCTCACCAAATTCAAGTCAAACCATTGGCTTTTGTGCCAGTCACTATACATTTGTTACACAGAGTCTTGCAAATTCTGCATGATCTTTAGTGAACGCTTGTGTAACTGTCAGTTTAGTGCAGTTTGCTTCCTTGAACTGAGTTTCCAAAAGGGTGGCATTGCTCATGTGGCACCTGTGGACCTTTTCTTAAATAAAATTAAGGTATTCCCACTCTGCATCAGGTGCTTCTACCTTAGAAACAAGTTGCACCACCCCAAAACCATTTGGTACCAGTCAAAGGCAGGCATTGAGACAAAAAAGCAGAGCAACACAGACCATGAGGTCTCTGCCTCAGCTGGGTACAAAAAAGAGGAAGAAATGAAAGGGTCTACGACAAGAGATCTCCCTGCTGTCCTATTGTCATCACAGACCAAAACAACTGGGGAAATGGAAAAACAGAATTCTTAGCAAATGGGAAACAACTGTATCTCGTTGAATTTAGGTAAAATAATCACAGAATCACAGAATGCTACTGGGTTGGAAGGGACCTCTGGAGATCATCCAGTCCAACCCCCTGCCAGAGCAGGTTCACCCAGAGCAATTTGCACAGGAACGTGTCCAGGTGGGTTTTGAACATCTCCAGAGATGGAGACTCCACCACCTCTCTGGGCAGCGTCTTCCAGGGCTGTGCCACCCTCACAGGAAAGAAGTTCCTCTTCAGGTTTAGATGGAACTTCCTCTGTTCAAGTTTGTGCCCATTTCCTCTTGTCTTGTCCCTGGGCACCACTGAAAAAAGACTGGCCCCATCTTCCTGACACCCACCCTTGAAGTATTTATTGGCGTTGATCTAATCCCTCCTTAGTATTCTCTTCTCCAGACTAAAAAGACCCAAGTCTCTCAGCCTTCCCTCATCAGAGAGATGTTCTAAGCCCCTAATCATCTTTGTAGCCCTTCAGTGCAGCTCAAGACTTCAGTGTAGCATTTATCTCTCTTGCAAAACTGTGTACCAAATTAACGGGTACCCAAATATGGCTAAAGCCAACTCCTCTCTTCTTCCTACCACTCCCATCCCATACCTGCACAAAACAATAAGAAGGATTAGCTTTAAGAATTTCAGCAGATGGAATCATGAGCTCAGCAATTCCTCCCCTTAACCCCAACGTTGCGCAATACGCCGTGAAATTGCCGAGATTGAAACCAGAGCTGCGAATCCACCGACGCTTGGGGGCTTCCCAACTGTGAGAGACCTCTTCCCTCACAACCAGGTAAGGCAAGCAGCTACACACACCTCTTCCGACTCATTCCGGATGAATTGATTACGTGTTATTCCAGCCAGAAATAAATGATGCAAACACTGAGGCTGTTTCTTGATTTTTTGGGTTCCTAAACAAATCTCAAATAGAATCCCGCTGTGTAAAAATGAAGGGAAAATGATTTGCAAAAAAAAAACCCATCAAATGAAGTGTTTTCAAATTCATGATTGATCAAATCCCCACAGTCCTTACCAAAGTGACAGTGTCCAGGAGGTGAGGGGGGACAGGGGAAAATAATGCAAAGATGCCACAGTTAGAAGCATGCTGTTTTAGAATTCTAATAAAAATTTCAGTTTTATTTTCTTACTAGCTGGACATGTCACTGTTTTGAACAACTAGATTTTTTTCAGGGGGAATGATTTTGGGTTTTACCACATGGCATATTTTGGTTAATTTCTGAGACATTTTCCTTCTCTCTTTTTTTTTCTTTTTTCTTTTTTTTTTGTAGAAAATAGCTGAAAACAAACCAAATAAAACATTTCACTTCTTCATAAACAAGCCACTGAAAACAGAAAGAAAAAGGGATATTCTGGCTATTCTGGTTAGCCAGAATATTTAAAGAGACACTGTCAACTTGCAAATCTTAATTAATTATTATTTCCTCCCCCACAAAGATATCTCCAATTTGCCTTTCACACATACAAAAAACCTTGTGACACAAAAATTACATAAGCTGACAATAAAGGTTATTTCTAAAACAGCAACTCTACTTACGGCGTTAGAATTTTGGACAACCTAAGAATGAGCCTGTCCTCTGGGCAGAAGCCAACAGCAGTTTTACGAGGCTGGATGAATCAACCCAAAAAATCCAATCACGTGTGAGAGTGAAAGTGGTGAGAGCGTAGTATCTATGTGCCCTATTGGTTTTAAAAAGCCGTGCCGCAGTTTGAAGAGCATCCTCAGCAGCAGGAGTGTGCAATGACAGTTACAGAATCAGAGAATCTCAGGGATTGGAAGGGACCTTGAAAGATCATTGAGTCCAATCCCCCTGATGGAGCAGGAACACCCACAGCAGGTCACACAGGAACGTGTCCAGGCGGGTTTGAATGTCTCCAGAGAAGGAGACTCCACAACCTCTCTGGGCAGCCCCTTCCAGTGTTCCATCACCCTCACTGTGAACAAGTTTTCTGTGAACAAGTGGAACCTCCTCTGTTCCAGCTTGCACCCATTGCCCCTTGTCCTATCATTGCCTGTCACTGAGAAGAGCCTGGCTCCATCCTCCTGACACTCACCCTTTGCATATTTATAAACATTAATGAGGTCACCCCTCAGTCTCCTCTTCTCCAAGCTCAAGAGACCCAGCTCCCTCAGCCTTTCCTCCTCTGGGAGATGCTCCACTCCCTTCATCATCTTTGTAGCTCTGCCCTGGACTCTCTCCAGCAGTTCCCTGTCCTTGAACTGAGGGGTTACTGAAGCAGGTCAAATATTCTCCAAGGTTTCTAGAAACATCCCGATGCAGGAGGAAGCTTGTGGCTTGTCCTTCTTTTTCAGCTGTCAGCGTCACTGCCCACCCCTGGCCGGCAGCTGCCATTCCTTTTCCTGCAAGTGCTTCACATGCAGGTCTTCAATGGAACATTTTGAAATGCCAGAAAGAAGTACAGAAATAAAACCACCCATAATAAACATGGAAGCTTTGGTTCTGGTTTGGTAAGAGTAATGTGATTAAAGATGACAGTAGCCCCTAAATACTGCATTTGAGAATGCATTCTGTTCTCAAGGAATTACTGAACAATGCGGAAACAAAAAATGTGAATCTAACACTGTCCCAAAACATGGAACTCTTGTTGGTGTCAGCAAATAGAGGAAGGACAATTATTACCCATCAAACCCAACACAGCCGCACCGTGGGTATCAAGTTAAACTGAAGCCATCAGGATACAACAAAGGAAAAGCAGCAAAATTCATAGAATCATAGAATGGTTTGGGTTGGAAGGGACCTTAAAGATCATCCAGATCCTCCCACCAGACCAGGTTGCTCAAAGCCCCATCCAGCCTGGCCTTGAACACCTCCAGGGATGGGGCAGCCACAGCTTCTCTGGGCAACCTGTTCCAGGGTCTTGCCACCCTCACTACCTACGTGCCACCTTCAGGCAGCACAATAAAATCCATATTAGAAGTTCTATGCAGTCTACATTTTTTTCTGCTGATGATCCTCACAAGAGCTGTCTGCAAGTCATGTGTGCTCCTGGCCCTTCAGCAGTCTCCACATGCAACTGAAACACCATGAAGGTCATTTCTAAGCTCTTTGACTAAGAGCCAGCACTAAGGGTGCAACACAAAGTCATTGTGAAAAGTAGGTATTCCCAGATTTCAATCATAGCAACTGCTTTGGCAATGGATCATTTACCAGACTTCCTTTCCCCACACTTAGATATTTATTAGCTGTGATCAAACCATGCTACGCTCTCCTTTGCTAAACTAACATCTGCTCGTCCCCTGGAAAACACGTTTTCCAGTTGTTTAATTACTCCTCTGGTCTTCTGTCTGAAGCTTCTCCAATTTTCCAAGCTTCCTTTCTAAAGCTAAAAGAGTGTACAGCCTTCCCCCAGTAGCTGCACCCACACCATCCACACAGGTAATGTAACTACACCCTTTATTTTTGGCTCCAATACCACCCTGATCATTTGCTATGGCTTCTGGTTGTTTTGTTGGTTTTTGTTGGTTTTATTTTTAAATAAACCAGGGGCTTGTGGTGAAGCACAGACTGTTTGCTTCCTCCTCATTTGCTGAACAAGCCAGACTACTCTGAGCAATCTGCTCTCTTCGTTATTTACTCTTCCCTCAGCCTTTGTGGCAGCAGCACATTACAGTGAGACGACAGAAGTGGAAGAAATTCTGTAAGAAGAAAAAAAAATCTCTTCTATTAGGTCACCAATTGACCTAATCAAAGGTATTACATCTTGTACAACTTGGTAATCTTTGTGTCACGGGTCAAATAATAGTTTTTGATTTGATGACTAGCCCCTGAAAAACTCTTTGTAATACTGCCCTCTTTAAAAACTCATTAACAAGTAAGTATTTTTGAAATCTATGCTTCAGTTTCCCGTTTAATCCATTTCACTCGTGGCAGCTTGATTTGGCATCCTTCAAGTTTGCTAATCAACAAAGTCGACTCAAAACCCTTACAGAACTGTGTTACGTCGCTACCCTTATCTCTAGAAATCAAGCTTGTACTCACTCACATCAAAAATGACATCGCTAGTTTGGCACACTCAAGGGTTCATAAGCCCGGGATGTGGTAGAAAACATACGTATTTCAGTGCTACAGGGAACAACATACAAAAGGCATTTGGAATGTGATAGCATGTAAGTTAATACCTCATGGAGACTAATCAAAAATAGTGGCCATAAATTGAGCACTTGTCTACAGCGACAGCTAAGCCATGGCCACTTTGGAGAGATTATTCCCTTTCTTTCCCCAGGAATAGTGGTAAAAGGATGCAGCCCTGGGTTGATGAAAAAAGACATGGAGGTGCTGGAGCGGGTCCAGAAAAGGGCAATGGAGCTGGTGAGGGGTCTGGAGAATAAGTCTTATGAGGAGCGATTGAAGGAGCTGGGGGTGTTCAGCCTGGAGAAAAGGAGGCTGAGGGGAGACCTTCTCCATCTCTACAACTCTCTGAAAGGAGGGTGTAGCCAGGGGGGGGTCGGTCTTCTCTTCTCCCAAGTCACAGGCCATGGGACAAGAGGAAATGGCCTCAAGTTGCCCCAGGGCAGGTTCAGACTGGATATTAGGAAAAATGTTTATACTGAAAGGGTTAATAATCCTTGGAATGGGCTGCCCAGGGAAGTGGTTGAGGCACCATCCCTGGAGGTATTGTAAGGATGAGTAGACGTGGTGGATAGA
Organism: Nycticryphes semicollaris; assembly: GCA_013400055.1. Taxonomy (NCBI): domain Eukaryota; kingdom Metazoa; phylum Chordata; class Aves; order Charadriiformes; family Rostratulidae; genus Nycticryphes; species Nycticryphes semicollaris. The sequence goes on from VXBJ01003047.1 coordinate 17,699, forward strand.
GATATGGTTTAGTGATGGTTTTTGTCAGTGTTGGGTTGATAGTTGGACTAGATGATCTCAAAGGTCCTTCGCAACCTAAACAATTCTATGATTCTACATTCTCCTCCTACACTCAGCCTGTCCCATGAGCCCAGCGTTGGGACAGTCCTGCACACACCTGGAAATGTTCTATCCTGTGGTATTTCATCTGAACCCCTGCTTTCCTTGGGGAACACCACAGCTGTCCCCTCCAAAGGTCCCACAACTTCCCTATTATTTTAACCCACACGTACGTCGGCAAATTATTTGCAGCGACTTCAGATTTAGTTCAGAAAGACCACATCTCCACAAAACCTTTTGGTTAAAATATCACGGGATAGCTTTTGCAGACAACGTTTTCATTCTGAAAAATTCCACCTGTCCCGCAGACTTGACCCTGCACCTCAGTTTAATCGAGGTGGCAGATTAGGTAACGGAGACTGGTGGTTCCGCAGCTATTTCTGCCGCGCCGGTGCCAGGCTGGGCAGCGCGGGTGCTGCCACTCATTCTGACCTTTGCCTCCTCGCCAGCACAGCTGTTTGTGAACCACAGCAAGGAACAGATCCAGCTTAAACGAGTGGGAAAGGGCTGCTTAAGAAGCGCTGCCACCAAACATGAAAGCACAGCTTCACTCACTTCCCTCCTCTGCCACGGAAAAGGGATGGACGCAAGAATTTCAGATACTGTTGGTCACATGAAGCAACTGGTTCCACACAGATTACTGCTAATATGGACCAATACACCCAGCAAACTATGAAAAAACAGAGTGAAAGCAGAATCGTAGAATGGCTGGATTTGGAAGGGACCTTAAAGATCATCCAGTTCCAACCCCCTGCCCTGGGCAGGGACACCTCCCACCAGACCAGGTTGCTCCAAGCCCCATCCAGCCTGGCCTTGAACCCCTCCAGGGATGGGGCAGCCACAGCTTCTCTGGGCAACCTCTTCCAGTGTCTCACCACCCTCACACCAAAGAATTTCTTCCTAATATCTCATCTAAATTTCCCCTTTCAGTTTAGCACCATTAACTCTCATCTTATCACTGTCCTCCCTGATCAAGAGTCTTTCCCATCTCTCTCGGTAGCCACCTTTAGATATTGCAAGGGGCTCTAAGGTCTTCCTGGAGCCTTCTCTTCTCCAGCCTGAACAACCCCTACTCTCTTAGATGGAGCTCTTCCTACAGACCTCACAATCAAACTGATTCAGGCTTAACCATGACCTGACAGCATCTCTTGAGCTGCAGTTCAAACCCTGGACTCCCTTCAGGGCAGATCTAAGCAAGACCCCAAAGAGAAGGGCAGTTTCACAACCATCAAGGAGGAATTCCTTCCATTTAATTTGTCTGTCTTAAGCCAAAAATCCAACTATTCCGCTAGCCCTTCTCCATTTGTAAAACTGTGTTAATTCCAAATCTTGCCTTGGGTTAATCCAAAAAATTTTATTTTGGAGGCTTTTTCCCAGAACATCATTCTTGCTTTCGTAAAACCTCTGGACCATTCAGCCCTATTAGTTTCTAGCCCCCCAGTTCTCTGCGTTAAGGAGACCAGAAGAGGAGCGGGAGGTTGAGGCTCTGTTGCGTTGCTAGAACTTGGCAGAAGAAACTTGCAAAAGCTGCCGGAGCTGCGCCTGGTTTTCTGAAACCACGTCCACGCTGGGACGTTCAGGAGAGCTGGAAGAAAGACCTCACATATAGCATGATGTCAGGATGCATAAACCGGAGCCTACAGAGGCTGGTTTAGCTTCTCTCACTTGGGAGTATTGGGATTAAGCTGAACTTCGTTTTCTGTGATCCTCTGGGAATACACCACAGCAAATGAAAAGGAACGTCCAGGTGGGATTTAACACGGTAAATGGACTTCCTGCTTTTCACTGAATAGTCTTGGCATTGGTGACATGTCCCTGAGTAAATGCAACCTGGATATTCACTCCTACTAGCAACGAAGTTGCCTGATAGGAATTAAAAGGACATAGCCCATTAACAATGTTTCTAACTGCATCATTTTTAGGCACGCAATTATTGTAAAAGGCATTTCTGTGGTCATTTAATGAAGTGCTGTAAAAAATAAAAAGGTATATTCTAACACAGGAGTATGAAAATATCTTAAACCGGCAGAAAACATGAATATATTATTTGGAGATTTATATTTAACTCTCCTTTGCTTTGTTTTGTTTTGTTTTTCTCAGTATCGCAGGATCGTTCCTCGGTGCATGTGATCTCACACGTATAAAATATCCTACAATACCTCCCCCCAAAAAACAGACCGCGCTAAGAATAGAGGACTAGATACTCATCTGGCAAAATGTGAGACCACTCCAGTAATTTCAACATTCCTACCCTAATTTGCAACAGCTAAGGATCTGGCACAAAACATCAAGCTAAGTTTCCAATTACCTCATGCACCGGCATTGATTTCAATACTTACATACAGGCAGTGGGAGAGGAGAATTATTTGAAAAGTTGCAAACTCAGCTCTGTGTTTCCATTGACTTTTGTGGTCTAAATCAGACCCTCCACGGTATTTTAATGTAGGTTTTTGTGGTTTAATTATATACGTGTCAAGAGCAGAATACATACTCACTGCATCTACCCCGTTAAAAAAAATATATTAAAAAAAAAAGGCAAAAAAAAGGAAAAAAAAAAAGGCAGCAGTAATTTTTTATACTGCTGACAATGTCAACTTATTCTGGGCTGTGTCACAATAGTAATAAATTTTAATGTTGCCACAAATCTATTACGTATGAACATAAATATGTGAGCAAGAAGGTATCGGCTATATGAAAACGAGTCTTTCAGAGGTGAATATCTGGCAGGTTGCCTTGGGGAGGTCTTTTGGCAGTTTGCTGCTCCAAATGAGTCGCATCGTACCTACAGTTGAGCCACAAGGGGAAGGTGCCCTGGTGCAAAACCCCGGTGCTCACCCAGCCCAGACAGGCTGGGTTCTTCCCAGGCAGCACTTAAATGACTTACAACGAAACAGCCCGACACACAGTCCTGCAACATTGCTCACTACACTCTGCTTCCACGGGCAGCTGCTTAGTGAAAAATCCCCATCACTTTTTAATTATTTATTTATTTGTTATTAATTCTAGGACAGGGTCACAGAACCCCAGAAGAATTTAGCACCAAAAAACCTTCAAAATCCTGCTTTGCAAATCCACCTCTGAACCAGGGTTTCGTGTTTACTACCTCGGCCTAATAGTTTCAGACCAAATATATCCTCCTCTCCCTGGAGTGTGGACCTCCGAAAGCTCGGAAGACAATCCCTCCTCCTGGCGATCCTCCTTCCCCTGTCGTGGAGGAATTTCGGACAAATTGCAGATGAAATCACTTCAGCTTTAGCGTTCCTCAGGCAGCCGTTAGCACCCGGCATCGCCCGCGCGGGTCTGACAACCAGCCCACGTACAACCCCGCGGGTGAGACTGCCCGGCGATGCGTTTTGATACGGGATAATCAATCATCAAAGTGATTTTACTGTCGAACACGACAGCGAAAGGCAGGCCAGCTCCTCCACGCAGGGCTCAGGCTTTAAGAGACAAAAAATTAGGAACGGCTTTAAAATAGTTTTCACCAGGGTCCCGTATTACAGGCATCCCAAAAGGCATCCTTCTGGCAGTGTTACAACCTGGACTAAAAATGAAGTTTTACTGCCTTTTCAAATAAATTTTATTCTTTACTTGACAGATAAGCACTCTTCACATCTGAGCTTTCGCGCCGCAAAGTGCATCCAAGTTCCTTTAAGCACTCCTGACTTAATGACAGATTTAATAACGTTGCAACACAGAACTGTGGACTTGGCCAAAAGAATTATTTCATAAAAAATTTGATTTCTTTACAGCAACATCTGAAATATCACCTAATACACTCAAGTAAAGCAGAAAGTTTTTAATGCACATCGTAAAGCCCGGGGCTTCGATAGATAAAACCTTTACTGACTTTAAAAGGCCACGAGGATGATTTATTTTTAATAACCATTTTTATTTCATTTTAAAAAGAGTAGCAGTTTATGCCTTCAGTCGAACCGTGCCCTGAAATCTCAGGGGTGATTAAAGGGCCATGCCAAAGCTGAAAGGTTTCAAATATCAAACTATACTATTATGTCAGGGCCAGCAAGATCAATTAGCGCTTTTCAATGACAGAAAAGGTTAAGTTGGACACACATTTACACAATATTTAAATCAACCAAAAAAAAAAAAAAGAAAAAAAAAAAGAAGAAAAGACAAATAACCTGTATTAAGTTAATGCCATATAATACGAGTTTACTTATAAACCTCTCAGATGATGACCAAATATCAAAACTCTTCTTCCCCTTGCACAGTGTAACCGCTGCTTTTCAAGCGCAAAATGGCAAGAAGATTAGAGGCACATTAGACAGCAGAAATAACACTGGACTCTCAAGTACAAAGTAAAAACCCAGTAAAAACCAATCCGAGTGTTTCTGCTGCCAGACACGGTTTAGTGCCGGATTTTCAAAAAGCTTTAAAAAACACATGATAAACTTGACAGATGTGCCTTAGTCTGACGTCCCTGTGTTTGTGTTCTTCTTACAAATCCTGACAATACTAAAAATGAATGAGAATGAGCAAATAAGCCTATTCCCAGGCTCGACTGAAAGACAAACAGAAAACTACCATACGACCAAAAAACAAAAAAAAAAACCAAAACAACCACCCAAAACCAAAAACACCAACCAAACAAACAAATAAAAAAAAAAAACCCACTCCAAACCCACAAATTAAATCCACCGCTCTGTAAATTCACTCATCCTAAATCTGGAAAAAATGCAAGTGTGACCCTTCTGCTTTTAAAAACCATCCAGAAATGGGCACCAGGAAGCAAGGGAACTTACGTTTCGGTTCTCAGCACCAGAAGAATACTCCCTGGAAGTACAGGTATGCTTAGAAGTTCATTTGATACCTCTTAATACGAGCGCTGCCGCAGTTAACATAGCCCGAACGCAGTACCGGGTTATGATATCCAATAAAGCCAGTATCAAAATCAACAATAAAAGCACAGGAGGCGAAGGAAACGTAAGGAAAAAGCACCCTGTGCTGAATAATCGGTGATTTACAGCGCAATTGCATTATTCTGAGGAAAAGTAAAGCAAGATGACTTTTCTTCAGCGATGTATTTCAAAACGTCTTTCCTTTTTCTTTTAAATCCCACCCTTCTCTATTTATTTCTTCAAGGAGTGATTTGAAATATTTACTACCGGACAGTACCTAATTTTAGGTTTTAAGTGCTTTAACAGCTCTATGAAATATGATCAGCAGCTGCAATATAGAAGTATGCTGAATAAACTCTCCTTATAAACAGGGAGACCTGTTTTACCCTGAGTTCATAAAATCCCTACTTTCAAGAAAGAAAAAGATAACACAGAAAAAAAATAATTAGTAGTTAGGTCCTAGAGCCTTTGACAGAAATGCCAGGAATTTCTTGCTTCTTTCCAAATTAGTTTCCTTATTTACTAGAGGAAAAGGCAGTTTAACACTGGAAGGCTGCACTGAACTTCGTGTAATGCCACCAGGTCACCAAGGAACCAGACTGTCCCATAGCAAATGCCAGCGTTTAACACTGATTAATTCTAGGACTGAAAGGTAAAAGTTGCATGAAGTTTAAGGAGCAGCTCTCAAAGCTTGCATCAGAGGCTAAAAATATGCAACAGGATACTATCTATAGCTGTATTTCCAGTTGCCTTGTTTGAAACCTTTTAACTGGGATTTGCAATTAACTGAGAACCCACCGGTTTTCTGCACCTTAAGTCCCTTGTTTAGCATTGATCTATCCCCTTGGCATATATAAATAAATAAATTTCTGTTGGCAAAATGTTGTGAAGCCACGAGTAAATATAAATCCAGCAAGAGTAACCTTCAACTAAATTTATTAGCAGTACAACCATACAGGCACATAATTTACCACTGCATATGAATTATCTGAACAAAGACACATAGGAGAGTACTCAACATACTCCTCTTTCATTTTTCCTAGATATGATTGAAGGACATTTGGCAACAGAAATGCCAGAATTTTGAAAAGAAAGCGAGCAGAGCTGTTTCGGCCACAGCCCAGCTAACATTAGATGTCAAACAGAGAGAAAGAACCTCGGGGAAGAGAGAGAAATCATTCAATCTGTATTTCCACTTTACTGCCTGGACGGTACATATCGGTAGGCATGCAAACATTTGTTGTTCGGCAGCATTTTCAGAATTATCAGGAGAAAAAAAACAAACAAACACAACAAAACAAAAATAAACCCCACGAAACCGCTCTTTTGAGGGTCGAGGAAATGAAAAGATGATACAACCTGAGCTTTGCTGCAAAGTACACTCTTCAAATAAGAAATAAACACTAAGGTCAGACAAAAAAAAAAAAGATATAAATAACTATACATTTACCATATACAGCAAAGATGCTTTTTACACTTCACTCGAAATCCAAACTGTTGATTAGTTTAGCTTCCACACACACTCTCCTCTCACCAAGCGAAGCGCATAAAACAAGACCTCAGAAAACCGAAAATACTGGTTTCTTACTGTTCTAGCATGACTTCACGCTTAAACTCGGCTCGGCCAAGGCGCTCCCTTGTCTGGTACAGCGGTGCCTCCCAGGATTTTGGGGGGAAATACCAGCGATTTCACATCGCCACTCGCCAGCTACGCGTATCCCTCCGTCTGCTCCGCTTTAAATCCTGCCCGCGGGATAACGGGGAGGCAGCACCGAACCTACTTGGCTCTTAGCGGCGGTTTCATAAATGTAAACGAAACGTTAGATGCCAATTAGTGATTGGCAGCGGGGCGGCCGGTGGGATCCCGCTCCCGGCTTCTCGGTGGGAAGCGCGGCGGGGCCCGCGCCCCCGCCGGTGGGTTCCGAGCGGCGGCGCCCGGGGTAACC
>VXBJ01003047.1:26633-62055 GCA_013400055.1 Nycticryphes semicollaris
AGTAAACCCAAAATCCCAAGCACACGCACACACGCATCTCCATGGGCCACATGCACATGCGACAGGGAACCGCTTTCCTCCACCTCCGAGCAGAAAGGGGTGGGAGGGAGACGCGGGGACGGGGGAGTCGGAGCGACACTCACCTTTCTCTGCCGGGATATGCCGCTACCTTTATTTTAGAGCTGCTCCTTATNTCTTCTGGCAAAAACAGGACATCCCCTCTGCAAGCCGCCGTCCCGTCCCTTCCAACCCCCCCCTACCCCCCTCCGCTTCTTCACACACACAAATAAAGCGCAACTGGGAGCAAAACGGAAGGGGCGACNNNCGGGAGAAGCCAAACACTCCTCACACTTCAGCGAGTGCAACTAGTCGCCTCTCACGCACAGGCACGTAGAAAGTTTCCCTGGCAAGGGACGGGACTTTGCTAAGGAAAGGTAACCCCCTCCCTCCCAAAAAGGTCGTCCCGGGAGCCGGGGAGGTGAGGACCGAGGAGCCGGAGCAGCCCCCGGGGCCTCAGCTTTACACTTGCGCTCGGGAGATGCCGTCGGGGCTGTGCTTTTTGCCGGTCCCTGCTCGGTGCTGGAACCCCCCCGCGACGACCCCATCGACGCCCCCGTACTCCGGCCCGCCCGGGTAGGCACAGCCCGTGGTCACCGCCCCGTCCCTTCCGGCTGTCACACACCTCCAAAGAATCCCTGTCCCAAGCCAGGACTCCTCACCTTCCCTAGTCGGCAGAGATGGGGAGGGCCCCTGAAGGACATGGGGCACAAGTCACCCTGCGGGTGACTAACGTCCAATCCACTCGGGGACAGGTAGAAAAGTCCCCACTTCACTTTCTCCTTGTGTTTCTCCTGCCATAAACCGACACGGTGAAGTAATCCCAATTTTGGGGGAAGGCTGGGAGTATATGGATGATCAAGTATGCTCAAGCGCTGCACGACAGGACCTGTTGCTCTACCCTTTTACAGGATGCATTTGTCTCCTTCCTCTAAACGTGGAGGGAACCAAAAGTCCTTTCCTGCTTGGAAACTGAACTTTCTTATCTGCTGGAAATTCATCAACTGCTTTTGGTCCTCTTTGCTACCTCTTTGTGGGGAGGCAAAAGAAAATCCCTAATGGCCTAGACACATTTCATACTCTTGTCCTTCACCTCGTGCTGCCTCCTGAGTGTTATTTCACTGGGTGGACTGGGTGGCTCTTGTTCAACCAGTTGCATCACCCTCCTTCTGTCAAGTAACTTCACTCTCCAAAGGGCGTAAGTCAAAAATTCAAAAGAGGAGGCAAAAAGTTAGGCCTTCCTGCTGGAGAGAGATGTGAGACAAAAGTCTTGGTTTTCAGAAGTGCTAAATGTCGGAAGCTTTTGAGGTCAGAAAATCAGATGAAATGAGGAAAAAAAAACCAGTAAGGATTTGTTAAGATGCTTTCCTACTTGCCATTTTCTTATTCTACCATCCAGTGCTACTATTTAAAGCATAGCTTTACTCAAGCCTTTGAATTTCATCATTTGCATTCAACAAGTTGTGCTAACGTGGTCGTCTTTCTCCTAAATAATTGCAGATGTAAGATGACTAATTCTTCGCGAAAACAAGTCCATAAAACCCCTGTATTTGCTGTCCTGGGAGAGTCGCCACTCAGAAAGAGAACAGACATGGAAAACTTTTTTGACCTACACAAACACAGCTAGAAAAACATTTAAACTTAAAAAGCCCCCAAAAGCCAGCCTTCAAATTGACATAGTGTAGGGCAAGCCAGAAACATCAGGTGAATTTTGAAACGGAGGGTAACTGACAGGGGGGAGAAAACTCAGATTTGCAGGAAATGATTGCGGGTGACAACCCCTCCGCAGAGTAACGGTCCTGGGTAACACCAGCCACCCATCTTGCTAAAACAGGCTCCTCCTGAAGGGAGACCTCCTGACAACTTCCTTTGGAGTGGACTTTTGCGAAGGATCGGACGTGAGGTACTCGACAACGAAGCCTTTCTGAAGTCTGGTTTCCTTCTACTTTGCTTCAGTGAAGCCCATCCCTTGGTAACACGGGGTGGTTTAATAGACATATCACTTCAAAGCAGGCTTTTAACCACCTGGTGCACCCTCTTTTAAAATGTAAGAATCAGCTGACTTGAAAAGAGTTTGTGTGATCTTTGGTTGATGTAACAGGTCCCCATTTGAGGAGGGATGGGAGAATTACACTGCTGCTACGTGGTAGGGACCAAAGGCAAGTCTCCCCTTAAGGGACCTGGCCTCGAAGTCATTGAACCACGTTGCTGTTTTGGTGGGGATTTCGGTGGGAGTGGGCAGGGTCACGCACAAAACTTAATGAGCTTTTGGCTTCTTGGAAGCAAGACCTACAGAAACTGATCTTCTAACCAAAATGCTCATTTTTTTTTTTCCCCAGGGTTTTATTGTAAATAAGACTTTCGCAGGTAGGAATTAAGTGATGGTTTGGGTTAAATCGGTGCCTTTGGGCTGAAGTAAATGCCAGGGAGCCCAGCGGAAGTGATTTGACACGACGGCAGATCCAAAATCTTGTGCAATATACTGAGTCACGTAAATGACTCTGTGTGACCATATAGAGCCCTGCACTGAGAAGGTCATGCTAGAAATAGTCCTAACAGAGCCCAAGGAAGGGACCCGTAGGATCCCCTTTTACACAAGAATAGAAGAATAATACCTTACCCATTTAAAGCAGCAGGGGAATGTAAGTAGGCAGGATGTAATTATCTCGATTGGTATTTGGCCAGGCACTCCTACACTTGCAAAAAAACGACCATAGGGTGTTTAATGACCACGACTGCTTGGTCTCCTTGGTTTTACCTCTTTAAAGGCAGCTCTTGTGATCATATACTTTATGCTGGTTCGATACTGAGTCAGCAGAAGAATGTCGGCCGGCACAAACGCCGCTTCGTACAGTAACCTGGAATTTCCTTGGAGGTCTTCCATCCAAATGCTATAGACCCAACCCTACTCACCGTGTGAAACCCAAGGAGCTCACAGCCAGAAGTAATATGGTTCCGGGGAAGCATGTTTGCATATGTTACTACCAACAGTGATGGGCTTTACAAATTCTTTACAAATAATTTCGAAGTGAAACCAATATACTTTTTCGCTGCATCTCCGTGACAGGAAGATTTTGTTGTTGTATAAGCAGGGGGATTATACACAGTTATTCTGAGAAAATCTAATGACAGACAGCCGCTATTTTGGCAATGTGTCATTATTATGATTTATTGAAGTGCCTAACCCTACGCCGCATCCAGTTTAGGTACTTGTTGTAAATTCTGTTGTACAAAAGCAGGGCTTTGAAATGTGCTTTTCTCATTTTCAGGTTCAAGTAGGAAATGCAAAAGTGCATTAATTAGGCAAAGTGCGTTGATCTGTATACATAAGGTTATCATCAGTGCTTCATGGCTTTATAGTCATAAAAAGAAAGAATGAATGGGGGGTTCTTTTGCCCCGGTTATCAAATTTCAGGCTTAAAAAGAAGGTGACCCACCCTTTTCAGTAATTCGACGTGCAGGGTTCAGCTGTGGGTTCAAAAGCAGGTTACAACTGGTGGGTCATTGTGCGCTTTAAGTGCCAACTGTGCCTTTAAGTGTGTTATATAAGCTATTTTTTTGGTTTCAGCTTTCAAGTATGCCATCCTTTCGGTGTTATTTAGATTTCCATATAGATGTAAATTATTATTTTTTTTTTTTTTTTAAATCCAAACAGAGCCGACCTCAATCATAAGGTTCCCTGGCTCCGAATGGCTGAGCTGTTCTAATATTTTATTTTGAGTGACTACATTGGAGACCTCATCGCGTAGGTATGTGCTGCGGGCAGTGCCAAACGCGGTGCCAGGGGGTGTCCTCAATTATCTTCAGCGCTCGCCAGGAGAGGGCTCTGTTCTGCATCCCATCCGCAGGCGAAAGTCCCACTGGAATCAGTTTTGCCTTTAAAGCTTCCTCGAAACAAAGCTGGCGAAGTGTGAAGGAAAAACTGCTTTTTTTTTCAGCTGGCTGCCCGGGCAGAAATCACAGAATCGCAGAACGATGTGGGGTTGGAAGGAACCTCTGGAGATCATCTGGTCCAACCCCACTGCCAAAGCAGGATCTCCTAGAGCAGGTTGGACAGGTATGCTTGATAATTTTAAGATGCATACTGCAATTATACCAGCATCTGGAATATTGTGTCCAGTTCTGGGCCCCTCAGTTCCAGAAGGACAGGGAACTGCTGGAGAGAGTCCAGGGCAGGGCTACATAGATGTTGAAGGGAGTGGAGCATCTCCCAGAGGAGGAAAGGCTGAGGGAGCTGGGTCTCTTGAACTTGGAGAAGAGGAGACTGAGGGGGGACCTCATGAATGNAGTGTTATCTCACAGAAACCCTTCTCTGGCAGATGCCCCCAAGCCATTTACTAGGGCAGATGTAGCCTGAAAAGTCACTCTTAGACCTGCCAGTGTGTCAGGGTGTTGGGAGGTGGGAGAGATGTCAAGGCTGGTGTTACCTCACCTCCAGAACCTCTGGCGCTGGAAGAAGGCTGAGGGTGTGCCCCATATGCATCCCCCTGGCAGTAGATCCTTGCTTCAGATTTCCTTTCATCACAAATAAAATAATGAGCAATCCCTGGATGATTTATAGAAATGGGAACTTTTTAATCTGCTTACTGTAATTCCCTTGGATTTGGTTTTTTATCGGTTTCACGTTAAATGTAGTTTCCCAACTTTCTGATTCCTTCTAAGAATTTCAACCGTCTTTTAAGACTTCTCTCTGCTCCTTTATATCCACTTACAACTTTCTTCAGCAGACTGACTTTGAGATGGCCGCCATTTCTATTTCTAGAAATCTATTTACAGCATCCTCAAATTCTGCGAGACACAAAACCCAGCACTTTGAAAATATTTTTTCAGTTATAGGCAGCATAAGCCAAAGAAGTGATATAAACACTTCACTGTCACTGGTCAGAAGTGGTCTGTGTCAGAGTACTCATGTTTAAGTCACCTGTCAGGCACTTTGAGGTTTCCAGTGAAACCAATGGCAAAGCGGTCATCAGTGTCATTGTCAGCTGGAAGGAGCTCGTTGTACAATAAACTCAAACCCACATTCATGCCAAGAACCTTTTACTACACTCTAACATCATATTGTTGCTGTATGGCATTAGAATATAATCACATGTATTCAGTAAAGAGTAATTGGCCACAAGCTTTTTCACGTCTTTTGTAAAAGTAAAAATGCCATTTGCCAAATGATGCTACAAATGACATTATATGTTACCGTTACACTAAAAATAGCTGTGTTTCTTCCCGAAGCAGGACTGAATTCGATTCTCCTAGTACTGTAAGATTAAATGAAGCTCAGGCAATTTCACTCATTCTTTTGCAGGTGGTGTGCAACAGAGGAAGGAAACACAGAAAAAAACTATAAAATGAAAAGCAGAGATTCCAAAAAAATTATGTCAAAGACTGTTTTCAGAAAAAACTGTTTTATTTCAAAGTACAAGTTCCTTTCTCCTGTTAAAATGTTCTATTCAAAGACTTTGGACATTTCTGGACTTGTGAATTACAGCTCCAAATGTATATATAGATTTAAGCTGCTGGTTTAGTTAAAGCACTGTGAGTATGGTAATAGGCAGAGAGCTGGGCATTTCTGGGGATTTAAGGACCATTTAGGGACCATTACCCTTTCTTTTCAGAACGTATTGCAATGTTGTCTTGTGTTTGGATATTCCTGACCAGACTCTTCAGGCGTTACTTTCTGTGAGGACCGAATCCCGAATCCCAGAGATGCCGATTAGAAACATACCACTTTGGTTATTTTAAGAACATTTAACAGCAGTTGTAGAGGTCTGTTTTGTACATGGCTATGAGTTAATCCCGAGGGCAAGCTCCTTATTAAATCATTTTTTTCTGCAGTGACATCCAACAAGAGGTAAGTTTGTTCCGTTCTGGCTGTGAAGTAATAAACGTGTTCTGAAAGAATCATTAATGTTCATGGCTTTTGCATTCCTGGACCTGATGGGTCCAGCCTGTTTATGTAATGTATTATTAGTTACTAATGTATACGTTCTGCTTGGAGGTCTTATTGCCCCAGGGGTCTTGCAAACTAATCCCAAAACTAAACTGCACAAAAGCTATTAGTGTCACTTCCTCTGGGATCGTCACCCACCAGTTGAAGTTAACGGAAGACAGCACTTTTGTTTTTGTGTTAACTAGAACAAAACTTGGTGCTTATCTGTTGCTTTCATGTGGACACTATTGCCATGGACTGCATATATGACAGAGCAGACTTTAAGTAGAGAAGCAGGTACTTGTTTGATGTACTTTCTGAAACCATCAGCTCTGAATTATAAGCAAGATAAGAAGATGCCAATGTGAAACTATTTAAGGCCATATCGTAGAATCATAGACTCATTGAATGGTTAGAGTTGGAAGAGACCCTAGAGATCATCGAGTTCCAACCCCCTGCCCTGGGCAGGAACACCTCCCACCAGACCAGGTTGCTCCAAGCCCCATCCAGCCTGACCTTGAACCCCTCCAGGAATGAGGCAGCCACAGCTTCTTTGGGCAGCCTGTTCCAGTGCCTCACCACCCTCACAGCAAAGAATTTCTCCTGACATCTCATCTAAATCTCCCTCTTCCAATTTAAAGCCATTACCCCTTGTCCTGTCACTATACTTCCTGACAAAAAGTCCCTCTCCAGCTCTCCTGCAGGCTCCCTTCAGATAATGGAAGGCTGCTACAAGGTCTCCCAGGAGAGATCCAGAGCTCTGAGAGCTGCCTGGGCAACCATCACCTGATTTTCCCAAATCAGACAAGTAGAGATTATGTGTCTTCTCAGTTCCATTTTTGTATGACCTTGGCATACAGATTGCTTGTTGTGACTGAGTATCGATGCCATGGTACCTGCACGTCTTTCTCTCCACTAGTTTGCATTTGGACAACAGCAGTTCTGAGACAGGAAAAGGACATTTTTGATAACGGTCTCCAAAACAAACTCCTGAGTAGGTGGCAACAGGAGGCAGAGAGGGCCATCAAGAACCCCTCTGTGCTCTCCTGAATCTCTGTCCTTTCTCATCCCTCTCCCATTATATTCTTTTTTTTTCCTAGTAACAAATAGTTCAAACCTCTTTTTGGGATTGGCTGGGACTGGGAGTACCTTATTAGCATTCGAATGACCTAGTACCTCTATGTAAATCAAACTGAAGATTGAACATCATGTCAAAAGGAAAAAAAAAGAATATATACATCCTAAAAGGTGGAAGCCTGTGTTTCATTTTTCCTGCCCCATATCCTGTGCTGGGAAAACTTTTCTCCACTACTGACTTACTGACTTAATAAAAGCATATACACATTCTGAGCTTTTATATATATATATATGTATATATTATAATTTTTATTATTATTATTCACACTTTTGAAGGACAGAGAGGGACCAATTTAAAGGACCTAAAATCTGGGGAGAGTTTTGCTCTGGAAACAATTATTTTTGTTGAGGACTATTGATGAGGTGATTACCTAAGAATTCGGTGGTAGGAAATTGAAGAGGAGGCAATTTCTGAGTTTTGAAAGATCATCAATAACAAGTGAAAACAAGTCAAGTTTCTCCGCGGATTGTTTATACAAGAGTGGTTGTTGATAAATGAACTTCAGATTGGGTATTAGAAGTACATGGTGTGCGAAGTGTAATAAGAGTTTTACTGCTCAGAGCTTGTGAAGACTACATAATTTAGAGGCAATTTACTCAACCTTTGCAAACAGATAGTAAAATCTTTATAGTAATCCTCATTCTTGTGTATCCTGTTAACAATGTTCTGGTTTGTTTTTTGTTTTAACGTTTATCAGTTGTCCTTAGGCTTTGTTTTTGCCAACAGGCAACAACTCTGAAAAGAACATCACTCTCTTATGGATGGAGTTTAATATGACCTACCTGGGAGAAGAAGAAGATGTAGTAATAAATGAGTAGTTCCATATCTTAGGTAATATAAACCGCAGTTAACGATGCTCAGATATGGAATCACAATATTGTCTAGGTTGGAAGGGACCTTTAAGATCATCCAGTCCAACCATCAACCTAACTCTGATAAAAGCCATCACTAAATGTCCCTCAGCACTATGTCAACCCGGCTTTTAAATCCCTCCAAGGATGGTGCCTCAACCCCTTCCCTGGGCAGCCCATTCCAAGGCCTAATAACCCTTTCAGGGTAAAATGTTTTTCTAAGAATTTCCCCTCAGCCTCCTTTTCTCCAGGCTGAACAACCCCAGCTCCCTCAGCCATTCCTCATAAGACTCATGGCTTTGCTCTGACAGTGTAGTAGTTAAAGCTTGATCTTACCATAGTTAGCAGCAAAGGGAAATGCTGTGTTAGTTGTGTAAATATGCAATTAGTTATGCAAAGTCGGAGGTGGATAGACTGATAAGGAGGGAGGTGGGTGGTGCTGGAGCTTTCGTCACTCTGCCAGGTTCAGTGCACCTTCCGCGTGATGTGGCAGAGATATTTTCCCACATTCCTTCACTTCTGAAGATGAACACTAAAGACATTTATATCATGGTGCCAGGAGAAAAGCAGGAATGTTCTTCTCTCAGATTTGTTTGCACCTGTTTGGAAGTTTAAAAAAACATTTTGTCACATTTTGTCACAGCAAAAAAGTTTCAGGAGGAAAAGATTAACAGAGGGCAGGTGAAGTAGCTTGCTCAGGTATCCAGGAACCTTCTTACTTTGTCTGTTTGGTATCACACACAGCGCTGTAAATGAACAGTAACATCAAACAGGGCTTCTGTAGGGGAGAGGCACTGCTAAAGTACTTAATACCTTCTTAAAAGCCAGAAAGGTTTGAGTTGGAGGAAGCATGAGGTTTGCTTCAGCAGTTATTCTCAAGCAGAACAATCTGGAAAAGCAAAGCAATATTAATTCTGGGAAGTGCTGGGCAATTAAAATTCTTGCAGATATTAATGATGGAGAAACAGGCCAAAAGAAGAAACTTAAATAAGACCTTCAGTAGGAGGGAGTTCTTGGTCTGAAGTCTTCTGAGGTCCTGCAGTAGTTGCAGCCTGTATTATTATCTCCAAGAAATGCCCATGGAAGGAGGAATTACACTCTTGTAGCAGCTGAGTTTGGTGACATATATAATGTTGAGATAACAAGGTGTTGACATTGGCCCGTATTTTTTCCCCTTGTGATCATGTTCTGTTTGAAGTGACTCAATATGTATCATATTTGTATGGCAAATACCACATCTGTAGTTTGTATACAAATGCCTGAGAGATTTACTGCCCATCTTATATCTAATTCTCTAAATTAAAAATATGTATTTACAGTTAAATTGGAATTTTGAGGCAGTTTAGCAAGATTAATAGATAGCTTAATAATTCTTCACATTTAGTAGAATTTCATTCAAGATTAAGGCACCATTCTTTATGCTTCCTTTCAGTCTCTTGAGAGCTGCCAATTCATTTTCTGTTCGTTTCTCTGGATTCTTTTACTTTTAATTCTGGCATCTTCCGCTCACAGTATGAAATAATTCCATTACTGTTCTCGTGTTGAGTTTGACAGACCTTGCAGAGGAACAGAGCTTTGGTTCCCCAGGTACCTTGTAGCATGAGGCTGTAAAGAAATCCTCTGTCCACAGAAGAAGAAAGAAGGTGGTGAACGTTGTCAGCGAAGCTTTTTCTGCTGCCACGGGAATCCTAAGCCTGTGTTTGCCCTAGTGCTTGGGCAAGTCATAAATACTAAATATATGAAAAAACACACATGCCAAAAGTCAAGAGAAGAGGAAGAAAAAAAACAAACCTCCACAAATAATTAAAAGAATCTACAGGTTTAGTGATGGTTTCATTCTATGTGTTGATTATAGTTACGCCAAAATTACTGCAAGTTTGCAGCACTGGAAGTCTCTAATGTAAAAAAAAAAAATCCATCAACTGTAATACTGGCTTTATGACCTCATGGTGGTTATTGTCTGACAATGTTTTTCTGGAAACCAGAAATTGATTGCGACCCTCAGGCCCCATTCTCACATGCCGTGGATTGGGGAACCTGTGGGAAGAATAAGCTGCTGTCACTCAGGAGTTGTCTTTCTGGCTAATTAAAGAGGAGCACGGACAAGCTCTGAAAAGAATCCTGTCAGGACGCCGTCAGTTAGAACAATGTGACGTATTACATGAGTCCTGACAAAATGTTTTTACAGAAAGAAAAAAAGCAAAGGTGGGCAAATAAAGTCTCCACAGGGATAATGGGATGATCCTGCAGAGGCAGCTTAAAGTGATGCTGAACAGGACACTCTCTCTCCCCGCCTTCCATATCAAAGCATCATTTGCCCAGAGAAGCTGTGGCTGCCCCATCCCTGGAGGGGTTCAAGGCCAGGCTGGATGGGGCTTGGAGCAACCTGGTCTGGTGGGAGGCGTCCCTGCCCAGGGAAGGGGGATGGAACTGGATGATCTTTAAGGTCGCTTCTAACCCAAACCATTCTATGATTCTATGCAGGGTTTTTTTTACCACTTTTCCATTAAAGATTCAGCATAATTTGAACTCACATTTCTGGAATTGCAGCAAAATAACTTTGCTGCCCTCCTGGAAAGCTTCTCTTAAGTTGCTGCTTCTCCTGAAAATCTTGGCTGGAGTCTTCAGTTGCATTGTCCCTATCTCCCCTTTGTGGCTGGTAAGAGATTATTTTGTTTTCTCCAATACTGGTGTTGTTTCTGATTAAAAATGAACCCACTCATCCTAGTTTTTAAAATCTCAGCTGCCCTGAGAAAGGCTATATTTGGTTCCTACAATATTTAATATTTTGGTACATCTTCTAATATTCTTGAATCTGAGCTTTCTACCATTAAAGCTGCCTTAAAAAGTTTCACTAAAAATCCTTCTAAAGCCAGCAACATATAATTTTTAAAGTGGAAAAAAAACTCTTAAAAGCATACAGACCTAATTGTTGGTTTAATCTATTTTGTCATGTGGTGAATTAAATATTTCTAATTTTACAAACACCAAAGGGTGTTTTTCAGACACCATAAAATTCTTCATTTTGTTTTTATGAAATATAGCAAAGATGGTTTACTACTAGGACTTCTCAGCCTTTGGTTTACTTTCTGTCTCCATCTCAGCAACACGCCTTTTTATTTTGCCCTTCAACATAGAAAGCCTTTTAATTGTCATCTGTGGATTGAAATGTCTAAATGAAAAAGATTTTTATACATTCTTGTGCTTCTCCTTCTTTTTATCTTCTTTACTTTAAAGTCAGAGAATTGAAAAAATAGTAAAGTCACCAGGAATGGTGTTGTTGGTGAGTGGGGGTTTTGTTTGTTTTGGTTTGGTTTTTCGTGGGTTTTTTTTTGTTTGTTTCTTCATTTGTTTGTTGTGGAGTTTGGTGGGGGTTTTTTTTGTTGTTTTTGTTTTGTTTTGTTTAAGGTTGGACTCAGTGATCTCAAAGGTCCCTTCCAACCATGAAGATTCTGTGATTCTGAAACACCATTTCACCTCCTACTTTTGCCAGATTTTACCTATATCTTATCTGCCTGCAGAGCAGCACTGCAAATACTTTCCCGTGTGTGTAATTAGAAATTATGAGGGCTAAGACTCTTTGGAGGTAGGCTTGGCTTTGGATCCCATGAGCTACCATGCAGGCTGCTGCTTTGGGATCTGTCATAAGCTCCATTGGCTTCCTCTTTCATCCCCAGATCTGGCTCTCTAGGGCTGTAACGCATTTGCCACTCTAGCCTAAATGTCTCATGTACTCACCCGTGAATTTATTCATCTCAATACAGAGCAAAAATCGGAAAGAAGGGCTTCTGAAAACTAAAGTCTCCATGAAGTATTTACCATCTCTTAGAGGGAGGCACATGGTGAACATTCCGATGTATTTCAATACCAGTGTTACGTCTCGAGTACAATCACACTAATAGGAAACCCCGTTAAAATATTTTCCCACCACACAACCCTCCAGCCGGAGACTATTTCAGACAATGGGTTCACTTTTTTTAGTAGCGATATTCTTAGCAGTCCCATTGTTCTAAACTGGTCCCACAGATATCTAATTCTTAGTAGGATAACACACATTATTACAACATATCAGAATTTTTAAGCAGAAAATTTCCCTCTGACTTTACAGACTTAGGGGTGCTTATGTCACCAGATGTGATTTCTTGCATTTTTTTCTTACTACTGTGTTCTAGAACTAAACAAACTTTGTCACACCAGCCTTATCCGTGACAGATTTCCACTGCCCGGGGGTGTTTATGGACAAGAAATAAGCAGCCTGTTTTAACGCATCAGAAAGTGAGCCTAATGAATAGGCTTAAAGACTCATCTGCTTACTAGCATTTTATTATTTGTTGAACTGACTCGTGGTCATTCTTACAACAGCATCAATGTTCCCATCACTGTACTTAACTAATGGCCTGTCAACGTTCCCATTAGAAACTCTTCTGGAGAAGTCGACGTGACTTCTAGGTGTGAAAATACTAGGTTTAGTTGGTGAATACGAGTTCCCAGGTGTGGTTTGGATATTTTCATTACATTTTTAACGCGAGGGCATGTGTACAAATGCGAGGGGGGAATGTTAATGGCCTTATTCAAACCAGATCAGCATTGCCCAAGTCTCAGCCCCCTCTTGCTAAGCTGGTGCACCTCAAGCTTCACGGGCAACACCTCTGTTGTTTCACTTGGCCAGGTTCTTTTAAACAGCAAGGTGCCTTAAATCAAAAAAAAAAAGCAAAAAAAACCCCAGGGATCTACTATCCACTTGAAACTGGGCCCAAGTATGCTCACAAGGTTCATGGACATCGTGACTGGGCCAATGCAGGCAGCGCTGCCAAATTCGCAGCCGTTGGGGACTTCCTGACGTTTATTAGTCATATTCCAGTGTCATGCGGTGTGCAATACGAGCCCCCTCTTGCTGACTGCAAACTCCAGAGTGGCGTCATGAGCCCTCTGGGGAACACAGATATCATTCGTTTTATTAAGGACCTGGCTGGGACCCATCAGACGTTCTGCCTACTTCTTATTTAAGAAGAAATATCTGTGTGCTCTTTCCTTCCCTCTTTCTGTGGAAATTAAGTGCTGTAATCAGTTCTGAATGTTTTCCTCCTGCTACTGAATACAGAGCCTGTCAGGAAACTTCTTCAACTTTTATAGGAGCAGAGGTGTTTAGGAAAATCATACTGAACAGCGACCACAACGGTCCGGTCTAACTGGAGGGCTGTACAGATGTATTAACAGCAAGTACAGCACAAAGCAGAGGCAGCTGGCGGTAACAGGAGTAGGAGAGTAAAAACCCCTGTGATGTCCCTTTCCCGATTCCACCACTTCCCTGGACAGCCCGTTCCAATGCTTAATAACCCTTTCAGTGTAAAAATGTTTCCTAATATCCGATCTAAACCTCCCCTGGTGCAACTTGAGGCTGTTTCCTCTTGTCCTAAATACTGATAGTTACACTGTCTTTAGCACTGCCTAAATTGTTTGTACGGTCAAAATCCATTGGTGACAACATATGACTGTCTTAGATGGTGGCTTGTACATGGAGGGGGACACTAAATATCCCAGAGTCAGGCCCCGGATGTAAAACACAAGGTGCAATCATCTCTTTCTTGATAGGTTGTCTATGATGTATACAATTTGTGCTGCCTAATAAAACTTGACATTTGAAAGAAACAAAATAGGATTAATTATTATATCCAAAGAAGATTTAAAATATATCACCTTGTAGATAAAGGCTGTGTTAATTTGAATCTAAATTATTTTTTAAAGGTATCTCTCTAAAATGCACTACCTCAAATTCTTTATTAATTTCAAAATGAGAATCAAGCAATGTCATTAACCTTCCTTGCTTGAATTTGATATAATCTTTAGACTGAGCATTTTGGTAGTATTTATGGCCTTAGAAAGATAATGTAATGCTCTTATAGGAGCTCAGACTATTCAATTGCTATACGCTTGTAAAACAAAATATAAACAAGCACTGGAGTCAAATCAGAAATAAGATTTGTTTCATGCAGTACTGTTTCAAAAAGGATTAAAATTTTATAAATTGTCCCAATGTAGAAGTTTCCCAATTAAATTTTGCTCCGCATAACAGAAATTTCAGATTGGAGAAATCAAATGCTGCAATGAGAATTGAACTACCTCATTTTAATGCTAAAGAAACTTAAAAATTATGCTAGAAGAGATTCCATGAAGTCATCTAATCCAATAAGTGTAGATTTACGTAAGTGCACATGGGGCCAGAAGACCGCTGTTAAAAGGCTCAATCCATCTCCCCTTAAAGTCAATAGAAAGACTCATTTGAATGGGATTTGAAATATGCCCTAGAGCTGGCTACTGGAAAGTGGTGAAGATTTACTATAACATTCTGGCCATATTTTAATCATACAGACCCATCTTTTAGGAGAGGCTACTTTGGAGAGTGCATGAATCCAGTGGGAAAGCCTTTCATTCATTCAGCTTTAAATACCTAAATGTGATGTTCTGGTATGCACTTTTTTATGACCTTCACATTTTTCCCTCCAGAAGGATTGTTTGAGTTGACTAAAGGAGTTAAAAAAACATCTAAGATGGTGTAGGATTTCATGGCTGAATGCAAAGATCTTTCATTACTATATTTTTTTTTTTCTTTCCTGGGTTAGAATACTGCGTAAGCTCATTCAAAGTTCATATACCAAGTTCTTTTTGTTAAAGAAGATGTCCTTTCTATGATATATGAGTTGTATTTTTATTAGATCTTTACTTGATGCTGTGTATATGCTTAAATATATTTTGGTAATTCTCAGTATGTGGATTTTGCTGATGTGAGGACTAATGCAAGCATCCTAGCTTGTATTAAAAATAGTGTGACTAGCAGAAGAAAGGAGGGGATTGTCCCCCTGTCCTCAGCACTGGTGAGGCCACACCTTGAGGATTGTGTCCAGTTCTGGACACCTCAACACAAGAGAGATCTCTTGTGTTGGTGCTGGAGGTGCTGGAGCGAGTGCAGAGGAGGGCGACGGAGCTGGGGAAGGGCCTGGAAGGTAAATCTTATGGAGAGCGATTGAAGGAGCTGGGACTGTTTAGTTTGGGGAAGAGGAGGCTGAGGAGAGACCTCATCACTCTTCTACAACTACTTGAAAGGGCATTGTAGAGAGATTGGTGCTGGGCTCTGCTCACAGGGAATTAGTGATAGGACAAGAGGGAATAGATGAGCGACTGGACAGTAGGAAAGAATTTTTCCCAGGAAGAGTGGTCAGACCCTGGAAGGGATTGAGTCCCCATCCCTGAATGTGTTTCAGAGTCATTAAGATGTGGTGTTGGCGGATATGGTGTAAGGGAGACCTATGTAGAGTGTAGTAGTGTAGAGTTGGACTCAATGATCCCAAGGGTCTTTTCCAACCTGAATGATTCTATGATTCATTTAGTTTCTCTTTCCCTTAGATGAACCATGGCTCAGCAAAACTCTGCTCCTATAAACACACAGTGACACCTCACACCTTTTCTGCCTGGAGAACAGCAGCTTTGAAGGGCCATTACTTAATGTCAACTGGTTCAGCCCTGACTCTGGTTCCAGGATGACAGAGTAGACAAAAGCCCAGGCACCAACTAAGGTATCACCAGGTGACATGAGAAATAAACTCCTCTGTGAGCTTCTGGCACTTCTTGTCACATCAAGTTACATGAAAGGAAAGAGACCATGGTGCTGTTTACAAATTGGCTTTTATCAGGAACCTTTTTAGTACAGGGTCTCATCTGGGCATTTTGTCCCCACCACGGCACCACCTTTCATCTTCTCCGTGACCCTATTTCCTAAGAGCAAACAGGAAGCAAACTGTAGCTCCAAGCCAGACTGGAGCTACAGGAGATGGGTCTTGGGAGCCAGAGGGGTCCTCCCATGCTGCTCCATGATTACATGATATTCGGGCTATTCATAAAATAGAAGCTGTTACATGGCCCCACAAAAGAAATATGTGTATTTGCAGGAAACTGCAGGAGATGACAGAAAACCAGGGTCAGTTGAAAAAACTGGTTGAATAAGTAGATAAAATAGACCTTTAACTTTACCTCTCAGAAGATGAGAGATGTTAAAATGCCCCATTATGACAGGCTTGGACACCTTTCCCACTTGAGGCAGGTAGGCAGGAGGAATTGCAGTCTTGCCCCGAAAACAGAGCCACCACATGCTCAGTGGGTGAGCCTTGCGCAATGCTCCAGCCACCAGCACTGGGAGCCCATGGGAGCCATGGTCCCATGTTTTGCAATCCCAGTTCACATGCTATAAATAAACATGTAATCGATCTGTCTTTCCAGAACAAACTGGATACCTTCTGGTGTCAGCCTTATGTTAGGAGTAAGCTTTTCATTTTAATTAGTTAGGGCAACATCATTTATTTCTTTAGGAATAAATGGAGAATGGAGATTAATAATGATTTCACAGGCTCTTTTGCAATATTTTTCTCCTCTTTCTTTTTTTCTTATTCATAAAATTCAAGATATTAATTCCTATTTAGTCGTGGCTTTTTGGCCTTCCTGATTGTTTGCTTGATTGCTTTTCAAGTCGTGTCCTTGACTGCATGGAAGGCATTTTCTGCAAGAGCCTTGGACTTTTGCACAATCTGAACTAGATGGAAGGAGGTTTCCTTACAGGAGCACAGCAGGAAACCCAACTGGGTTTTAGTGCTTGCAGAGACAAGTGATGGTGTGCTTCATACTGTCAATGTTCAGTGCCTGGGCACTTTTACAGGGAGAAATAAGTACTAGGTACCTTCTAGGGAGAACAAGTGGGTAAAATTTAAAGCCATTCAAGTTGAAACCCACATATTTTCAAATCATAGAATCATAGAACTGTCTGGGTTGGAAGGGACCTTTAAGATCATCTAGTCCAACCATCAACCTAACTCTGATATAAACCCATCACTAACCCATATCACTCAGCACTATGTCAACCCGGCTTTTAAATCCCTCCAGGGATGGTGTCTCAACCCCTTCCCTGGGCAGCCCATTCCAATGATTAATAATCTTTTCAGTGTAAAAATTGTCCCCAGTATCTAGTCTGAACCTGCCCTGGAGTAACTTGAGGGAATAGGAAATAATAAGGAAATAATATCTGCATCATCTCCTTACATCTTTCTAAACAAGTCTGGATACTGTAGTCAAAACCATTATTTTGATTATTAATTATAGCTGCATGGAATTGTAGAATTCATGGTCATCATCCCTCATTGTCCCTTTTATATTTAAAGTCTATAAATCTTGCACACTTGTGATGAAGTGGGTAATAATAATTTGATGGTTTACTGACTGGTTAGATTCCCATGAGAATGAAAATTTTAATACCACTGGAGTTTTGGGTTTTGTTTTACTGGAGGCACCACGTACTCATCTCAAATTTATTTAAATAAAATAAATAGCTATTGGGTTTGATGCTTTATGTTATTTATTTGGTTATCATCTCTCCATAACTTTGTAAGTAGCCTGACCATAATTTAGACAGGGACGATAACCAATTACTGGGTGTAGGATGTACCTGGCAGAGTCTTTCTAATGAGGAGAGAAGGCCTGGGTCTGTCCCACCTGGGTATTGGACATGCAAAGCAACCACTGTGGAGTTGCTGGTGGGGTCTTCAGCATAAAATTAAGTTCTGAGCCCAAACAGAACTTGAAATGGTCAGCTAATGTTCGAAAGAAGAGTTTCATGGCAGTTCTGAAGATTAATCCCTAACACAATGCCTCTCAAAGGGCAAGACCTGCATAAAATAGGTCAAAAACGGAGTGTTGTGGGAGCACTGGAAGAGTTGCCCCAGAACACAAGGGAATTCAGTGGTGAGCTATGAGCAGACTCCACTTCATGCCTTAACGACAACCCTATTAACCAGCATTACTGTTACACTTTCCCTTATTACAAGCGATTATAGCAGGCCTGGAAGGAAAACTAAGGGAAAACAAACACTCAAGTTTATCAGTCTGGTTTTATTTTATCTATTTCTGTGTAATTGCTGCTACAGTGTGCAAACTCTGAACAGTACATAAAATGGTTTAATGGTCAGGACAGAGGGTTACTAGCCAAAGAACAATTAAGCCTTTGCCTCCTGAGTCGCCTACTATACGTCTGGTGGGAAATCATACTCTAAAGGCTAAGCCCACGAAGGGCTGTGTGGTGACACCGGGGGGCTGCTCTGCTGGATCCCAAGCATCCCAGGGCTGAAGCCAAAGGAGAAAGAAGTTTTGGCCTTGTAATTCTTTCCATGGCAGCATCTGTAAGGCAGGAGCCTCGCTCAGGCAGCCCAGCATGCCCGTCTGCAGGAATTCACAGCCAGAACCCGGGCAAGTCTTGAGGACACGGCTTATCTTAGGTGTCAGGACTTTCCAGGGCACAGATGCCTTACCCTTGCTGCAGGGCAGTAGGAATTGTAATTTTCCCCTCCTACAGTGAGGTGCTTATGTGTATTTTTTTGTTGTTGTTGTTTCATCCTTCCTGAAGACTTCATAGAAGGAGCTGGTGGTACTCCCCGTGTTTCAGGGATCACAAAACCTGGCACTAGGCTGGGAGGAGCAATAAATTTGCTTATTGCAGGAGCTTCTTTCTTGCATCTATCACTGTAAGTGGTGAGGTGCCCCCCAAAGGCTTTGCACAGGCGCTTTCAGAGGCTGCGTGTGGCTTGACAAAACACATCCCCAAGGAAGATCCACAGTGTGTGATATTCAGTGCACTAGAAACTTCTCAGAGATTTGGGAATGTCTATTGGGTGTTCTGTAGTGGGACAGTTTGAGGCCAAAATCAAAATACAGCAGAGTGAAGTGAGAGAGTTGCTGATACCACGTTGACACTGAGTGGACCCGGGCAACTGTGTGGCGGGAGAGGAGAAGAGAACAAGTACTCAGAACTTGGCCCAAAAGCACCTCTATGAAGCTTCACCATCTTGCTCCTTAACCAGGTTTACACTGTAAAAATTACAGGTGAAATAAACTGGAATAACTAAAGAAGCATTTCAGTAAGTCCAGGCTTAGAGCTGGTGAGTACCGTGCGTGTCATTCCTTCTTATTTATTAGTCACTCAATAGTTGGAACACTCCCCACTCTGGTTCAGCATCTTCCTTTGCATCCTCAGGAAAACGTTACAACAGCCAGACCAGATGCTATACTGGGAGAGAAAAACAGATATTTTAATTTCCTGGTCTAAAGAAAGGGAAAGGGTGAGTACAGCCAGAGGTGATGACAGGCCACCTGAGATAAGGAAGGAAGCTCTGGATTCCAGTCACTACTAGTGACGACTTAGTTTGAAAGATTGGAGCTGTTTCAACAGGAGGGAATTAGATATTCCAGAATAGCCAATAGCCTTGTCATCTGAGATAGGCAGATAAAGGATAGAACTGAAGCTGCGTAAATATTTTAACCACTACTAACCTTTGGTGGCCATAGTTGTGTGGAGCTTGAATATTTAAGGGTATTAAAGAACTGGCTGCTGGAGGAAAGCTCATTTAAGAGCTCGGTGAGGCAATAATTAATTTGCAAATCCCACTGAGCTTCAAGAATGAGTAAATTACCAAACCGCTTGGTCCTCTAAAGAAGAGTTTGGGACCTATTCAACAGTCGATTTTTAGCTATTTAGAGTTTTTAAAATAAAACATTTAAATGGGATTAGGCAAAAACTGAGGAGGATACTGAGAATCTCTGCAGCAGGCTGAGGTCCAGAGCATGCAGTTACCCATCTCTTACTTCAGGGATGTGGCTGTATCTCTAAAGTGTCTCTGTGTCACTATGTGTGAATGTCTCACATACATGCTCAGATATGAAAGTTGGACATGTTTAGATCTGAGTTTTTCATTGAATAAAGAGAATAAGCCCCAAGCTCTCTCCTATCTATTCCAAATAGAACACAGGTAGGTTTAAATGTGTTAATTCATATTTAGAAAATATTTAGCCAGGATTACCAGTTCTGGGCATTGAAAAACCTGAATTCAAACAACCAAAATCAGAAAATCCCTTTAGAAACCCTTAATGATAACCTGTAATGAGATCTTTTCCTTGTCCCTTTGCTTTTGAGGTTTTTTCACCCATCACTTAGTGCCTACTTAGTTTACACTATCAGACTCTTCTTGGCATAGAAAGAAGACCAAGAAACTCATATTATTGATTAACAGAGGGAGATCCTCTTAAACTCGCATGGTTTTAGGGGTTAGGGTGCCTGGAAGAACTCTGAATATGGTACAAATAGTGATGTAAACCTGTATTTTACCTCCTAAGGGTTAAGGCTGGCACTTCTTTCTTAAGGCAAAGCAACAGGATGCTGCAAATACAGGTAAAATTGCCATCGCTGTGTTGGGGAAGCACAGAGAGGGCTTTCTCCTCATCCCAGTGAAAGAAAGAATCCCCCTGTAGCAGATGAGAAGGGCAGACATAGCTCTTCTTCCTTTCCTGGACATTGGGCCAGCCGAGTTGTCTGTGCACACAGGCAGTGTGATTCCCAGGGCAGTGGATGGCACACAACTGCGTGTCTTCTCTTACTTCGCCGGGATTGCTCCTTGGGTTAAGAATACATGTCCTAGGAAGCTCCTTGAGCTGCTTCCTTACTTAATATTGAGGCCCTGTCCTACCCTAAATCAGCCAAAAAACCTGTAAGGTACAAGCTGGCCCCGAGTGTTGTATTACAAATAACACACAACAGTATTCTTCCAGAAGGGGCATCTTCCCTTCTGTAACAGTGTAATTCCTTCTGCTATTAATGGGAGCTGCTAAAGAGGGAGGATAAATCTCAGAAAACAGTGACTACAGCATGACACGGGTGTATAGTTTGGGGTGTGAGGAGAACACAGAGGGTTATTTCTCTCTTCAGGGGACATAAAACCAGTTGAGGGAGACATTATTATTTCCCAGGGCCACCAGAAGTGAATCCAAAGGCCCAGCAAATGTGCTTGCCTTGCTACCAACTCCAGTAAATTTTCAGTTCAAGCTCTCTAAAAATCTGAAAGGGAAAATACTCCTGCCGCTATTGCTATGACAAATTATCAATGAAGTGAAAGTGGAAGGTCAGCTGTACTGGAAGCTGTAAGCATCAAACTTTTTTACCTACAACAAATGAATTAAATGTTTTTTAAGTTTTGGGCAACAAATGAGAAATTTTCAAGAATTTAATTTTTTTTTTTTATCCCACAGAAAAATACTCCGGGGAATGGAAACTTCCCATAGGAAATCACTGGTTCAGTACAGGATTTTAGGGATCTCTCCAGTCCAAAATGATTTCTTAACCAAAACTAGAGATCAACTACAGGAAGAAAAAGTGACAGAAACCCCAGAATAAGAAAGAACAACTTAATCAGACACTGATTAGTTGGACAGAGACAGACACTGACTAAAAATTCTGCTCCAATTAGTTTTTACTTCTGGTATAAACTTAGTTCCAGCTTGGAAAGGCTTCTTATGAAATAAGTCGTGGCCTATTCTTCAGGGCTGTTCACTTTCTGATAGCTAGGACTGGAATAACTGAAAATTGTCTTTCATATGCACCTCGAGCATCCATACCAATATACTGCTGTGATGAGGCGCTTCTGACTGGCTTTTCCCTTACTTGATTTTATGAATAACTTCATAGAAGCCATTCAAAGCAAGCTTGAAAGAATCTTAATTTCATGGTGGGAATGTTTATGAAAACTTGAAAAGTTTAATGGGACAAGAAGTGTGTTTCCTGCCCAGCTCCACGGCAGGTGTTTATTCTTTTTGGCAGTATGGTATTCTGCAGCACGACATTCTTTTCCTAGTACTAAACCCAAAAGTTTTGGTAAAAAAATAAAACCAAGTGAGCCTTATCATAAACTAGGACTGTCATAATTATGATTGTCAGGATCCTCAAAATTAATTACAACTTCAAGCTGTGACAGAGCCTAAAATAGCAAGAGCTGCTGGTGATCCAAAAATCACTCACAGCATGTCCAAGCTAGTATTTGGCAGGGAGCATATGCAACTTAAAAAAAGAACATAACCCTTTAGGCCCATGCAAGCAATTAAGCTCTTTGTGGAAATGTCAGGCCATAAGTACGAAAAGACCTTTCAATTGTTTACATACAACTTTCCTCTAATTAGTGAGAGCTGATTTTAATTTTTCCCCCTTCATTTTTCAAATAAGGCCTGATGGGCTTAAGTTTGGAGGGCAGCTGTTCTGTTCAAAAACAAAAACAAATCCCAAAACCAATTAAAAAAAAAAAAAAGAAAAAAGAAAAAACAGAGGTGGGTGATTCTTGCCAAGTCAGACCCCATGATTCTTATAGTGAGGGGGGTACAAGTAAATGCCAATCAGCTTAGCAGCATTTAAAGATACGTAAGGAACTTAGCCTGGGAGCTCTGCTGACGACGTAAAACAAGAAGACATTTCCAGAAGTGTCTGTCAAACAAAGTATAAAAATAATCAGAGACTGATGGCACAAGTTACTGACACTCTAGCTGATGTACAAGTGGGTGAAATTTAACAGCGCCATGCTAATTTTAATTTCATTGTTGTGGTGCTTCTTCCTAACGTTCTGCATGCAATGGTCAGTGGGTTAAAAATATATGATAAAGCCGTGTTTGTTTGGAGCTACCTCAAAATGCTAATGGGGAGGCTTTTTCTTTCATCTCACAAGCTGTTAAATCACTCTTGTCCTATTAAATTGTGCTCTGTCTGTGCCATCTCATCATCTATCTGAGAGACGGTGACTTATTCCTGTCTCCATCCACTCTTCCTGCTCCTCCGAGCCTACACCAACAGGCTTTAAGTCTTGAGCGTGATGTCCAGGACAGTGTCTAATGTGAAAGAGGTCTGTAGAAGGCGAGACAAATGTCTCCTAGCTAATGGGCAAGGCAGCACCTCTTTGCTCCCAGAGTTTCACCTCCTCTTGGATTCAGTCCGTTGACTTTCTGTGCTTCGGTCTGTAAATTGAGAATAGGGAGGCTTCGACAAACGGTAGTTGTTTGAAATCCTGAGGTAAGGGAGGTGCTTATATAAATAAATGCTAAGTCACAGACAGTCCTTTTCTAAAAGGGAATAGATAACATGAAATACAGCAATTTTATTTTCTTTTTTTCTTTTTTTTTTCTTCTATTCTCGATGCCTTCATACATCCCTGCTGAAAAAGCCCAAGTATAGGCTCTTATTTAAATATTTGATTAAAAATGTGGATCCTCAGATGTCACGATGTTAGTCTGAGCTCTTTTTAGAATTTAGACGAGTTATCTTTGTTCACTTTGCTTCTGTTGTCCCTCACACCTGTGGCCTGTCTCATCTATTTGGACTGGAAGCTCCTTGCAGCAAGGACTATGATGAGGTGTCTGTGGCACCTAATGAGTCAATCTTTTTTTGGCCCTATTGGCGCTGCCATAACACATAGTGCTAAAAATTAATCAATTTAGTGTTTAGATTTACAGCTACAGCCTGATGGAAACTTACAGTCCGGGAGACGAGTGATATCCTCTTACGCTGGCAGAGCCAGCAGAAAAGTGTTCCACTCAGTAGGTCAAAGCAAGAAAAAAAACACAGGAGGTGAGGGAATGTGTGTGATGTCAGTGCTGCTGCAATACTGGGCTGAGACAGAAGTGCACATCTCCAAGAAATGGGTAATAAATGAACACTGACGACATCAAAGTAGATCCCATTGGATCCCAGTGTTGGTTGCGCTCTCTGTGAACGTAAGCCGCTAAGTGCCACCTTTCTCTTTAGCTCCCACTGAATTTTGTTCTCATTTCTTCCTATCATGTTACTTGCTGGGTCTTTCTTTTTATATATGAGTAAGCAACATTGCTGAATGGTAAAATCAATCCAGGACACACATAGCAACATTTGGTGGATGCCAGAAGAGGAGGTAAATAGCAAGCTCTTGTTCATTTCACGACTAAAATTGCAAAAAGATGGGATCATCAGTATTCTCCATGTCATGTGGCAGCTGGGGATGGGTTGTGTTTCAAGGCATCTTATGAGATTGGAGATTCAGAGTGTTGAATCGTTTAGTCCTATGAGGGACTAACCACAAAAATATTCAGGTGGTGATTTCGATGATGATTCAGAATCCTAGAATCGTGGAATGGTTTGGGTTGGAAAGAACCTTAAAGATCGAATTTCAACCCCCCTGCCATGGGCAGGGACACCTCCCACTAGACCAGGTCTCAGAGATTATTAATTTGCCTTCAAAACCAAACAAATGCAGGTCCATAACAGTGATGAGAAGCTGGCCAGTTGAAGCAGCACACTGGTGGTTGTCCTGAATGAAAGAATGGATGGTAGGGCTGTGTTTGAAATACCAGAGCCAATGCTAGAGAACAGAGTAAAAAAGGGACTTGTTCTTGTGGCAGATGGACGTAGCTGTGAATGCAAATATCAGTCTGGAGAGGCTTTTCATTCCTTCTTACATTTCAAATGTAGTAGTACAGGAGGCAATAGCACAATTTGGGATTAATTGCACCCATTTCAGCACAGTTTGGGTGTGCCCTGGAAAACATATGTCACCAAAGGCTTCTGAAGTTGTTAAAGCACTGGTCGTAGAGTGTCTCCACTCTGCCTGGCAAGGATCAAAAGTTGGGAAGAAAATGTGTTCAGTCTGCCCTCCTCCTTGGTTTGTCTGCAGAAGGAAGGGTGCCCAAACCAAGCCCATTTCACACATATCACACCAGGCCAGCCTGGGGCTGACACAGCAAGCCCCAAGCAAAACCCTGAACCATCCAACTCACTTGACTTCTCGTTGTGTAGACTATAAATAACTTCATTCCAGACATTGCCAGGTGGTGCAAGAGGGTGAAGGCCACCGCCGAGGAGAGTGTGCTCTCCCGAAAGCCTGTATCTGAAAGCTTGCTTTCAACCTGTACATCCAGTAGTTTACCTTGAAGGTCACGTGCCAGAGGTGGTGTTTTGCTGATATGCCAATGGAAACTGGCTGTTTTTTCAGTAAGGAGCTGTGTTTTCCTGAGCCTTTGGAGAGAAACAATGACATACCCTCCCAAGGATTAGGGAAGCTGGGAGTCTAAACAATAGTATGCAAGTGCCAAGGATCTGACTTTGATGTATTGGTTAGGGCTCCACAGGAATTTCAAGGCCAAATCCTGTGGATCCTGGTGCTGGCCCATGGAGGAAGCTTTCCCTCCGGCTTCTTCACTGCTCTCAACCTCTTTTGCAGAGGCAGGAGAGGCAGCAAGGTTATAGGGTTGCCTTTGGCTCCTGGCCACCAGCTGCATGCTGAGCCATGGGCTGGAGGTGACAGACCACAAAAGGCTTGCTAAAGCTGCTCCCAGCATAACTAACATATTCTTCACCCTGAACTTTCGTTCCCATTAGAGCAGAAGTTTCAGTGCTTAGTGCATTTGTTTATTGATGCCTCCTGTCACTGGAGGGTTCCACCTTCAGCCAGGCCCATGCTCCTGCATATGCCAACTATACCAATTTGTCTGCTATTGCTGGTGCTTGGTGCAACAGGCTGAGTTGGGTTTGTTCAGCCTAGAAAAGAGAAGGCTCCAGGGAGACTTTAGAGCCCCTTCCAGTCCCTAAAGGGGCTCCAGGAGAGATGGGGAGGGACTCTTGATCAGGGAGTGGAGTCATGGGACACGGGGGAAGGGTTTTAAACTGAAAGAGAGGAGACTGAGATTAGATCTCAGGAAGAAATTCTTTGCTGTGAGGGTGGTGAGACCCTGGCCCAGGTTGCCCAGAGAAGCTGTGGCTGCCCCATCCCTGGAGGGGTTCAAGGCCAGGCTGGATGGGGCTTTGAGCAACCTGGTCTGGTGGGAGGTGTCCCTGCCCAGGGCAGGGGGGTTGGAACTGGATGAACTTTAAGGTCCCTTCCAACTGTAACTGTTTTATGATTCTATGATTCTCTGTTCCCATGGCTGTGGCAATGGATGGTGGTGGGTGGGGACATCTCCTAAAGCCACCTTTCCCATTTGCAGTCCTCCCACATGTCTCTGCGGTTTCCTTCATAGTGGGGCTTACTTCAGATTCTCCACTGTGAGGTTTGATGCCCCGTGCTCTCAGCATGCTACAAAGCAGCTTAGGACACTGCTTGCTCTGCTGAAAGTGAGAACTAGACTGACTTTATTTTTTATTATTTTCATGCAGAAGTGGAAATAAACATTGTTGGAGCAGCTTGGATCTGAATTCTCATGTTGCTCCTATGGAAGCTATGTAGCTGCCCAATGAAGAGAAAGCAATTCAGGAGGCTGTATTTTAAGTTTAGCAATGGCTAAATTAAAGCAATGGTCAACAGTTGTGTCTGCTTTCTGTCTTCCTCTAGGTAAGGCACCTGGAGGACATGATTACGATTAGAAGATGAGGAAAAAAATACGGAGAATTAATAGAGACATACATTTAAAAGTAAATTATTGGAGTATTAGCAGAGCAATTCCTGCTTAGGAAAGCTTTTAACAGTTATCAACAATTCTTTAGAAAACAGCCACAGTTTACATGTGCAGCCAGTTGCTTTCTAATTGCTACAGCAGGCTACCACTGGGAAGAACAAAGGAAATATTTAGCACATCGTAAATTCTTCTGCAGCCCTGCCGAGTGGCTGGAGTTCAGATTACACGTTTATAACCAACATTTGAGAGCAATTTCTCCTCCAGTTTGAGAAAGTGGGTGGGGAAGCTGTTCGACACTTTTCTTCAAATGCCTGGAGTAATGCATGTCTGCAAGAAACGTGGGCTCAAAATTCTCTTCCACTTGCCTTTCGATTCAGGCTTGCAATGTACTGTAGCATATATATGTTCAATGCTCAGAAAAACGTGGTTATAAAGCAGATGTATGTCCCGTTGTCATTGCTGTTGTTATAACTATTCCCTTCCAACTTTAGGGCTAGTGCGGGTGATTTGCTGAAATCTCACGGGCTGATCAGTATTGGCTCTCACCGATGCTAAGGAAGCTGCCAGCGCTGCAGGAGGGTGTGCTGGTAACTGGATGGGATGTATTAGTCTCTCTAAGTCGGTACTTAATCATGTCCCTGTCTTGTGAATGAGGTGTTGAGGCTCTGACAATTGTAAAAATTTCATGATCTGGCAGAAAATATGCCAGTGCCCTGGCCAGCTCAAGGCCCCCTTTAGTTTCAGTTCTAGGTGAATTCAGATGTTGCTCAAGTTTCTTATATCTTCACGATGATAAAATATTCTGTTAAATGTTCTTAATGAGAAAGCAGTATTTCTGTCTACTCAGCAGCTGCCAGTGATGTACAGAAGATGTAAGCAAGGGAATCTTCTGTTACAGTTTCAGTGCTAAGCCATAACTTTAATGAACTTCTCTTTAAAACAAAAAATCGTCTTAGAATTTAAAACATATTAGATTTTTTTTTTTCGGAGGGCAGTGTGTCAATGCTCCAGTATGTCAGCCTTTATTAACAGCTACAAATGGGACAAGGACAGCTATTTGATTCCCCCGCCCTGCCCCAACTGATTTAAAAATGCAGCACATCTGGAGCTGAAAAAATCAGTACTCCCAAGTGCCTGTAGCCAAATTAGAAAAGAAAATAGAAAAATGAGGGACTAAGTATAATTAAAAAAACCCCACTTCAGTGTTGTTCACAGTACTGTATCTACAGGCTTTGCTACATGTAATATATATTTTTACATCACTGGTCTGACAAAGTATTCAGAAAACATTCATATATTCTATCCAAACAGCTTAGTATTGATGCGTCAGTGTCACTGTTGGTATCTCACTGAAAGAAGAACAATACATTTGTCCACCTAAAGTCCTCCACCAGCCTCCAAGCACCCAGCTTCAAAAAAAAAATGAATTTACAAAGCCTGCTCTCAATAATCACTCGTATAACAGCTTTCTGGGGTTGTTTTCCTACGTGAATAGGAGCAGCTGAGAGTTTAATCATACTAAAGTCTATAGAGCATGTAGGAATGCAAGGAAACCAGTGGTTCTGCAATGGTGGGAACAAGGGCGAAGGGTGCTGATGCTGCAGATGTTGGTAGAAGAACACAGGACGAAATCATAGCTCCTGCCAGACCTGCTCCTGCAGGAGCTCCTGCTCCTGCACCTTAACTTCTGTGCTATCTGATCATGGTGGATTTAGCTATAAATTGTCATAGCATATATATGTATTAAATGTTAGAGTCACACTAATGCATCGGCTTAGATTCAGCTGTTTATCCAACATTCTTCAAAGTGCAAATCATTAGCTAAATGTACCCCTTGCAAAAAATCTTTGACTGTCACAAAAATCCGAAATCTGTTAATTGCATTAAATTAGGGCTGTGTTCAAGTTGTTCCTCCTCAGCCCTTTAAAACTAAAATGGGGATAGCTAATGGAAAGCAATCCAGAGAATGAAGAAAAAGAAAGACGTGGTATTCTCCAGTAACAATAATATACACTAATTGTTCTAAATCCCCCCAAAAAAGAGAGAGAAAAGTAAACAAATAGTTTAAGCCAAATAGTTTAAGCCTGTAGCTGCCTTTAACTTGCAGAAATCCTGGTGTCCCACCTCTGCAGGACATTTTTTTCTGGGATATAGACATCTGTGGTTAGGAGAAAATCCTGGGTGGAAACACAGCAAACGTTGATAGAGGGACAGACCCACATCAACAGGAGCTTGGGTCTCTAACTAAAAGCAGCCATACAGGTTTAGTATGATCTGGCACCATCAGTGTTACTCCATAAAAAATTAAGTAAGATTAGGTAAACTTTAAAAAAAAAAACAGTTTAGTGGTGTGAGACACAGCAAGGCTGCACCAGTAGAGGAAAAATCCCAGCAGCCAGCCCTTACTGGGAGATTTAAAGGCTTGAAGCAGCAACACAATGGAATGGCTGAGGTGCTCCATAGATGTCTGCTTCTATTTATGTCTTTCTATCATCAGCTTTGAGCTCTCTCCGCCCACCTCCCCACCCCCCTCAGCACTCCTCTTCCCCTGAATAAATGGAATATTTCGCCCATGAATAACAATGTTCTTT
Organism: Nycticryphes semicollaris; assembly: GCA_013400055.1. Lineage (NCBI taxonomy): Eukaryota > Metazoa > Chordata > Aves > Charadriiformes > Rostratulidae > Nycticryphes > Nycticryphes semicollaris. The sequence goes on from VXBJ01003047.1 coordinate 55,461, forward strand.
CACTATCCTAAAAGCGCCCCACAATGCCTTCACACCTGCAGCACTTAGAAATTGCAGGTCCTTCTGGTCATGAAAGGAACTTAATAAGCACACTTCACAGGTGAGGTGGCTGCGGGTTACAAGCAAAAACTTGTGCTACAAAATCTGCGGGATTTTGTCGTGACGAAGCCTGGCGTTTCCCCAGCCCTACGCTCCTACAGCCCACGGTCACAGCAAAACTATTTCCGTGGCAGTCAAAGCTATCTAAGAGGGCATATTGTAAACACATTTACTTTTGTAGTTTGCTGCCAGTTGAGTAATCCACGTTTATAAGAAGTTGCAAAAGTGGTTTTAAAGGTTACGGAAATATGCGGAGCAGAGAACTGGACATGGAGGGGGCTGCCCCCGCCTTCTGCCATTAAATGAAATGACAGATGGATGAGACTTTATATCAGGAATATAACTGGTACTTCAGGAATTGATGTTATTGCCACTCTTTTTCCGCTCATCCTTCATCAGAACTTCTCCTCTCCTGCCCTGTCTCTCCTCCCTATTGCCTTGTTGTGAAACACTTAGGTCTTCACTGGGAGACCCAGTCCTGCAAATACTTCATGTATGTGAGACACGTGTTTTTTTAATGTTCTTTAGCATGGTGTATCTACTTGCCTGAGCAAGGTGACCAAAGTGAGATTGTGTCAATGACGGGCTTTTTATGGTCTTATCTGTCCTACCATTTTTAAGCTGAATTGTGTGTAAAGCAAAATATGAGTCTTATGCAAAACAAGATAATGTTGGCTCCTTTCCTTATATTCAAGGGGTGACACAGGGCAGTGGTAGCAGGGGATTTCAGATCTCTCAATTTCATTTTCTCACATGACCCTAAATTTCTCCTGGCCTTTGTAGCTGTGACTATAGGATTTCCCAGTGTTGTGAAGCATAAGGGTGAAGGGTAGAGTCTTAAGGAGGAAAAGATGTGGCTGGATTAAGAGATGTCAAGCCCTCCTGAGGACTCTGTGTCCATGTAGAAGATCATCTCCCATTACAAATAGGAAGTTGGGCCTGACAGGGTAAAACTGAGCAGAGAAAGCAGCAGCTGCCCGTGTGCATGAAACATATATGTGCTCTGTGAATGTGTGAATGTATGTGTGTGCACACCAAACAGAGAATATATAGAATCATAGAATTGTCCAGGTTGGAAGGGATATTTAAGATCAGCTAGTCCAACCAATATATATAACAAACATCCTAAAATGTTTGGATTTCTATCCATAACTGCTCAATATTTAAGTCTGTGTAAAACTTACATTGCATTTGGAACATAACTGCTTACTATCCTTAGTTTTTAACTATTAGCTGGGAAGATATGACCTTGCCATGGAGAGCTGCAAGGGCCATGAAAAGTGAATGCCTAAATCCATACAGAGCCTTAAGACATGAGGAATTTGGATTCCAAATCAGGAAGCATCTTAAATGATAATACAGTAAGAAAGATGAGATCTACTGGTGCATTAATGGAAATGGTGAAAAAACCCAGCATAGAATCATAGACTAGTTTGTATTGGAAGGGCCCTTAAAGGTCATCCAGTTCCAACCCCCCTGCCCTGGGCAGGGACACCTCCCACCAGACCAGGTTGCTCAAAGCCCCATCCAGCCTGGCCTTGAACCACTCCAGGGATGGGGCAGCCACAGCTTCTCTGGGCAACCTCTTCCAGTGTCTCACCACCCTCACAGCAAAGAATTTCTTCCTGAGATCTAATCTAAATCTCCCCTTTCAGTCTAAAACCCTTCCCCCTTGTCCTTTGGCTCCACTCCCTGATCAAGAGTCCCTCCCCATCTCTCCTGGAGCCCCTTTGGATACTGGAAAGGCCTTTAAGGTCTCCCTGAAGCCTTCTCTTCTCCAGGGTTAACAACCCCAACTCTCTCAGCCTGTCCTCATTGTTTCTTTATGTTATTGCTGGTTTGCCTCTTAGCATGTTTTCCCAGCTAACCATTGCGTGCACCAGCAGCCCTTAAGTTTTTTCCTCCCAGAAGACACCATACAAAGCTGGTAATGGACATAAACCAGTCAACCAGTCTACAAAGAGGTGATGCACAGCCCAGTGAGAGCTGCAAAAGGCTTGAGGAGGAAAGGACTTTATTACCCACTGGGCTCCACCAGAGCTTGTGAAGGTCCATCTGTGGATGAGAATCCGGGAAAGTCTCACAGCTGGTTAGTGGGTCAGATGTTTTTGTGTCACGAGGGACTTTTGGAAGCATCCAATACTAAGTGATGGCGTAACTGTCAGAAGCCTGAAGTCGCCACCATCTGCATGTCAGCTCCCTTTTGCAGTTGCCATTCCTCTGAAACAAAGCTCATATTAACCACTTTGAGTCTTGGCATAACACACATCCCCAAACCACACTTATCCCATGACCAGTGATGAGTGTGCAGTTCTATTGTTAGATGCAAACCACTTCAAAACACCAAAACATACATTTTACACTTATTTTCAGCTCTCCTCTATGTGAATAGCAAAATCTTCTTGTGCTTTCTAATTTATTTTTTTTTCTTTCCTGCTTTTTTCTAAAGTTTTTAATATCTCCCTTGTGAGACCCTGCATAGTTTTTGCCTTAGAGGAGAGCACATTTTACACAAATAAGTGTGTTTTGACATCAGCTCTTTCTTCTGCCAGGCCTAGGGGTTCTGGGTGCTCCCTGAATTAGTTATGATGTCACTGACACCTAAAACCGGGCATTTTTCTGTCCTGGCTTAGGTGTCAATGACATCATCATCTGCTGCAGTGGAAACAAACCCCTAAAATTTATCCCTGGGTATGTAAATTGAGGAATAGCTCAGTTGGTGGGTTTTTTGGTTTTTTTTTTGTTTATTTTTTTTAAATATTTTGCTTTAAAATGCGCTATTTAGTCTAGACACAGATTCTGTTAATGATTTGGGATTTTGTTCTATGTACAGGAAAATTGCAGTTAACCTTTAAGAGAATAGAAAAAAAATAATATTCAAGTTTGTAAAATACTTTTACATACCTGAAAACAAGAACTACTCCTTAAGTAGGAGTGTAGGTGGATGTAGAAAATGCTGCCTGCCTGCCTCATAGGGCAGACTAATCCAATTTGCTTTATTCAAGGTTATCAAGGAAATATGAACCAAAATCACCTGAAAACCTTTAAAATGTATAACTGTGATCTCCGAAAGAAGTGGAGCTGCAGCAAAACAGTATGCATAAAAAAGAACAACTTGCCTCTGTCTCCTGAAAGTTGTGTTTCCCACAGACAGTCTGCTTAAACCTAACCCAAAATCTCACCTTGATCTATGTGGCCATAATAGCGTTGGAAAATTCCTACACTGACTTAAAGAAATTGTCGTATTAACAGTGGCTCTAACTTGTCACTTTTATGGACTAAAGCTATTTATTTGACACAATTTCTTTACAGACTTTTTTTTTTTACAGAACTACTTAGTTCGTCCTCAGCTCATCTGCCTTCTGGGCACAATCTAGCACTCTCCAATCCCAATAAAAATACCACCCAGAACCAACCTAAGTAGATGATGCCGGTTCAAAACAAGACCATCTCTGAGGTGCTTGTCACCGGTGGAGGAAGTAGCCCCCATCAGAATCAGGATTTTAAAGTTGAAAAAGCAGCTGGTTTCATCTAGGGCAGCAAAAGTGTAAAACCCAATCACTTTTTCATTCTCAGATGACCTCAACGGGACTAGACTATGGTAGTTTAAGTATAAAAACATGGGCTTCTGTTTCATGTGACAGGGCTATTACATCTGCTTTGATCACAGGTTTCTGAAAGCGTTCTTAAGGAGATTAAAGGCAATTCCATAATTTTCAGTAGGACACACAGTGAATTAGACATTGTTCCCGCATGGGTGCTGTTGTGTTTCTCTTGCTTCCTAAGGGGTACTCAAACTGCTAATTTAGCCTATTAAGTTTTAACCCAATGTACATAAATGGATATGGATAAATATAATGGGTAAATATGGATAAAGAGCCAGGTTGGGAAGTGGGAAATGGGTTAAAATCCTGTGATATAAAGCCAGGAACTGAACCTTGGTCACAGAATTCTTTAGTCATTGCTCAGATCACGGTGTCATGGTACAAAGGGAACATGAGAGTGGTGGGACGACTCTGCCCGCTGTTCCTAAGGTGTACTGAAAGTGCTACCACGTTTTCTGGTTGACTCCTCCTCACTGCTGTGATTTAGGGGTGACTTTATGCGACCTATTTTAATGAGCCCCTCAAGGAATTTAGCAGAGGGTTCCTGGATGCCAGGCAGGCTGAAGTGTGAAGGTGGGAGTCAGCAACTTGGTTTTGCTTATTAAGAGTGAGACTTTTTCTGCCTCTAGACAAGAGAAATGTTTTCAAGTGCTTAGGTGTCTTTCAAATTGCCAGCTCTGATGCCTCAAGGAGTAACTCTGAGGGAGTTTTCAGCATCCCAGTTTTGCACAGTCATCTATATTTTTGCCTAAACCCATCCTTAAGTCCCCAGGTCATTGTGTGGATGAGCACAGGTCAAGACAACACCAGCAGCTGATCACAAACCTCATTTTTGACAGTGCTTATTTTAACTTGGTGCAAAGTGACACCTACTGTCCCTCTATATTTGTATTATTATCTGGAATTTATTTGTGGTGGATTTATTTTTGCTTAAGGGTAAAGCCTATACTTGTGTAGAAGCATCTTGAAAATTAAAAATAAAGACAAGACCGTCCCAAAATCATCTGTGTACATCAACCATTAGTATTACCATCACTCACGTGTATCCTCACAGCAGCTTTATGCCTTAAAGGTTCTGGAAGTTGATTGATTGTTCCCAAACTACTACATAGTTTGAGTTGATTAACCACATGTATTTTTTTTTGCCAATATGTCTGGCTACCTTTTAGAAGTTAGTGCATTGCTGGCTGTATTACAGAAACAGATTTTTTAAGGATTGGAATCAGATTTGGCAGTACAGGGTTCAGTTGCAAATTCATAGGTGATCTTAAAATTTCATTTGACATAAAAGAAAACTCTTTGCAATGGAAAAATAAGAGCCTGGATTCTATTTAAAATGACATCTCCACTTGCAACCTCTTCTATTTTTTTAAGCTTTAACATAATCACTCTCAGGGACAGTGCTCACTGAAATTTCTGGTATTTTCCCTGTTCGAGATCATCTTCCTAAGAATGAAGTAACATCCTGTCTTTTTTGAAGCAGAAAAATATCTGTTCAAAACGTCTTCTCATTAAAAGGTCTTCTGTCCTTTTCTTTGGCTTTTTCCGTTTGTAATGAGTTGTTTATATATCTCAGTGGTTTGAAAAGACAGATGTATTTTATGTAATCTTCCCTGTAAGCTTTTTTCATTTCACTTACAAATTGCTTTTCCATATTTTAAGATGCAGTTATGTTTTCATGGAAAAATCACCCCCAAAAATCGTGAGCAGTTATTTGTTGCCCACCATGAACTTCCAGATAAAGCGGGTATAAATTGCAGTAGGTCGTAAAAGCCCAACTTATAAATAAGCCACAATTTTATTGTAGAAATAGCAATTAAAACTGTGCTGCTCTGTTTTATTTTTGCTCGGAGACTGTAATATATGAGTTTCATTTGGGTAACAGTTAAATAGTTAACGGTGTGCGCTCTGTTTTGCTCAAAGGGCAGCTCTCAGTACCAAAGTTAGAGACCCCCAAGTTGCCCAGAGATATAATGATGAACGGCCTCCTTATAGCAAAGGGCTTCCAGAGCCTTTCCAGGAAAGGCTGTAACCCTTTTGTTATAAACTCGTAAGGACCAATGAAAGACAGAGATTCCCAATCTGTGCAAGTTGTAACTGAATAATAATCATTTAAGCCCAGAAGCCGGGCTGTGTACGGTGGGTTTCTGCTTCCTGAAGGACAAGCTTGGCTGAAAAGGTGTCCTATTTTTTCACCTCTGTAAACCTTTCCACAGTTTGCCACCAGATCCGCTTCTGACTCTTACAGTTTTGGACACAGTTCAAAGCTGCATCTTGAGCCTTAGTCTGCAAGCAAACAAAAGACAAAACAACTGTTTTGGTGGTTTAAGCAGATGTGCAAATGTGTGTTTTGTGTGTTGATTTGGAGTGACGATAAATGTGAAGGCTGCTTGAACTGTGGCAGAGGCCCCAAATCTGACTTTAAAATCACCAGAGTCGCCTGGCATTTCTTCAGTGAAACAGTGGTATCCATAAATAACCTAACCATACACTGAAAAAAAGAACATACACATTGGGAACAATCCAAGTCTGGTGTCTGTGAAGCTCCCAAAGCAAAACAGAAGGCAAACCAAGGACAGACTTGCTGTTTGTGTTCTCTCTGGTGGCAGTGGTTAGAAGTTGTGAGATCTTGTTGTTTCTGCTGACTCTTCCTCTGTTCAAGCACTTCTCCTATCTACCTTATTGCTTTTAAATTGGAGATAGTGGAATAGCCCAGCCATAACTGACAGTGCTTTTGTCTGCATAGGGCTTAAGCACTATTTAGGTTTCCTCATCATCCTCTACACAGAGTTGCCTGTTATCAGGCCAAATGTCGTATTTCTAGGGCTGCAGAGCTGGGGAGGCATTTACAATAAAGTAGCAGGAAGGGAAGGGAAGGGAAGGGAAGGGAA
>VXBJ01003047.1:62062-81511 GCA_013400055.1 Nycticryphes semicollaris
AAGGGAAGGGAAGGGAAGGGAAGGGGAAGAAGAGGAGAGAAAAAGTAAGCAAAGATACAAAAAAAGGCAAAAGAAAGTTTGGATTATTTTGGATATTTTTATTTAATTTAAGTTGATATCATTTGCTGAAAACTCTTCTCGATTACCCCATTGTGTTGATTTCAGTGCAGTCATATGATGGGGTGGAATTTTCTCCAGTATACTACAGTATCCAATACACACAAACAGAACTTATCTACACACAAATAAATTATGGAAGTCTGCAGTTGATATGTATTTATAGAAACATTTTTTATTTTATTTAACAAAATTGTTTTCAGTTAGAACAATTCTCTTGCACTCGTGTTTTTTTGGAAGTAATCCCACGTTTTCAAACCACCACCTAGCCATAAGGAAGCTGTTGAGAAAAGAAGCCAGGTGATGGACTGTGCTATAGCAAGATAAATTGTAATATCACGGACACATTATAAAAGTATTTAATGAAAAGATCACATAGTATGATGTTGAGAGGCCTCTGATTCTCTGGCACATGCGTTATAACATATATCAGTACGCTATAAAATAAAACTCTACATGAAATACCTTGTACAGTCCTATCTTTTAAGCATATAAAAATACTTCATAGTTCAGAGTTTGCTGACCTCATTTGACATTTCACATAGATATTATTAAATTTGCAAAGTGCTGATGTTTTAATGGGTATTTACTTTATTGTTTTTTGTTGAAAAGGAGACACAGGGGTCAGACTCTGCTCTTGACTATTCAGCTTTTCCATGGTCATCAATGTGTTAGTGTATTCTGAAGAAGAACTTAGTTCTCTGTGTTCTAGTGATAATGAAAAATGTTCATGCTGTTTCAAGAAAAATAAAATAAAACATAATGGTCGTGAACTTTTCTTTATTTCTACTCTAATTGTGAGAAATTGACACATTTAATAGAAGTTTCTGCAGAAAAGCAGTTTGCAACTTCATGATGGAATTTTCAGTTTTCCTCACTCAAGTTTTAAGTGATTTTAAAAGCAAAAATGTGTATTTGAATCCTAATATGTGACTTCTATTCATGGAAATGGTCCCCAGGGCTAATCTTGCATGATCAGTATGGATCTGCAGGGGGGAAAGCCCACCTGGAGGAAACTGGGCCAGCTTCCCTAGCAGCGTTTGGAGCTCTGGAATATAGCAAGGCCACACATTATGTTCACATCCCTTAACTGAAACTCAGTTCCAGAGGGCTGTCATGGAGAAGAAAGGTAGAAATATGGCTTCCTTTACTGGTTGCGTCCTCACAGCCACCACAGATGGCAGAGGGTTTCTTAGTTTCTAATCCTGATTGTCAGATGTGATCTTACTCTTCGTCCCCAAGCCTTGCAGTCATGAAAGCGTGGCATGGTGTCCGGATTGACACACTCTGCCACAGCATCTGGGCCATAGCTGGAGGATAAAGTGGGGAAACGATGCAGAATTGGAAAGGTGTGACCGCCTTTCTTTTTACTTACCCTTCACTGTGGAAATACCTGAGCTGTTCTGGCTTTCTTCTGAGAAAATATGAATTGCTTCTTTTGGGTTTTTTGTTTGTTTGTTGGTTTTGTTTGTGGGTTTTTTTTTTTAATATCTGAATGACAGAGTCAAAGTTCTGGGTTGGGGAGGTTTTTTTGGTGTTGGAGGGGTTTTTGCCTCTGAAGGTCTGAGGAGCAAAAAGCAAGAAAGCATCAGACCATGAATTTTAGGAGGTTTGAGGTCAGGATGTGGTGGAATATTACACTCAAAATGTGAATGATGCTGAAAAACATAGTGAATCCATTACTTTTTAAAAACACAGAAGATTCAGGAACAGATTCCTTAGAGACCACTAGAGCTGTAGAATCGTATAAAGATGTGTTATTGACTGCTGCACTTGGTCACACGCTAATCAGACTATGTGTATTTTAAAGCCCATTTATAGTTTAATTTATGACCAATTGCACTATTTGTATGTTATTTAAGGGTGTCACAGACAGTTTGGATGAAATCCAAAAAAGCAAGGAAACTTTTCTTCTTTCTCCAAGAACCAAGCAGTGCACTTTTCTTTCCCTTGATGAAAGATCCTGGCTCAGCAGGCTGAGGCTGCCTCGCGAAATGTGTATAAGTCTGAAACATAAGAAGCTTGCACTGACAAAGGAAAAGCCAAAACTGAAATAAAGAAAAGGCAGCTAGCCCGATGACAAGCTGGCATGTTCAAATTTGAGGCTCAAATTCAACGTGAATCACAACCATGTGAACCTTATTTTGTTTCAAGACTGAAGCAGAGCTCAGGTCTTGCAAACAAAACGATTCTGCCTCGATTTACACATGTGCGTAGACTTGCTCCAGTCCATGGAGCTGCTCACTCATGCACACAGCTACGTGCAGACAGGATTATCTAGTTAATGCCCTGGAAAGGCTTCCTGATTACTATTATTATTATTATTCCCCACAATGGCAGTGAATCATCGAATCATAGAATTCAGGTTGGCATTGGGCCTTAAAGATCATCCAGTTCCAACCTCCTGTCATGAGCAGGGACACCTCCCACTAGACCAGGTGGAAAAGCTGGAAAAGCTTCCTGATTATTATTATTATTATTTTTCTGATGAGTTGCCATCATGACACTTTTCCACCTTTGGGCAAGGCTACCAATAAGAAGGACTAAAAAATAGTTCCTATGAAAATAAAAGCTGGATAGATTTTCCAGTGACACTACCAGGACTATTTTTACAACCCTTTAAAAATGCACGATTGTTTCTAAAGATTTGAGGGAAGGGTTTCAGTAGAAATGGGGCATCCATGGTTTCAATGTCTTACTGTGCTGGGGAGCGGGAGAAAGGAGAGGGAGAGGTAGGAACAGATTGGAATAATAAAGGCGCACAATAGCATTACACATGGAGTTTAACATTAAATAAAGATTGCCCAAATTCCTACCTGCGAATGCTTAGCCTGGTGTTTGTTACACTTCCAAGTGTGAAAGAAAAGCCACAAACATTTATCACGATTGTCAGTAAGGCCCCCCCCCCCGCTCTTCTGCACCCTCTCCTGTGCTCTCCACTCCTTTCCTGGCATTTCAGAGCTGTCAACATCCATACTTGCTCAAGCCTCCATTCCTGGCCGCTACGGGATTGTTTTACACGGCCTGCTGAAGAAGCAGCAGCTTGATATGAGCAGGCAGGGAAGGGCTTTTAGGAGCTGGGAACAGTCCCAGCCCTGGCAGCATTCAAGGTGTCCTCTCTGACACTCGTAGCCACTGGATTAGCCCAGAGGACACAAAGTCCTTCACATGGAGCATCCTTCACCCAGCACTGCCAGAGAAGCTGTGGCTGCCCCATCCCTGGAGGGGTTCAAGGCCAGGCTGGATGGGGCTTGGAGAAGCCTGGTGGGGTAGGAGGTGTCCCTGCCCAGGGCTGGGGCTTGGAAGTGGATGATTTTTAAGGTCCCTTCCAGACCTAATCATTCTATGATTCCATGATTCACTGTATTGTGGGGAACGCTGCTCTCCAGACCCAAGCTGCCAACGTGGCTCTGCATTCATCAAAGGTCCCTTTTTTCTCCTCACTGATGAGTGCAAGAAACTTCTCTTATCTCTTCACAAATTCTTAATATGATTGTTCTCTATTTATGTGTTCCTACCGTGTTCTTTGCTTTTTTTCCTTGTGATTCAGTCCATTTTCTTTGTCTTATTTTATCCCTCTTACAGATTGTTGAGGTTTGTTCAGTGATCATTCTTAAATTTTCTTACATTTTATCATATATTTAAAAATATAATGCAGTTGTCTCTGAGTCTATCAGCAGGGGGAGTGCTTTAGGAATAAAATTAATAATCCTCATTATTTTTAACTCAAATGCTAGACATTTACACAGAGAAAGTGTCTGAAAATGCTGGACTGGGGAAAATGCTGGACTGAGGAAAGGTTTGGGTTTTTTTTTTTATATCATGTAGACACAAGAGAGGTGGGACTAACTCTGGGGGGAAAGGGTAGGTATGTGGAAAGGGTCCGAGGAACATCCAGGGATGATGAGGACTCACCTGAATTCTGCCTTATTGAAATGGGATGAAAGTCAAAAGAAACTCATCAGTGAAGGTGAATTTGGTTTCTCCATTATTTCTGAGGAGTGCAAGTTTCCTCAGTTCCCTTTCTCTCTCCTAAATGGCACGTATGAGGAGTGGTCTTGTGCCAAGATGACCCACACTCTGGCCCAGGGTTGTCCTTGGGCAGCTTGAGGTCCCCATGTGTGAGGTCCCCCTGGGCCAGCTGCCCCCACCTGCCATCCTGTCCCACCCCACTCACTAACAGGGTTCTGCACCCTAATGGGGCCACCACAGCCACCATGACCACAGCCATAATCAAATCTCCAGCTGGAGGAAGCTCAGCCCGACACTTGCTAGCTGGAGCTTCTACCAGCAGCACCACTCATTGAGGGGTTTAGAGTTGCCCTAAACTCTTCCAAATAAATTCCACAAATCTTTAGGGGACCTTCTAGTCTTTCCTGGAGCAGTACAGTAGATGCCACAGTGGTGGCATCACCTATTCATGCATTTAAGTTTCCTGCTCCAGCAGCTCAATGAAAAGGCAGTGGGGATGAATTCTCTGCAGCACCTGGGAATGAAGGAAGGAGGTGGTTAATACATGCTGTAATTTTTGGAGCTAGGAGAGGAAACATGTGGTTAGGATTATAAAGGGCTAATGACATGACAGTCTTCAGTCATTGTCAAACTGATCTCCATTCGCAGGGAGACACGGTGGGATTTCTTTTTTTCTTTTTTCTTTTTTTTTCTTTTTTTCTTTTTTCTTTTTTCTTTCTTCTTTTCTTATTTTTTCTTTTTTTCTTTTTTCTTTTTTATCTTTTTTTCTTTTTTCTTTTTTTATTTTTTCTTTTTCTCTTTTTTTTTTTAAAACCACAGTAGTCCCCCTGAGGAATCTACACCACCAATCTATTTTTAATTATGGTGATTACTAATAGATGATTTCACTCGCAGTCCCAGTTCTTCCAGTTGCCACTCTTGGTATTTCATAGCTTTAATTTGTGCTGCTTCACTGCCATTGGCTTTGTTTGGCAATTGCACAAATAAAAAGTGCACCTTCACCCTCCTGCGTGCTCTGTTTTGTCACTGCACAATAGCAGTCATTGTCCATGTTTTGAAGAAGGACTGATGCAGAAATTGGCCATAAAATCACCAGCATTTCAGAGATGGAAATGGATATCTCCTAGTTGCACAAAGACAACTAAATGAGATATTCTAGGGTTATTTATGTCATCTTTTATAGGCATCAGTGACTGATCTGTTTCTTTTCAACATCTGACCTTAGATTCTATGGTGATCGGTACTTTTAGATTTGATAGTCACTGGATTTTTTTTTAATAATCAGACTGTGTAGATGCTCTTCCACATATATAAACACGTGCCTTAAGAATTAGCACTTTTATTCTGTACCTCTGCTCAGCTTTCTATAGTATTTGAAAATGTTCTGTAGGCTGTTAAGTATCTTCAATAGATTTTAAAACTATGCAGATAAGCCATGAAGCCTGTACATGCCACCTCCAACTCTGTGACATGTATTGTGGACTCACAGAAAAGAAAACTGCTAATTATTGTGGTACAGATTAAATCGTTTGTCAGGTAGGAGTCACAGATATCCATGCTTTTTTACTTCTTCAGTGCTAGTGTTCTGCAACAGGGGAGGTTTCACTACCATTTTCCTTCCCATGCTGGGAGTTTGTAGGTGTTATCTCCTGCCTACCTACATGTGACCTCAGTGAAGAAAGAAAATTCAAAATATCAGACTCAGCTCAAGCTCCTGGAGAAATCTACTATGGGGCAGACTACTCACCAGTGAAGTTTGGTTCGGATTAAATGGAATAATTTTATACAAATATGCCTATAACAAAATTTTCCCAGACGATGTAAAATGATATCATGATGTCTCTGATTCTGAGGTTATGAAAAATAATAGTTATTATACCATTTTGCATGCAGATTTGTGGAGGGCAGCTACTGAGGCTTCTCTCTAGATCCTATTTATACAGATAAATCATGTGCTTTTAAATGTCCTTAATCCTTGCCAGGAACTACTTGTATTGAGTAAGACTAAAATGAGACTTCCTCCATACCAGGAATTTGAAGTCAAAGAGGCTTGATAATCAGAAATTAACTGGGACGGGTGAAATAAATTTTAGATCCTTGATTCACCTTCCTTCCCCCTAAACCCAATCCAGCTTTATGCCTTTGTGTTCATGTCACTCTTCAAAGAACAGATAGAGTGAGATGGACACAAGTGTCTCCTCTGCAGCATTTCTAGCCTTCACAAGGCACCTCATGAAATGTTGAGTCCCGGAGAAACAATTCTGATGGTGGTGTCAACACACACTGACACTACCCTGACAGAAACATATCCATTTAGAAAGGTGCTAGGAGTTGTTCCATCTGACTCACTTGTTCTCTATTTCATAGAATCATAGAATCACAGAATGGTTTGGGTTGGAAGGGACCTTAAGGATCACACAGTTCCAACCCTGGGCAGGGACACTTCCCACCAGACCAGATTGATCCAAGCCCCATCCAGCCTGGCCTTGAACCCCTCCAGGGATGGGGCAGCCACAGCTTCTCTGGGCAACCTTTTCCAGTGTCTCACCAACCACCCTCACAGCAAAGAATTTCTTCCTGATATTTCATATAATTTTTTTTTTCCTTTCAGTTTCAAACCATTAACCCTTGTCCTACTGCTCCCATCCCTCATCAAGAATCCTTCCCCATCTCTTCTGGAGCCCCTTTGGGTACTGGAAGGGGCTCTAAAGTCTTCCCGGAACCTCCTCTTCTCCAGGCTGAACAACCCCAAAGTCTCTCAGCCCTTCTTCATAGCAGAGGTTTTCTTTCTGGCTTCCTTTTATCACATTTCCATTTTGCTCGGAATGAAATGTTTACTCTTCTCCATATTTTCTCTGATGTTCCACCCTGCTCTTTTCTATGCTAGAAATTAATATTCTGATCACATAGAAACAAAAGGAGAGAGTTAGAATAGGCTTAGCTAAGAAGTAAAATTACTGAACAGAAAGTCAGTTCTGTTTTACCTCAAACCAGGACAGAGTGGTGTCACTAACTGGTGAAAGAAAGTCTGAATTTTTAATGTAACTTTCAAAACCAACTCAATCCTTCATTTCAGTCGATACCATTGAAAGTTTAAGATTAAAAAAAAAAAAAAAAAAAACAAAAAAATATATTTGTTCAAGAGGACCCAACCCCCTCCTCTCTTACACAGAGGAGCAAATGTAAGATGGTCAACCCTAGTGATACACCACAACTGTAATTGTCTGTGGGGAGGCTGCAGAGAAATGTGGAAGTGATTTTGAACTCAGCTGTACCTCTGGATGAAGTTCTGCAGGCATGAAGTCAGGGAATTAACTGACTGAATGTTCAGAACCCAAATTTAGCCCAAATTGCATGGGGAGGCCGCTCCTGATGCTGGCCAGCCTAGCAAAATAGGGGTAGTGGTCATGTCTGGAGAGCCTGGGGCCACAGTCTCTGGTGTGTGTCTGTCTGTTGTTGTGTATCACGGAGTTACCTTTACCCAAGCGAGCCTGGTGATTTTCATTCCCCTGCCAGGAGTATTGAATATTATCAGTTTAAACATAGTTTTTATGGTTAATAAGCACTCTTCACGCTGCTGGTAAGGGCCCCTCAGGGCCTAACAAAGATCTTTCTTTGTTTTAAAGGGATCTCATAAAAGTAGATTAGTCGTTCTGATGGCATAGACAGATGTGTGCAGCCCCAAGGCTCCCCTACCCCCTGCAGTCCGCAGCCTGCGCTTGAGGAGCTCAATAATATGAACCTCACCAATCATCACGGTGTCAGTTCAGGTCACACTGGCTCAGCCTGAAAGAGGCGTCCCCTGCATTAGATACGCGATAGAGTCCTGTCATGCTCTGAATTACAATAGAGCCATGCTCTTCTGCAACGACAGACGCAGAAAGCTAACCATGAAAGGCACCATGCCTTGTAGGGCAGCAGTGATGGATCTTCAGCATCTCCAAGGCTGAGGCTCTTTTCCCCATTTGTTTTGTGCCCCTTACCCTAAAGGTTCAAATTAGCTGCTGCCTTACAGGTTCTGGCTTTCAGTTTTAACTTGTGCCATTTAGAAATGCAGGTAGTTTTCAAAGCAAAAAACACCAGGGTTCTGGAAATGAAATGTGATGGGTTTAGCCATCAAAGAACCTAGAGGACTCTACCTAAGTGGAATCCATTGTTATATTTTTTCCTATCTTCCTACAGTTCCAATGAGTCCCTGATCTGAGACCCATTGTTTTACCATCCCACAGCCTTCACAGATGACAGTTTGCCACTGCTGAATCCCTCTGTCACCTCCTCCAGCTCCTCACTGCCTAAACCTCTCCAGTTGAGATCATTGATTCAGCAGCTACAAAAGCCATCTGTCAGCCTTCTGCTGACAAGCATCCAGGTTCCTCTTTTCCTGCCTCCTAAACCTGATGCTACTCATACCCCTGAGCATACAGCTCCCCTCCCAGCTATAAACTACCCAGGAACACTCTCCTCTTTCCTATTGCCAGCTCCTTAGTCTTTCTTTCCCCATCCATGCTGAACCATCCTTTCCTCTTCACCCTCTGTTTGACTACATGGATCTGGTAGACACCAACCTCTTGTTTTCAGAGTCCTTAGCAGATCTCTCCATTTTTTTATATATATCTATATTTTAACTTTCCTCTTCCAGCAATCTCCATCAGAAGCAGTTTGTGCATGATCAGTGACAAGTGGATAGTGGCTGGTGTTTTTAGAAAACCTCAGACAATATTATTTTCCAAAGTGGCTCTTTTCGGTCATTCTGCTTAGTTTTGTATGGCTGCTTTCGAGCTGAGGTGTGTACAAGACAATTCCTTTATTATTTGCCATAATATTTTATAAGGATTTGTTGTGCAGCTCGGAAAGTGGTGACAGTAAATCCTTTTCTAATACTCCAAGGCCACTATAAGGAATGCTCTGCTCGCTGTTAGGCAGACACCTGGGCTGAACTCAATGAGGCATTGAGCTAAAAATGCTCACTACTGACACATCTGCTTTATCCATCTATTGTGGAAGGAAGGAGAGGCAGAAAGAGTTTTGAGGCAGACAAATTATTAAAGAAAAACCCCAACACCTCAAATTATTATTTTAATTTATTTGGGTTGATATGAATGTAGAAAAAGGTTAGATGACTTTCTGGAATCACAGCACCAAAATGACAATGACGTATGAGATGAAAAAACACTTTCTAATACACAGAGACACACTATTCCTTCTTCTGCTGCAGTGGTGTGTGCAACAGAGACACCCCCCAAGATTCAGCTTACAAAGCTGAGCAAAAAAGTACTTTATTTTTATTCTTACACTGTTCTGTTCATAGGCAGGCAATGGAGTACTTTCTCCAGCCTGGAGCCCATTTAAAAACAGACGGAGGTATTTTTTGACTTGCATGTCAATTCAGCAGTCTAAAAAATCTCTTCCAAATGTAGTGCTATTAAACATAAGGAATTCCATTTAAAAACAACAAAAAATAAGTTTTAAATCCATATGATAAAAAAACCCACCAGAAGGGCAGTGCTAGAAATTGATGTGTTTTTTCTGTCTTGAAGACAAAATACATCCTAAAGGCAAAACAGAGTAGACTATTCCCATTTACATAGCAGCAAGGAAAGGAGAAATATTTGCCATGTGCTGTCTTAATTTTGAGAGCACTCACTGGTTGTGCTCAATTCACATTTTATAAGAGGGTCCCTGTAGGACGCTGTTGCCAAGGACAGTGATTTGCTCTCCTGAGAGCTGAAGTGATGGGAAGAATGTGGTGTATAGTGAAGGATATCAACGGGAGCTCTTCAAACCTGTAATCCTTGATATTCTGCTTCACAGACAAGGAGGTTTTGGCAGCTAGGAAATTTGATGAAAGCTGTAGCTGATCAAATCTCCTTGTATCTTTCCCTTAAGAGTCTCACCTGCAAGACAGGCTTTATAAAGCAGCGTCTCAGGAAGCTCATGAGAACTTGCTTTCAAGCCTGTTGAAGCCAGGTGGATTTCCACAGGCTTTGGATCAAACTGTTCACTGGATAGAAAGGGTCTTTTCATACATGCTTTTTTTTATGGTTGGTCTGGATCTTGACCCAACTACTTAATCTCACGGTGCTGGATGACATGACCATGTTGAGTCATCTGGGCACCTCCAGTTCTAGTGACAGCTCATATTCTCCTATTTGCCCCACTAGTAGACAGGAATATGAAAACTACTGACAAATCCTTAGGCAACTTTGCATCGAAAGGTAAATTGGGACAGAACCTCTTCCCCTTTTTTCCCCTTGATTCCTGTTTAAATAGCTCAGAATGTGATTTTTAAAATTTATTGTACTCATTGGTATTGCTTTTTTGAATCTGCATCAAGCACTCAAGTATCAATTTATAGCAGCTTTAAAGTTGTGTAATTGATATAATAATATACAGTTGATTTGCTTGTCATTCCTTGCAGAAAAAAAAACATTTGGCGGAGGAAAAAAAATAATGTTAGTCAAATAGCTGTTTGGCAAATAGACTACACCCTTTCAACAGGATGGTTTTGAGTCAGAATGTTTCTGCAATAAAATAACAGTTCTACCATTTACAAGAATTGTAAAAATAGATCTTGGCTTATTTCTCATACTACAAAATAGTTAACAATGCAAAGGAGGAAATATAACCTAGGAGAAGATGAGTCTTCACGTGAAGCTGCCATAGTGTTTGTGTTCGAGCCCAGGAGAAGCAGCCCATAATTTCTCACAAAGAGGTGGGAAGACAGCAAAGAGAGCAGCGCTGGATGGCACCAAAACTCTGTCCATGTAAGCAGAAGCTCCACTTGTTAGCTCAAGTTCAAGGTACTGGAAATCTGGAAAAGAAAAAAGGCTAACCTTCAAATTTACATCAACCAATGGATGTTTTATAAGCAGGACAATATGTGCCCTGGTCTTCTAAGTGTGTGCGTGTAACCCTTGGGGTATGAAATCCTGAACACATCACAAATGATTGAATCACATCAGATCTGAGACTCTCTTACATAACTAAGGCCACACCACCTTGGATTTCTGACTCCAAATGCTCAAGATATGTGGCACTAACACTTCAGAGGAAGAGGCAGGCATTGTGTGACGATAACTGTAAAATAAGCCATGCACTGGAGATATTTCTCTCTAACCTTGAGCAGAAGCTAGTACCCAGATTATAACCTGAAGCATAAAGGATTTCCCCCTTACAAAAGTGTTACCTCATCTAATGTAACAGTGTGAATTCCGTGTGCTCTTCTCTCTCAACCGTATATTTCCCTTTTTAAGCGTATTTCATTTTCCACTTGTCCTATTCGAAAACGTTTTGATTGACTTTTGTTTCAGTCAGGTCTTTATTTCAAAGAGAACACACTTTCACTGTACAGTTTTGTTCACACAGAACTCTTTTTTTTTATTTGGTGAAAATTTTGGTGGAGAAAACAGTATTTTCACAGTTTTATCTCACAGCTTTGTGTGCAGTGTTGTGGAAAATAATCTTGTTTTTAATATATTAATACAATTTTCTCTAAGAAACAAAGACTGCAAAGTGAAATATCTGAAAGTCGATGCTTAGTCATTTCTTTGCTTGATTCCTCTCAGTGAAAGAAGTGTAGGGGGCAAAAACGGTGTGTTTCACCACCTGCTCTTTTGCTATAAGCACAGTAATGTTTTACGAGGTATCTCGCCGAGTAACAGGGGAAAAGAACACCAGCTCTGCTCCCACTGAACAGAATGACAAACCTGTCTTTTTTTCAGTGCCAGAAGAATCAGCCCCTTTCTCCTTTGGCACCTCTTAATTTCACAGCATGTCTCCTTGTGTTGTACCACCTCGAGAATAGATGTGTAGGTTTTTGCTGGTTTACTTCAATTCCGTATTCATTACATCGTAAATCTTGAGCGTGATTCCTCTTGAGGAGTCATAAACTTTTAGTTTTATGCAAACTGGTTTCTTAGAAAAAAAAAAAAGGGGGCAAAAAATGGTTAGCAAAATGGTTCTGTACCTGTGGTTGTCTTTGCTTGCCATTTCTAACCATTGCCTGCTGGTTGGTAGATCCTTTTTAAAATGGTATGCCCAGCACTGACCGTGATTTTTTAAAAGATTTTAGGACTTTATGTGCCAAAGAGCAGAAAGGCTCATGTGGCCCACAGTTCCCTTCTGTGTTATCTCACAGATTGTATTAAAAGTGTAGTTAAAGGTGTTGTGATGGGAAGCTGTCCTGCTTTGAGGTAAAATGAATCAATTTTCTGTTTTACAATTTTACTTTTTTAGCTGGGCCTCTTCTAACTGACTAAACTCTGAAATTAACAGCATATTGGTCAGAAACTGTTCACTCTCAGGGTGATAAGACCTGATTATGCCAAGGAATGGTGCAGAGANAACTATTTCATTATTTATTTTATTTTATTTTATTTTATTTTATTTTACTTTATTTTTATTTTACTATTAGTACCTCATTAAAGTAGTTTAGTTCATTCTAAGCTCATAAATCACCTTATCCTCCTCTTCTCCTTTCTTTTTTGGAGGATGAAGGGCCATCTGTCAGTTTGGTTTTGGTAATTTGGCTTACAGCAATGTGTTAGTGGTAGAGTATCATGTCTCTTTGTACATTGATATTAGCCCCAGTGGCAATATACCACCTTCTAAATGTTTTCCCTTGAGGAAGCTTCTTCCTTACCCCAAATATAAGAGCTCAGCAATACAGCTGGCCCATCACCAACAGAATGGGGCCATCAATTTCCATGGCCTGTATACATCATAGAATCTAGGATTATTGAAGTTTGTAAGGGACCTTTCAGATTATGGAGTCCAACCGTCATTTGTCAGTGACATCCAAGAGCTGTTAAATGAGCAACTTTTGGATACAAAAGGCTAATGCTACTTGGCCATGTTCGATTTTTCCTTATGGTGTGACAATAGCAAAGGCGTATTGGAACTGGATCCAATACTTGTGTGACATCCAGCATATTGACAAGTATGATATATGCAAAAGACAATGTCGATTTTGGGAAAGAAATAGGCATTTTTTTTAGCATGTGTTCAGACCTGGGCCTATGAAGGAAATGAAAATTAAGAGTAAAGGTTTGAAAGCAGTTTCAAAAATAAGTCCCTCTCATGGCACTTTTCTGTCACATTGGCTCTTCCTGTTTGTCATGGAGAGGAGAAAATGGTGAGTTGCCTCGAGATGGCTGGTTGTTTTTGCCAGGATGGCCCTCATTCTTTCTCTATGATGAGATGAAGGACACATGCAGACTCTTACAGCTGGCAAATACTGAGGCCCACCTTAGGCGATCACCTTAGGTGGTCACTTTAGGCAGTCACCTTAGGCAGTCACTTTAGGCAGTCACCTTAGGCTGGATTCATCTTTATCAGTTCTCTGTGCTGAGCTCTCTGACCAAGAAGGATTTTGTGCAGGGGCTTTTTCTCTGTTCTTTATTTTCCCCACTGAAAAAAAGGGCTCCAAGGAGTGGATCATTTGGCACAGCATTCTCTGCTCTTCTGCCAGGAGAAAATCCAAACTGCAACGAGATTTACATGAGTAGAAGCTTGGACACGTGGAGTGATGCAGGAGTTGGTTGGAGGTGTCCCCCCCAAAGAGAAGCTGAAGGGGGACAGAATGGCTTTCCAGGATCTGGGATTTACTGCTTCAGAGACAAGAAGCCAGTTTCATGTGCATGCTATACTGGTTCAAATTTAGAAGCTATTTTTAAAAATAAGGCCCTTAACAATGTTAATTACTTATGTATAATCCTTGACATTATATTAGTGGTAGGAATTTGAGCGCTACTCGCACAACTTAATAGAATTACAACATTAACATTCCTCTTGCGCTGTTTGAACTATCACATTAAGAGGGATGATATGTTTTAAAAAGCCACTGGAAACATGCAAGTCAAAATAAGCATCAAGGTGCTGGACACTGAAGGAACCCCATCTAGGAAGACTAAAAGAGAAAACATTTCTTTCATATATTAATTTCATAGCAGTGTAATTTTTAACTTCTCATCACGATTTCCTTTTTCCTCTTGGATTTAAAGGAGCTGTCGATCCTGAATGGATCTGAAACATAAAGGAGAAACTAGGAGGTGGACAGGTGCAAATGGCAATCAGCATAACCTTCACCAATGTCCTTTCTCATTCGCTTGCAAAACCGTTAGGAACACGTTGCAAAATTCCCATGCTGAGCTGCCATGTCGGCTCAGTCCACTGGCTAACGCTTTTAAACCACAGCAAATCCAGCAGGTTATTCCATCCTGATACCCTTCATTAGCAAAATCCAACAATCTGAGCCTGTCCAATGGATCATCCAAAAATTGCTAAGCTGGTTTTCTCCCCAGCAGAGGGAATCTGAGGTGCTCTGCTCCTCAGGGGACCGGAATGATAGGATAAGGGGTAAACTTAAAGAAGGGAGATTTAGATGAGATCTCAGGAAGAAATTCTTTGGTGTGAGGGTGGTGAGACACTGGAAGAGGTTGCCCAGAGAAGCTGTGGCTGCCCCATCCCTGGAGGGGTTCAAGGCCAGGCTGGATGGGGCTTTGAGCAACCTGGTCTGGTGGGAGGTGTCCCTGCCCAGGGCAGAGGGTGTTGGAACTGGATGATTTTTAAGATCCCTTCAAAGCCACACATTCTAAGGTTCTGTAGGTTTCTTACATACAGTGCTGCAGGTTCAGCCAATGGTTGTCGCATGGTAAAAAAAGAAAAAAAAAAAAAGGCAATAATAAAGCTGGATATTTAGAGACACTAAAAGTCAGATTCTATCAGCTGCTTTGACCTTTGTATATTAAATGGTTAATAGCCTTTGGAGCAACGGAGATTGACGACATTACAGCCATAACAATCCTTACCGATTTCACTTGAAAAAAACACCAAGGTCATATGTCACCAGGCTTATTTCTACCTATTCAAGGACTTACCCTTTGGAGACTATCTTTTACTCACTCCTTGAGCCTTATCTTCAGGAAATGCTAATTAACTTGCCTTTACATAGACTTTCCTTTTAGTAGAATCACTGGGGAACTGTTTCTCCTGTTGCAATTACTGTCATTCCTAATGGTTTTTGGATTTTAGTAGCATGGTCACAGAGCTGAGAATAAACCCACCGTCCACATACAGCGGGCTGTGCGGTTTCATCATTAATTAATATACATGTGATAGAATGATTATAGCATGGAATCCAGCTCCATGTGGAGCCTTGAAATTATTTGTGGTTGAAAGAGGGATGATGAATCTCCTCCAGAGAAACAGGCTGTTCCCGCAGCAGCACAAGCCCGGTTTCCCTGCTGGCCACACAGATTTAAATGAGAGCAGTCATTCTTCCTTGCACAATACAGAAACAACAACGTTAGCTCATGATGATCAGGTGATGAGAAGCATCTTTGTTAGTGCCTTTAATCCTAACTGCATTTCTCCAAACTCAAATGTGATATGATTGAGACGTATCCCTTGCTAAACCGAGTATATTAAGGCGCCATTTCAGGATGGGTATGAGTTCCATGGGTTTGTATTTTCCCCCCACAGTTTAATAGCCCAATAACTGTTAGACATATTTCCCTATACTGTCCTTTGCCCTGCAAGCATCGTTTGGGAAAGGCTTATGTGTCTCCAGCCTGGCCCATCTATTCCTGACCCAAAAACAGGTGTTTTGACAATCTTCAAACCCTTGTAGATCCTCCCTAAAGTACTCTGAATGGCACATGCAAACAATCACACAGCCTTTGCCACTTTTTGGGGGGCAGTTCTGCTACAAGAAGAACATTTTTATAAGCTCTCATTCCTTTGAATGATTTAATCAGTAAAGATTTTATTTTTAAGGTTGACCTCCTCTGAGTGGCATGTACCAGCACAATAGATAATTTATTATAAAAGAGGGAGTATGACCATATTTGTGGTTATATGGCCTGACCAAAACTGTTTGGAACTCATGTGATTATTTTTTTCTGGCTTTGAATTGCTTTTATTAGCAATGTTGAGTGTGTTCACAGTAAATCTATGAATGTACTATGAATTTTCATTGCCTTTTTGAGAATAACTTTGCAGATTTATCATCAGCTTTGATCCATGTGGATTTTAAAAATGTGTGTCCTCTGAATCTAGGAAGAGGATTTGGGAAGGGGTCTGGAAGAACCACTATGGCTTCTTCTAAAGAGCACAACCCTTGGTACGGCTATATTATATCACGTATTTCCACCAAATCTTTACTTCCTCACACTGAGAGCAGAAATGTGATCTGTACAAGAAGCAAAACCACTGAGCTTTTTTCACTGAATTTGTTTCACCCTGGCCATGTTCAAGTGGTGCATATAGATTACTGCAGCTTAGCTCATCAGAAAGGTTTAATACTAGCAGAGATGACAGGGTCTGTTTACGTAAGTGACACTTTGCTCACCTTAACATATATATCTTCTCACCTTAAAATATGTGTCTTGGAACGGCTGTTAAGAAAAGAATGACCGTGTGTTGAAAATTCTGGATAGAAATGTGGGGTTTTTTTGCCCTCTTAGTGTTGAGGTCTCATACTGCATCAGGTGAGAAGGAGATTCTGATGATACAGCATTATTCCACAGGTGTGTGCGGGAAAGTACCGTATTATTACTGCAAAACAAACCCAGAAAATCTTAAAAAAACAGTTGCAGGGGCAAGAGAGGAGAAAAATGACCCATCTTCCCTCTGCTTTAATGCTCTGTTCTGTAACTACTGAAAGAAAGCGGCTGGAGGGTATGTTAACAGAGCCCCACAGAGCTTTAAAACAGGCTGCATCCCAGCAACTTTGCTTTATTTTGGGAGGTTATGGGATAAGTCAGAACCCGATCTCCGTTACAGCCAGATTCCAGAGATATGATCTATTTCAGAGAGGGCTCAGAGCGGCCATATTATTGGAAGTGGGTGAAAATCCACCTGGATTTGGCACTTCAGACATGCCTAATTAGAATTCTTTAAAAGCTGTAATGATTTTTAGAGGGCTACAGATAGATGTTAATGGCGTAAGGATTCCGTAACATGTCTGTTCCTGGAAACTGCATATGAATTCTCATAAGATTACCATATCATTTACATGTTCCATACGCCTCTCAATTTCTGAAATAAAATTAGGAAAAGCCAGGGAAAACCAGGAAAGACTCTGTTCAGTTGCTGAATTTCCGCTTTGGAAAATGACAAGCAAGAAGCTGTAGATATACATAGTGGAGGATAATTTTTAGCAAAAGACTTACCTTGCCAGAATGGAATTTGGAAAACAGTTCAACTTCTGTTTCTGCCCTGGACTTTCTATGCAATTGACTCTCTCATGGAAGTCATCAGGACCCAGATCCATCTCACCTAAATTTACCATCTAGAAGGGGAATTTTCTGCTCTAAGCTGGTTGCTTAGGCTCTGTCCTTCATCACGCTACAGCTCAAAGACATTTCACTCCCCTTTCTAGATTCTACGTGGACTAAATCTCCTCTATCTGTATGTCTCTAACAGTCTGCTCTGCCTAGGTGCTAAATTTCTCCTGGGCTCCTTCCACAACAAACCCTGAGCATGAAAGAAGAGAGAGCTTTGCCTCAGGTTCTGCTCCACACAAGAGGTATGGGCCACACCAGCAACCTCTGCTATTTTTGTAGAGACACGATTACAGAGAGGCCTAGACCTCTGTCTTAAAATCATAGAATTGCTGGGGTTAGAAGGAACCTTTCAAATCATCTAATACAACCATCAACCCAACACTGACAAAACCCACCACTAATCCATGTCACTAAGCACTATGTCAACCCTGCTTTTAAATACCTCCAGGGGTGATGCCTCAACCATTTCGCTGGGCAGCCCATTCCAAGGATTAATAACCCCTTCTGTGTAAACATTTTTCCTGATATCCAATCTGAATCTCCACTGGTGGAACTTGAGGCCTTTTCCTCTTATCCCATCGCCTATTCCTTGAGAGAAGAGACCGACCCCCCATGGCTACTCCCTTCTTTCAGGGAGTTTTAGAGAGTGAGAACGTCTCCCCTCAGCCTCCTTTTCTCCAGATTGAGCAATCCCAGCTCCCTCAGCTGCTCCTCATAAGACTTGTTCTCCAGACCCTTCACCAGCTTGGTAGCTCTCCTCTGGACCCGCTCCAGCACCTCACTGTCCTTCTTGTAGTGAGGACCCCAAGACTGGACACAGACTAAGTGCCTGCCTAACTTTGAGATAGCTAATTTTAGATTAGATGAATTCAAACACTGGGTCCCTACATGCTTCTCACACTGTAAAATAGAAATAACAATAACCTTTTTTCTGTCTCAGATTCTTAGCAGTAGACTCTGACCTCTAAGTGCTCCTGTGTTAGAAATGTGCAGTTTTGTGCAACCACATTAACACCAATCAAATATATATATATATATATATCTTTCATCTCAGTCACAGAATCATAGAACGATTGAGGTTGGAAGGCACCTCTGGAGGGCATCTGGTCCAACTCCACTGCTCAAGCAAGGCCACCTACAGCTGGTTGCTCAGCACTGTGTCCAGATGGGTTTTGAATATCTGAAATCTGCTGCTCTTGTTTTTCCTCTTACTGATTAAACACAGTTTTTCAATTAATATTTATTTTAAGTTAAAAAAAAAAAAGTTAAGAAAAAGTACAAAAACTTTAGTTTAGAACTTTCTTGGTTTTTTTCAAGGGGGGGAGAGGATTTTATTTGCTAAGTGTAGCAAGCAGATCACTGGATACAGATAACAGACCTGAAGTCCATGATGACATTGCTTTGCCAGCTCCTTCATTAGTCCTTAAAAAGCTCTTTTTATCTGTTTTCCTTCATATGAGCAATCTTTTGTTGTTGCTTGGGTGTTACAGCACAATGGATTAACCTTTGCCTGACAGTTTTTTGAGGGTACCTTCAAAATGACTCAGAAAGGGAAAGAAAAAAAAAAAGGAGGTAGGAAATTTAAGCCAAATTTATGCTGCAGTTTGTTGCTACCCTTCTCTCTGGCTGCTGGTACGAACTGTTCCCCACAGCTTATTGCAGCACTGGGGCAGGTGTCCAAGGCGTTATGTTAATTAAATGCCACTGATATCTGTGGAAAGTTTTGTGCCTCTGGTTACTGAAATGGCAAACACAGGGAAACTTATAGAAATCACCACACATTTTACAAGATGAGCAGAAACCTCATTAGCAGAGCACTGATTCCCCATGTTTTCCCAGGAGAGTTGGTGGGTGAGAGATGCATCGAGCAACTGGCGGTTTTATTTTGGGAAGAAGAAGGTTGTAGTTTTATCTATGTGTCTGCTTCGACATCTAACGGGCAGTGGAGACTTTTTATTCCCCCTGAATAGAATCATAGATTCATTCAGGTTGGAAAAGACCCTTGGGATCGTCAAGGCCAACCATAAAAAAAATAAATCACCAAACATAATAATATAAATATATAAAAAACATT
>VXBJ01003047.1:82532-121174 GCA_013400055.1 Nycticryphes semicollaris
TCCAACACCCAACCAGCCCGGCAGCCTCAGTCGATGGGTGCTGAGTAACACGTCCTCCTGCATCACTTTTTTCACTTCTCCCTGTTTTGCAGCAAATAAAAGAATATGTTTCCAAAGTGGAATGAAGTAAATACTTCACGATTTTGTGCTGCAGAAGCCTGAGGTCTTTAGAAGTGGTGAAGCAGCTCCAGCTCCCCGTAACTGTAATCGACACTCCAGGTGCTCAGCACTTCTGAAAATCAGGTTTCTAGTNGTAAGAAGATGACTGGTACCCGAGGAATGAAATGTCTGATCTATTATCTGCTAGTGAAGGAAATAATTTACAGAGGTGAGATAGATAGAGACGTCCACATCTATCTTCCCAGTTGTCATAGTTTCATATTTTGCCTTTGGCCTCCCTGTACTGCCTGGTTTCTTTGTGTCCCGCGGCGCAGACTTCAGACGGAGGAAAGCCCCCGTCCGAGTGTGCTAAGACTGGACTACTGTGGTTAAAATGGTTTCCCCTGCATCTCCCTCGCAGCTTGCAGTTGTCTGATTTCAATCAGTGGCAGTTCTCTCCACATGTCCAGCCATCAATCTTCTCCTGCTCCTGGATGAGTGTGTGTCACAGCGTGGTGCATGTTCCAGTTAAAAAATAGACTGCACCGCGGCTCTCCCTCCTCAGGCATCGATAAGTATGCCTTTGATATTTTTATTAAAAAAAGAAAGAAAACACATTATGATATATGTTTCTGAGGGGGGGGGGGAAAGCAAGCCCGAAGCACACCAAAGCCCTGGAGACTGTAGGAACAGCAGGAAACAGAGAGGGAGTTTGGGATTGTGTGGTTATGATGAAGCTATTGCTCGCTAAGTTACAGTTTGTGTAAGAGCTGAGGATTTTGATCTTTATTGCTTTCCACCCTGTACTCTTCCAGCAGTAAAAGTTCTCTGGGCGTTGTGTGAGCCTCCAATGTTCATCTGCTTCACGCTTATTCCTTCCCCCATGGTGAATGGTAATTGCTATTTGAAAACAGGGTTGCTTGAAGTTGGAGGGGGTTTTGTACAAAAATTTAGCCCAGCGCATCATAGTCCCTCTCTCTCACCTCTGGACCTTCTGGGAAGGGACATAAATGGCAGTTTATTTGTTTCAATACATCTTTTAGATTACAGCCAGTCTCCCAGACTCGCCTTCCTGTGGGTGGCTGAGGTCCATGTACAGGAGCATCCAGAAATTGCCTGACAGAGAGGACGGACCCAAAAGAAAAAGTCCTTAACCCAAAGAATTCCCACCTTCTGAAATGACTGAAGATGCAGAGAGTCTGCATAATAAATCTGCTTCCAAGCACTTTTCCACAACAGAGCTCAAAGCACTTTATAAAAGCAGGTAAGATTATTATTCTGGTTCTATAAACCGAAGTCTCAGGCAGAAGGAGGTAAAGCAAATTGTGCAAGGAGGCAAGTGACTTGGGGGACTATGAAACTCTTTTTTTTTCTCAAGTGTCAGGGTTGTATTTAGGAGGCATTCTACTTAATATCTCACCCAGTAATGAGCTTTTACTGTTCATATATCGAAGCTGATGAGATGCAGCAGCAAACTGAAGATTGCATACATTGGCTTGAGTCAGTCAGGCTTGAGTCTGTTTTTCACATACGATGTAAAAGTCCATTTCATTTCTCCTGCGGATTATTCTAATTTAGAAAGAAAGTTAAAGGGGAAAGCAGCCAGCTGGGAAATCCCATCTAAGAAAGGCAATTAAAAACTAACCAGTTGTGAGATAGTTATTTCTTAAGCTAAGATTAATCTCTTACGTTCACGTTGTCCCTTTTCAATCAATGATTGGCAGTGAAATCAATTGATTCCCAAATCACCACATACTTTTTAGAGCCCTTCTCCATGGTATTAACTAAAGCTCCTAAATCTGGGAAACTCACCCACAATCACACAATTCACTTTCTCATGGAAAACCCAAGTGATGAAAGCCATAGGAAATAGTTCCTGTTAAAGCAGTTCACTTGAATAACTTACTTGAGGATCAAAAATTTTCCACCAGCACTATTAATTAATATGAAAGATATTTTATGGTCTAGTTTATTTTTCATTGTGCATTTTGTTGGCTCATTATTTTACACTGGGGACTGGTCATTTTTATTTCTGTACAAAACAGCATAGCATGCCTTATTCTCTCTCTCTCTCTCTCTTCCTTCTAGCAGGCAATACATCTCGAAAAAGTGAATTTACATAATAAATAATGATTAAGTAGGCACATTTCTAGCACAGACTTGTTGCTTAATGGGATTCAGCTCTTTAAAAGGATATAGGAGAAGATACAAAATCATTGCAAATGACACCAAAATTGGCAGTTATGAGTAATGATGAAGGTCATTAGAATCATTCAGGTTGGAAAAGACCTTTGGGATCATGGAGTCCAACCATCAGCCCCACTCCACAAAATTTTCCCCTACACCATTTTCCCCTACACCACATCCCCCAACACCACATCTCAACCACTCAGAAACACACTCAGGGATGGGGACTCAACTCCCTCCCTGGGCAGCCCATTCCAGGGTCTGACCACTCTTTCTGAGAAAAATTCTTTCCTAATGCCCAGCCTAAACCTACCCTGGTGCAGCTTGAACCTATTCCCTCTCATCCTATCACTAATTATCTATGAGAAGATATACCAGTACTGCCCAGAAACCTGGGTTGATTAGTAAATTGGCCTCACCTGTATCACTGCTCAGTGCCACATGAGATGGGTAATTAAGAATGAGAAATACCTGTTAGTTTTACAGAATGGTTAATGGTCTTTAGACCCAAAGTGACTCAGAAAAGGGTTTAGTGGTTTTGCTGCGCAAACAGAAGAGCAAGAGCTCCCAGGGAAACAGAAAGGCTGAGCCAGCAAACACTGTCCTGGAGGTATGTACAGGAGAAGATTACCAGATAAAAACAAAGGAGTTTTACTGCTGTGGATTACTGACAGCTATTAACATCATTATTCTGATGTCTCTGTCCACTTCTCCTATACACATAGGGTGTTGGCAATTCAGAAAATTTTCTGAAAAGAGCTACAAACGCAACTTTAGTAACAGCAGTGAGATAAAAAAGGATCTTAATTTAGTCACCAAAAAGTGCAGATTAGAAAATGGTATCATAATGGCCTGAGGATACATCCCAAGAATGAAAACTGGAGAGTCTGACTTTTTAACTTACAGAAAAGGTCATTATGGTTGGAAGCTGGATCTCTGCAACTTCAGTTTAACATTCAAGCCCACAGCTCTTTTCAATGAAGAAATTTAACTGCTGGGAAAAAAAAAAGAAAAAACACCTTATCTAGGAATACAATAGATTCTCTCTGCTGTGAAGTCTCTAAATCAAAGCTGGCTGTCTTTCTGGAAGCACAGCTACAGCTCGGACAACAGCACTGCTCTCCATATTGTGAACACTTGGCAAAATTCTTTCGTCCTGTGTGATGGGGGAGGTCAGGCTTACACGATTATTATCATTCTTCCTGGCCTTAAATGCTATCAATCCATAAAACATGGAGTTAACTTTAAGTCTCACTCTAAATCGTTTTACATCCAGTTGACTTCAGTGGAACCATTTAACGTGGTTGAAGTTAAGTACGTGCCAAGTGCTTGGCTGAGTAGAGGGGGACTCGCCCTCTTATAGCCGACCACATGCCCAAGTGCTTTGTTGAAATGATGCCGCAAGTCTTTGTAAGTCATTGAAGGTGCAAATGAGAAAATCCCTCATGTTCTGGGTTTTTTCATAGGCTTTTAGTTCAAAAGCCACTCTTTTGCTTAAGGTTTTGGGTTTTTTTCCCCAACATAAATCACTGTGCAACAGAGCTCCCAAACGGCACTGCCTTTTCCTGGGTTGTTTTCCAGTTCTAGGAATTAAGGACAAGTCTGAGTCCTCCATGAACCAGCAGAAGTCATCCCAGGTACATTAGAGGGTTGTATGGACCAGGAGGAAAAGACTTGCCTTCTGGGAGCCATGGCATGATTAGCTGTGCCTACTTGCTTGAACAAATTATTACCAAAGCTGTAGCTTTTATTAGTGTAAACTGTAAGAGACTGAATCAGATCAAATTGATCTGATTGGCAATGTGCCATGATTGTAGAGTATTTTTTCCATCAGAAATATTATTTAGCATTTCAAGCGCTAAAGTGATAGATTTATGATATCCTCATTCACACAGGTTGATTCTTCACTCTTTCAGTTGAAAAGGGATTCAGAGGATGCAAAATGGTATTGAATGTAAGGCCTTCCTGGCCTAAAAATAAAGAAATAAATACTCCCTTTCCAGTATGTGTTTTGTTTTTTTCCACTTCTGTTGCCGTATTTTTATGCAGCATTTATTTAATTTCAGGCTATTAAAAAAAAAACTCTCTCCGTGTCTTTGCTTTTACTTGGCGACAAAATGCACAACTTCTCTGATAAATCTTGTTGGGCTTCTTTAAAGGGTAGCTCACGTTTTTAAAAACTGTGGTGAGGTATATTAGTCAAGTCACGAATTTCATGTTAAAAACAAATAAATCAGCAGTGAAAAGCAATCTAGTATTTGGTACTGAAAAGACTTTTTGTAACACAAAAATGAAATACAGGCTGTGAAATACTGCGGGAAGTGCTTATAAAGTTCATTATCACTTTTCATATTTTCAACAATTTCAAAAGCCAGAGAGAATGAATATACTTGTATTTTATCTCGATCTTTCACTTTGCTTTACAGTTCCTGCCAGGCAACTTGATCTGTAAGGCTGAACTGTAGGGACATTCCTATTAATTTAGATATTCATCTCAGCTACAGTATGCGGCGTTGATTCCTTGTTAGACTGAATGGTTAAAGTGAGCATTTGCAACTTTGATTTACATCTCGCAAATTGTATTATTTATAGCAGTTTTGCCCTAAAATGGCTAGTTAGCAGAGTTCAGCAAAAGTTAAAATGACTTAAGCCTAGTGTTAGATCATGCATGCCATAAAGCGCTGACTTTCGCTTCTGGGGAGCTTGGTTCCATATTTACAACACAGACCACAAAGAAGTACAAGCCAGAATTCAGCCCCAGTTTAAGTAACCCACAACCATCTCATTAAATCATCCAACACACAGTATCCAAAGCTGAAAATATGGCTACGCACTTGCATTTTCCAGTTCCCTGCATAATTTTAGCTCTGAAATGGTTTTCTACCACAGGAAGTGATGGCACATGGTGTCTTTGATATCCAGGTCAAACAGATCCCCCAAAAATGTAAGAGCAGAGGTTGCCTAGGTCAAGTACTGCTCAGTAAACATTAAAATTAAGGGCTTCTTTTTAACTAATATCACCTCACTGATCCAATTTTAAAGCACAGCCCCACAAACAACTGAAAGGAGTCAAGGAAAGTTGTTAGGACATAGAGAGCTGGAAACCAGAAAACTGTAGAAATTCCTGAATGGGAAGAGTTTTCTGTGAGCTTAACCATTAAAGGGAACATGGTCAGCTCTATTTGTCCTGGGATTTTCATTCAGCCCCAGGATCATGCCTAATTCCTGTAACAAGCTTGTTTTGGGCTTCACCACAGAGATGCTGAATGCGTAACAGTCTCTTCGGTGTTCTCCCATCTGAAAAAGAAGCAAATGAAGACCAGAAAGAATACCTTATATGACAAACCACCTGCCTGGAGACACAAAGTAAGACTTGCTATCTTGGGTAATTGCATTTAATTATGTTTTTTTCACCTCAACATTTCATTTCAGACTTGGCCATGGGAGAAAATTCCATATTGTATTTTTGCTTTCTCACAGATTGATATGGGGTTAGAAGGGACCTCTGGACATCATCTAGTCCAACCCCCAGCCACAGCAGGTCCTCCTAGAGCAGATTGTACAGGAACATGTCCAGGGGAGGTCTGAATGTATCCAGAGATGGAGACTCCACCACCTCTATAGGCAGCTTCTGCCAGAGCTGTGCCACCCTCAAAGGAAAGAAGTTCTTCCTCATGTTTAGATGGAACTTCCTATGCTCAAGTTTGTGCCCATTTCTTCTTGTCCTCTCACTGGCCATGACTGAAAAAAGCCTGAGCCCTTCCTCTTGACACCCACCCTTTAAGTATTTATAGGTGTTGATGAGATCCCCCCTCAGCCTTCTCTTCTGCAGACTAAAAAGACCCAAGTCCCTCAGCTTTTCCTTGTAAGAGAGATGCCTCAGGCCTCTAATCATCTTGGTGGTCCTCTGCTGTACCCTCTCCAGCAGTTCCCTGTCCTCCCAGAACTGGACACAGGACTCCAGATGGGGTCTCACCGGGACAGAGTAGTGGGGGCAGGATGATCTCCCTCCACCTGCTGGTCACACTCCTCTTGATGCACCCCAGGATGCCACTGGCCTTCTTGGCCACAAGGGCACATTGCTGGTTCCTGGTCATTCTGTTGTCCACCAGGACTCCCAGGTGTTTTTCCTCAGAGCTGCTCTCCAGCAGGTCAGCCCCAACCTGTCCTGGTGCAGGGGGTTATTCCTCCCCAAGTGCAGGACCTTACACTTGCCCTTTTCTTCAATTAGCTATAATAATAAAATAAGATTTGGAAAATATCTCCCAATTCTGGATTTACAGAGTCGTTATGGAATGAGGCTAAATTATTTGAGTCAAAGAGAGGAATCTGTACTTAAAATCATGTATGCAAAGAAAGGAAGAGTGGATCATTACATGGAGTGCTTGCTAATGACTTGTTAGACCTCAGTTACTTTCCTAACCTGATCAGTGTATGATTTTTTACAGGTCTAGAGATTAACTACACAATGACAGACATAGAGCTGTCTCCTGCAGGATATCCTATAGGTGAGATAGAAAGGACATGACATTGAAAGGTTCATTAAGCATTGGCATGGGAAGTGGTGGAGTCACCATCCCTGGAGGTATTTAAAAGAGGAGTAGACGTGGTGCTTAGAGATATGGTTTAGTGAAGGTTTTTGTCAGTGTTGGGTTGATGGTTGGGCTCGATGATCGGAAAGGTCCCTTCCAACCCTGTCATTTCTGTGATTCTATAGGAGGGTGGCAAAACACATTGACATGAACTTTCCTCCTGCCACTAGATCTCTAACAGCTGATTACTTTTTTACATCTTCACCTTTTTAAACGCATAACATAAGTCAGCCTTTCTTATTAGCAGACCATTTCCCTGTTTGACTCAGTCTTTTTACTGTGGCCTGCAGACCTGTTTCAGCACAGAAGGCCACAAAAAGGGGCATCAGACCCCTTTTCCATGTGGCATTTTCACTCCTGCATAGTGCAAGAATGTAGGAGAGGGAATAGTGCTTCCTTGGCATATTTTAGCCATTACCAAGCTACTGGGCATACATTCCAAGTAAGTTCAAATGTCAGAGCTACTACATCTGAAGGGCCACATTAAAGAGATCCAAAATCAGTCCTGTCTTTTTATATAAAGAGCAGTAAAAGCTCTCCAACTTAACCTAATAAATTACTCTTATAAAAACAGTTTTATGTAATGTGCAGAAGTCTAAGAAAAACTGGTTTAATGGTTGTATAAAAGAGAGATTTGCAAATCTGTGAATATAAGTTAACATTATGCATTTTTCAAGTAAAAGGCAAAAAAGAGGGGCAAAAAATTGCCAAAGTAAAATGCAGAATAGTGGAGTCTCAGTTTCATTTTCAGCCCATTAACTACCTTGGAAATGAAAAGGCTGCTCTAGAGCGTTCCTTTTAAAAGTTAGATTAATTTAACTTTGGAAGTCAAGTACTAGGGATCAAGTGCTGTGCCTGCAGTTTCCATGACCGGCTGAAGGAGAAGGGAACAGGCAATGACTGAGCAGAGCTCTCACGAATAATTCACTGCATACACCAAAATTTGAGTGTGTTGCAGTCAATGGGGTGTTGGATATTGACTTGAATAAAGTCGGTATTTCAATCATATTTGTCTTTAAAAAATCAAAGTTAGATTTGAAGGAAAAAGAATAATCATCAGAAAATTTAAAAAAAAAAAGTTTTAGGGGGCTGAGTTTATTTGCAAATAAATCAAGAGTTAATTCCATTAATAGCTTTGGCAGAAAAAATAAGGATTTGCTAAAACATTGCAAAACATTGAATTAGCTTCAAACCTCACTTTTTTTCCGCTCAGAATTAATGAAAGCAAAACTGAAATCAAATAATTGACTTATCCATCTGAAGGTGTTTCACTGTGGTTTGTCACCATTTATTTCTTTTCCTTGTCATTTTAGCCCAGAATTTCTCTTCCAGCTTCAGACAAATTGGCAACCTTCTTTTCTTTTTGATGGCGATACTGATTAGGCCATTTTTCACAGAGCTTCCTATAACTCGAATATGATAATGCATATGCACCTAGAAATCCTTTTTTTTTTTCCCAACTTAATGCTGAAAATTGCAAAAACTGACTCCTGAAGTCAGATATTTAACTAAGACAGAATAACAGATGCTCAATAATAAAATAATGAAATAGCAATAAGAAAAAGGTTCAAAAATTAATAGGTATGTGGTTTAAACCTGAATATGCATGATAAGTCACAGTGAAGAGAAGGTGACCTTTTATGCCTAGAAATACAACTTGTGCCCTTGTAAATACATCATACCCAAAAACCCGGAGTTTTCTTACCTACTCCTTTTGAAAAGCGGCACCTTTTCAAAATACCCTCACCCCAGCCTCTAAACATTTTGATAAGCCACTTTTTTTCCTGTAGTGCCATTTTTGCACCTCATTTTCAGACACTTTTGAATAAAATGCAGACAATTTCTGTAACCCTGGGTGCAGGGCTCAGCACAGCAGCGTTCCTGTATCCAACCAGCACCTCAGCCAAGGTGCAACACAAATATTAAACAATATTAGATGGCTGGTTTAGCTGCTGCTGTGATTATCCTATGATCTAGACACCTCCTCACCGTCCAAGCATTTTAAAAATTTTCCATTCTTTTTGGTGCTAAGTACATTTTAAACGCCTGTAGTGCCCATTCCCTTCTACCAGAAATTATTTTGGTGGTGTCAACCAAGCCCGTGCGTGACACTGGTTATAAAAAACATTGCACACTGTTGTCTTGTTTTTCCTTCTCTGGTGGAAAACAGCTTTAGCCTCTCAGACGTTTCCCGGGCATTGTCCCATCTCCAGAGCAATGGTATACTTTCTGTGAGGAGACCCAAAGTGTCCAGTTTTGCGGAGGAAATGGAGCTAGCACCTCATACAGTCTCCCAACACTGGAACTAATTTGGATTTCTCTCCTCATTCATACACTCAGTCTTCTCCCCCCACTCTGCTCCACCTGTTTTCCTTTTCTACTGGAGTCATACAATGAACTGATGACTGAAGATTTTCCTATCCACAACCCTTGTGATTTCTTTCCAAGTCAGGGCACAGCATGATGGCTGCTCTTAACTGCATTTTGATTTCTGTGCCAAATTCATCACAGTACCACCCTGTGCAATCCACTGTAGTCTGAGATTACAGAAAGAGTAATTCGGTCCACTGTGACAAAGACTTTAACTTGTTTTCTCAGCTCGCTATGAATGATAATTGCCTTTCCCTGCAATAGCAGTATCAGACAACTTTAATCCTCTTTTTCCTTATTTGGCCTATTTGGTGTCTCCACCTGCTGCGCAGTGCTGCTTCGCTTCCTGATTCTTCTTCAGCATCATTCCATACCTGCAGCTTGTCAGACACCCACGGATTCATTCATAGAACCGTAGAATGGTTAGAGTTGGAAGGGACCTTAAAAATCATGGAGTTCCAAACCCCCTGCCCTGGGCAGGGACCCCTCCCACCACACCAGGTTGCTCCAAGCCCCATCCAGCCCGGCCTTGAACCCCTCCAGGGAAGGGGCAGCCACAGCTTCTCTGGGCAACCTGGGCCAGGCTCTCACCACCCTCACAGCAAAGAATTTCTTTCTGGTATCTAATCTGAATCTTCTCTTTTCCAATTTAAAGCTGTTACCCCTTGTCCTGTCCCTTTCCATTCCTTTGCCAGTTCTTGAGCTCACTCGTTCACTTCCCAAATGTAATCTGGTTACCCACAGGCTGCTGGGCACCTCACTGCACTGCCAAAATCTGCCAGGATATCCTTAAAGTATCTCTCCAAGTCACTGACCTCTCTGAAAACTCAAGGTGTCTCCTGTATCCGAAGCACCCATTTCTCAAAACATGATGCTCTCCTCCCATTGTCTCCGATGACCAAAACCACTTCTGGCTTGTGTGTTATAATCACTTAATCCTATTCATGGGACACTTCCCAGCAGCGTCAGGAAGCCCCAGTGTGCCTGGAGGTTCACACAAATGAAACCAAAACAGTGGCTGAGAAGGGAGATCATAGAATCATAGAATGGTTTGGGTTGGAAGGGACCTTAAAGATCACCCAGTTCCAACCCTGGGTAGGGACACCTCCCACCAGACCAGGTTGCTCCAAGCCCCATCCAGCCTGGCCTTGAACCCCTCCAGGGATGGGGCAGCCACAGCTTCTCTGGGCAACCTCTTCCTCAACCAGTTCCTCAAAATACAGGGAGGTGACATATCCCAGAAGGTAAGGACAGAGGCAACCTTCCTGGGGCTGAGGCCCTCACTTCTCCACCCAAACCCCAGGTATCGATCGATATGATCCGTTTGCACATGGCCAGAGAACAGTCAAGCCACAAAAACTCACAAGCCAAAGTGCTTTATGGCTGAATTCATGCATGGATGGCAGTGAGGTGGGGCAGTGCCCCACACATTTCTGGGGGATAAGGTAAGTGCTGAGGACGGGCCGAACACGCCCCATCTGTTGTTTGCCAAGGGGAGGCCGCTGCATCTGGGCTTTGGCCACCGGCTCCTCGGAGCAAACACGTTCCCTACAATAGTCCCCAGAGCAGCAGCTGCAAGAGGATCACTTAAAATTGCATAAAGCATTAATCTGAACTCTGAGACAAGTTTTGGTACCGCACAGTTGGACATAAGCCAAAGTGTCCCATATAGTAAAGGGGAAGGGGGGGAGGGAAGAAGAGAAAGAAAGGAAAAAAGAAAAGACAGTCCTGTCAGTGGTTTTAAGCTGCCACTTTTTTTCTTTTTTTTTTTTTTTTTCCCTAAATGGAAAAATTGTTACAAATGGGTTCTTCAACATATGTTATTAATTTCATTGTACTGGCTTCTTGCCAGTTAGGCATCAGTCCTGGTTTCTTTGCTTTCAGTTTTAACTAGCAAAACTCATGAGGTCATTAACGAAAATGGACACAAAACTTTTTTTCTTTTTTTTTTTTCTTTTTTTCCTGTACACACAACTGTTATGGAGCAACTGACTCTTCTGCAGGCTTTTATTTAATAAAATTTCAGCTTCTTTTTTCTTTTTTCTTTTAATAAGGAGATGTGCTCCTCAGCAAAATCTGGTGTTTCTACTATAAACAAAGCAACATGTGAAGGACTTCAAACACATTTACTGGTACTGGCAAGAGGAACAAAATCAGAAACTTTAAAAAACACTCATAAATGTTAAGTAACATTTCATAAAGCTATTCTGCTATTTACTTTGCTCAATATGTCTACGTGCGAGAGACCGAAGTGGTACTGAAAAATAACAATGAAAGAGAATGTGGTTTGATAAAAATATCTGCATATGGAAATGCTGATTGACTGTTATTAGTGTTTGATTTGGCTTGCAGGGAACTGCAAAATCCACTTGAAGAAAGAGTGCTGTTTCATAGATTCCTCTGCAAAGCACCATCTCCCACATTGTGAAGAGCCACACTGAGCCCTTAATCCCGTGAGGATACCTGCTGTAGGTGTAGGCAGGAAACACAGACTCATCTGAAAAGAGAACAACTGGTTTATTTTGGAAGAGGAAACTGGCATTATTCATCCCATGGAGTGGGAAGGGTGATTTGGAGCTGCCATGAAAATAATGTTTCGAGCAATTGCTGATGGTGCTAGCGCTGCTGTGCCCCAAAATACCTGCAGTCTCCACTGACTCTCCACTTCCTGGACAGCCTATGGTGGCCAAGCCCATTGTGAAGTCCTTCTGCAACCACTGCTCCCAGTACCCATCTGCAGAACGTGCTTTGTAACCTAGCAAAAGAGAGGAAAAAGAAGACCTTGGCCCTTCTCCTCCTCCACCTTCCCATTGGCCATGTGTAGGGAGCAGATGCTGTTGGATGGTGGGCACTGGACATGACTTGGCAGAGGAATACACCACCAGTGTCCAGCAAACCTTACACCTTGAACCTATCTACTGTCCCTGTAAAGAAACTGTCCTTTAGGAAAGCAGAAAAGGAGTTTCACAACAGCAGGCATAGCTTCTATGGGTTATTAGTACATATGACAAAATAGGTACTAAATAAATTAATAACTACATCTGCACATTCAGCAGAGCTACTGATATGCACAAATCACAGGGCTGGAGAAATACATGCTTTTATTACTTTCATCCTTGTCCTTAATTCCCCCCCGCCCTTCTCTGCTGTTGTTTAGTACACACTCCTATTGCATCATACCTAAAATTAGATTGCAGGGTCAGGCTTTCTTCTGAAATATTTAGCGTGATTTTCTTCAGGCAAGACCAGGAATCCTACAGGAAAGGCCTTTCTCTTTTTTTCTTCACCACTTTTTATGTCTGAGCCTGAACCTGCTGCTGCCAAACGAAAGAACGTCTTTTTCTTGGCTTGAAAGAATTTCGGGCTGGGCCCTGCGGCCAGAGACCACAACATGGCATACTTGTTAGATAAAGGAAAATGTATGTGCACGCGTATAAATAGCCAGTCTGCCTGCTAGAGCAGATGAAATCATGCTCAGAGATTTATTTTCTAATTAAAAAATTATGATTCAGACAGAACCAAAGCCCTCCTCCTACGCCCAAGTGGCCTGGGAAACTATACTAGAAAGAGACACACGAATACAACTTCCTACTCTAAAGATGCAGAGGCTGTAGCAGATAGCTAAGGATATGCAAATGTAATCTAATAGCCAGGGCTCTGTTACACGCAGCTATGTGTGCGTACACACAGATGTATGCAGTTTCCAAGAAAGTCTCTGGTAGTATAGGCTTAGAAAGTAGACTTTGGCTAGATAAAGACTGGGCATTGCTACCTTAACTCTCTATTTCTTCTAGCAAATTATTTTCACAGTTTCGCTGCAGGTACATTAAGGTGTTTTATTTGGAGGAGGAGGATGAATGAGAAATTAAAATGGCTTTGTAAGGGTTTGTGTAACTCCAGTTCAAATCCGTGGGTTTTTGAGAAAGTCTTCTGTGCCTTAAATTAAGTCTCTGTGTTCTATACACAATTATAAATGTAAATTTTCCCGTCTTCTCAGATGATTTGTGAAAAAACTTGTAGAACTGAATGCACCTGGGAACAAAAAATGACTTTCCCAGTTTCTGGCATGGTAAAAGATCCACCCATTCCTGATGCCTCCTGCAAACTCAATCTTTGTAATTCTCAGAGAGAGTAATGCACTTCTCTCTCCAAGTACCTATGACTCTCTACATTTTAATCAGAAAAGAAAGAAAAAAAACTCAAAGAAACAAACTTTTTAATTAATTAAGGATGCACAGAGCCTATCTGCATCAATAGAACATATTTCACAGAAGCTACATAGAACTTCTTCTCTATGAATATCATCATAACAAAGAATAGAATTCCTCTTTTCTTTTTCATTTACAGTTAACTGCTATGCTTCAGATTAAGATAAGAAGTTTTATACTTTAATTTATCTTACAACTACTTATGTTCTGTTTGAGAACTTCTATATTATCCAGTTTCTGGAGCTCTAAGAAATCACCATAGCGGTTGCCAAATATGTAAATGTTGCAGCAATTACACTTTGATTGCCCATGAAAAATGACCTTGTAAGGTTTTCGATGGATGCAGTTCTTTGGTGCTAGAAGTAATTTTTAAAATCCAGGAAAATATTTTTCCTATCCCTTGCTGCACCACGGGTTAATACACACCCTGAACATTAAAGTTTAATAGAAGAAGTTATGATATATTTGATTGATTATTTTTTTATCAAAACATTCCCTTTCTGATCTCAGAGGAAGACTGAAGCCAACCAGAAATGCAGCAATGATTTTGTCGTCTGTCAAAGATTTACTAGATAACTTATTTCCCAAAGAAAATCTATTTGTCACATATGCTCGGCTAATCTACTAAACAGGCGTGACTTCAAAGGATACATAGGTGCAATAACCCGTTCACGCAGAGCAAGTGGCAGGACTGGGATGTAACACTTGCAAATTTAAAGAAAGTGGCATGAACATATGCTACAGAAAGGAGAAATATCTACAGACATGGCAAGAGGCGAAGTTAACTGAATTTGTACTCTGGCTACACATAGCTACGCACTGGTTCTGGCTATAAATTTTTTACTAGATATGCTGCTCTGTCAAGATCAAAAGTTTCTGTGGAATGTGTTGATTTTTAAAACATTTTGCTTTCAAACTGAATGACAAGATACATGTGCTTTTGAGTTTTACCACAAAAAATACATCTTTGATTTTACGCTTCATAAAAATTAATACCTGAAATAAAAGGAATTGAAATCTACAGTTTTCTTGACCTAAAGACACTTTTAAGGGCTTGATTTACGGAACAGATTTTTATTCTCATACTGACAAATCATAATTAATTTCATTATATTCAAATTTTGCAGATTTTAATTCTGACAGGTTTGGTTACCCAGGCATTGAAGCAATTCTATTTTGATAATGTCCTTAAGAGGTCTTAAAGGATGTGACGTCACCTACAAGCAGGCTGTACTGTCAGAGAACTGGATTTAGAGCATGGGCACATCCACATCATGTTTCTGCAGCAATAACCAGCTTCCATGTTGTCTCCTGGAGATCACCAGGTTTTCACTGAAGGCTACCGAAATACACGGTCAGATGTGGTTTGAGAACCAGACACCATTGACTTCAGGATCCGAGATCTCCCTTCACCTTTTGGAAATGGTAACTTGCCCCTTTAGCTCCTAACATGGATTCCAGCTTCTGCAAAGCTTAGCAAAAAAGGCTGGAAAACAAGCTGAATCCAGAAAATGTATGTGAAATCACAAAGAGAAACTGTGGACTTCGTCATGGATTGCCCTGCAATTCTTAGCTTCTTATGTTCTGCTCTTCACACTTGTCTGAAAATCCATGCCTTCCCAATGTTCAGAACAAAGAGGTATTTAAATTAGTACAAGGTGATAACTTTTAATTCCCATTCATGGCAGTGAATTGGTGAAGTGAAAGCTGACTAGTTTCAAACTTTCTTACTGCTCAGCCTGGCTAGAGGTCTTCAGATGCCTCCTGCCCCTGAGGACATCCCTGTTTTTTAGGTCTCCTGGAAAACTCTCATTGGCACAGGGATGCTGTAAATGGCTGTTAATGCTGGAGGCCTGATGCTTTTCCCTGGGGAAAATCATAGAATCATTGAATGGCTTGGGTTGGAAGGAACTTTAAAGTTCATACAGTTCCAACCCCCCTGCTGTGGACAGGGACACCTCCCGCTAGACCAGGTAAAATCAGAGGGTGGGAGCACCTCTCCTATGAAGACAGGCTGAAAGAGCTGGGGTTGTTCAGCCTGGAGAAGAGAAGGCTCCGGGGAGACCTTCTAGCAGCCTTCCAATATCTGAAGGGAGCTACAGGAGAGATGGGGAGGGACTCTTTGTCAGGGAGTGGAGTGACAGGACAAGGGGTAACAGTTTTAAATTGGAAGAGGGGAGATTTACATGAGATATTAGGAAGAAATTCTTTGCTGTGAGGGTGGTGAGACACTGGCTCAGGTTGCTCAGAGAAGCTGTGGCTGCCCCATCCCTGGAGGGGTTCAAGGCCAGGCTGGATGGGGCTTTGAGCAACCTGGTCTGGTGGAAGGTGTCCCTGCTCGTGGCAGGGGGTTGGAACTCGATGATCTTTAAGGTCCCTTCCAACCTAAACCGTTCTATGATTCTAAAATATCGTGGCTCATCTCGGCCAGGATTTCAACACAGCTTTTGGACAGAAGCTTGAGCAGATTAAAGCATTGATTTGCCCAACTGCCCCAGCTACTGTGCTTGAAACCTTAGGGCATCAGCTTAGTTTACTAGGCACAGCATCTCTATGTACTTGTATTTCACTGCTGCTTTCCAACAGGGTATTGTCTTGTACAGTTCTCCTTATCTACACTTTTAATAGGTGTTTATAGTTTGTGGCAAGCAAATAAATAAAACACCCTTTTAGAATCAGAAAACTGAAATGTAATACACATTAACCAATCAAGGCAATCCTAAAATCTGACAATGATTACCCACAGCAGCAGCCAAGCAAAGCTGTTTGTATGCATTGGAATTACAAAAATAAGTTAAAAAAAAACCCAACAAACAAATCCAAACCTTTCCAATGGTCTCTTTCATAGGTCAGGAACTAAAACTACTGAATATACCATGTGTTGGATTGAGCTGATCATCAGCAATTGAACAGATGTCATTGGGGTGAGCTTTGCAGGGATGTTATGTCGATGGTGCAGTGAACGCGGGTGTTCCCCTGGCCCTTTGTCAGGGCTCTGCCACCAGCTCTGCCCTGGGGACACTGCCTTGGTTTTGCTTGGAATGCTGTGGTTTTGCAGTCCAGATGTATATATCAGTTGGTGGTTTGGGGATTTGTTGGTTTTTTGTTTTTTTTAAATGAATGGGGCTCGTGGAAAGCAAAATAAATATCTTGAGTTTGCATGTGAAAGCATGACCAGGAGATAGAATGAAATAGAGTAAGGTCATTAAA
The DNA here is from genome assembly GCA_013400055.1 of Nycticryphes semicollaris. Taxonomy (NCBI): domain Eukaryota; kingdom Metazoa; phylum Chordata; class Aves; order Charadriiformes; family Rostratulidae; genus Nycticryphes; species Nycticryphes semicollaris. Next base: position 99,199 of record VXBJ01003047.1, read on the forward strand.
ACAAGAGCAACTTTTCTACTTCCTGTTCTCTTAATTGACTGCCTGAACATTTTCTATCTGAAAATGATTTATCAACAGTGAGATACTTCACAAAAATGTGCTAATTACCATGAAAACTTGTTGAGGAAATGATTGGGTCAGTTCTCCTAATTTCAGTGTTAAAAAATTCAAAAGTTACTGTAGTTCAGCATAAAATAAAACCAAAATCAAGCTGAAAGACGTTATTCAGATTTTTGGTTTCTACCAAATAGAACACTAAGTAGAGTTATAGAATCGTAGAATGGTTTGGGTTGGAAGGGACCTTAAAGATCATCAAGTCCCAAACCCCCTGCCATGGGCAGGGACACCTGCCACTATACCAGGTTACTCAAAGCCCCATCCAGCCTGGCCCTGAAAAACTCCAGGGATGGGGAAGCAGCTGAATAATCATAGAATCACAGAATTGTCTAGGTTGGGAGGGACCTTGAAGATCATCAAGTCTAACCGTCAACCTAACTCTGATAAAAAAACCACCACTAACCCATGTCACTCAGCACTATGTCAACCTGGCTTTTAAATACCTCCAGGGATGGTGCCTCAACCACTTCGCTGGGCAGCCCATTCCAAGGACTAATAACACTTTCTGTGTAAACATTTTTCCTGATATCCAATCTGAACCTCCCCTGGTGCAACTTGAGGTAGTTTCCTCTTGTCCCATGGCCTGTTCCTTGGGAGAAGAGACTGACTCCCCGTGGCTACACCCTCCTTTCAGGGAGTTGTAGAGAGTGAGAAGGTCTCCCCTCAGCCTCCTTTTCTCCAGACTGAACAATCCCAGCTCTCTCAGCCTGTCCTCATAACATTTATTCTTGGGTCAGTGGGCCTAACGTTTTTACATCATAGCATTTCAACCTTCAAAAGTTTTCCTCTTGTGCCCAACTGTAGGCCGATCAGTAATTCTGACTCAGCTACACCCTTGGCTGTGTGCAAACCAATAGATGTATCATGGAAGCTTGTAAAAGTATTTTCTACTCCTACAGCTGCTAACCCTGCTCTGCTTCCTGGTTGTGGTGGGCCCTGCCTGTGCAGATCACAGATTTCCAAAGATTATTAGTCATGACATGTCTGGCCTTTGCCAGAGGCAGAAAGTTCTGGAAAACTCAAAATGTGTTATTAAGCATTTTCCAGCTCTGCTTGACAGAGATCAGGAGTGTGGATAACCACCAGGCTTTGCCCTGAGTTCCAGAATATCCTGGGGTATGTCTGGCATGGCAGACACCAGCAAGGGGGAGAGCAGCAGCCTGTGGGAACAGCACAGTGACTCCACACCAGACCATGGCATGGAAAGAAGACGTGTTGTCTGTTGTGCAGAGCATTTTCCATTACCAACTTAAAAGTCTGATAATTTCTTCTTATAACATGCCTTGATTTTCAAAGTCTTCTCAAACCAAATTTGTATATTTGTCTTCTACAGAATAAAAAATGCAGCACTACTGTGTTCTTGGGTGCACTCCCCAACGTATATTTTCTCCTGCCCCCTTGAGTCTCCACTGACACTGAAGGCTGTCTCTCACTCGTGCTCTTTCCCTATATGCTATTTTTTCCTTGCCAACCTCTGCTTCTGCTCTCTTTACTTGCTTTCCCACACTAGATGAAACTCAACCAAGTCAGGCTGGTTTGTGGACCTACAAAGCTTGAACCCATCAGCATCTTGATCCCACTGGCAGTCGTCACAGAATCTTCACAGAATCTTCATGGTTGGAAGGGACCTTTGAGATCATCAAGTCCAACCATGCACACACAAGAAACCCCAAGAAACCCCAAAGAAACATCAAACACACCCACCCACCTCCCAGAACAAATCACCCAAACCAACAATCTTGGGCACTAGAGCATGCCTTGAAGTGCCACATCTACACGTTTCGTAAATACCTTCAGGGCTACTGGCTCCACCACCTCCCTGGGCAGGCCTGACCACACTCTCAGTAAAGTAGTTCTTCCTAATATCTAATCTAAACCTCCCTTGCCACAACTTCAGACCATTTCCTCTGGTCCTGTCGTTATTCACTTGGGTCCCTCAGCTCCAAGTCCATGAGTGGTGGGGGAGCACAGAAAGAAACAACAGTGGAACAACTGTCCTTGCCAGGGGTGGACAGTCACTCTCTCCTGGAGAAAAAAGAGGTGGAAAAAGGACAAAAAAAAAGCCATCCCTGCTCATAATACGTTGTGGGATTTCCCCTGTGTATGATAGTGGAGGTCCCACCTCTGCTAGGTAGGAAATTCTTATGAGAAAGCAGTTTACCCTTGCAAGGGCAGCACAAATTTACTTTGGTGACCTAATCAATCTTCCCTCAGCTCTTTCATTTCAATGTATTTAACTTCTGAGCCATTTAAATTGCAAAAATGAGTGAGACAGTCCAGGCTGCCAGCTGTAAGTGTCCTTAAGTACCACAGGGTGATTGTTCAAAGGATCATTGACTGGAAAATTGTATTTGTGATATAGGACAATAGATACAGTAAATAACTTCCTTTTTTCTTTTTGTTTTGTTTGTTTGTTTGTTTGTTTTCCCAGTTTAAATGACTGAAATATTTATGTAATGTAAGCATGTTCAAACCAAAAGTAGCAAATGAACAGTCTTTAACGGAAACCTTGATCTTGGAGAACATCCATGGATTTCATAAAGTTTTAGATGTACAACAAAGGGATAAGTAAACCCACATTTATACAGATATATATATTTATGTATGGATATATACGTGTGTCACCATATAAATTCCTATAGAGAGAATATATAGAATTGTAATTCAGCTGAAGGAGAACTAGAAAAGTACAATAGCAAATGTTTCTGATGGCAAATAATTTTCACATCAGCCCACTCTTGCCGATGTTTTGCTGCTCTTAAAGCTTGGGACTTAGTTTTATCTCATGCTTACATCACTAGGCTTCCATTCAGGAGTATCTTTACTAATGAGTGACAAAGATGTTAACTAATTAGTTTTTTTGCTATGTGCACATGCAAAGGGTCAGATACAATCAGGAGGTTTAGTAGCAGGTTTTAAAAAAATCAGTTCATCATTAAGTTCTTCCCACTTTCTGACAATACTATTTTGTGCCTACAAAGAGCTTTTACAGTTGGTTTCTGGAAGCTGGAGCAGTGACTACAAACAAGATTTTCCTCCTGTTGGGGGTTCATTGCTCCCATGCAGCTGTTGTTTTACCCTTCTGTACAAATAGGTTTAGAAAATAGGCCCTTCCTTACATATAACTGTTCACGGCATCTGGAATGATGGGGTGGGCACATTACAGTAAATGGTGTTTAGAAAGAAATGTTGTGAAAACAAAGAAAGCCACATAGGAAAACACTGACAAAACCACACAAATATGTGGCTTATCTATTTTGACTATTTGCTTTCTTTACATTTTGGAGGTTTTCACGGAACGCCTGTGGCCCTCACTTCCAGGCACACAGTATGTAGTTTCAGGATTCTCCAAATGGAGAGAGTAGTCAGAAAAACTGTGAATATAATTAGATATGGAATACTTTTAACAGCTGGAGGGATTTCACACTTACAGCCTAATTTACAAAACTTTGGGCTTGGCATTGTTTCAACACTAGCACTGGAAGTAATAATTTCTCTGGCATTTTTTTGGCTCCTGAAATTATTTATGTCTCTCTATATATCATTTTAAAATCACACACACAAAATACTTCTACCTTGCTAGTGATAAATGAGCAACTTTAGAAGCAATGTCAGAAAGAAGTCAGAAAAGTGTGATCCTTCACAAGGCCCATGCTTAAAAATTATAGTTAATTTCTCTCCCTGTTTATAAAAGGTCCTGTAGAAATTTCCTAAGTTACCGAAAGGGTTTCACATATTTTTCAGATACTATAACTAAGTTAATTTATATGAGATTTACAAGGAAAAAATAGTAACAAGTAGCCAACACGTCAAATATGGTAGCTGGAAAAGCAGATTTATCAAGTAAGAGAACAAGACACCATTTCCGAGATGAGATCTAAAAGAAACAACAAAGAACAACAGAAGGAACAGATAATTATATTTAGCATTTTCATGTCTTTTCTTGGTCGTATTTTCATAGAAGTTGATACAGGAAAAAAAACTGGGCTTGGTTTATCCTTGCGGAGAATGCTGACCTCTCCTCAAACTTTTAGCCATAATGGAGTTTCATTAAGCTATTGCATTATGAATAAAAGTAGCTTTTCCCCTATTCATAGAATCATAGAATTGTCTAGGTTGGAAGGGACATTTAAGATCATCTAATCCAACCATCAACCTAGCTCTGATAAAAAACCATGTCACTGAGCAGTATGTTGACCCGGCTTTTAAATACCTCCAGGGATGGAGCCTTAACCACTTCCCTGGGCAGCCCATTCCAAGGATTAATAACCCTTTTCATGCAAACATTTTTCCTAATATCCAATCTGAACTTCCCCTTGCGCAACTTGAGGCCATTCCCTTTTGTGTCATTGCCTGTGACTTGGGAGAAGAGACTGACCCCTGCCTCTACAACTTCCTTCCATGTAAGACAGCCATGAGGTCACTCAAGATACTTCTGCTCCTCCCCGCATTCCATCCCTCTCGACTTTTAAATTTTGCAAAACTGAATGCCTTAATGAGAAAAACCCCTACTATTCCACTTCTTTCATTTGTACTGACAAAACATGTTTCTCTACCATTAATCTCCACGAGGGCTTACCTCAAATTCCAGTTAATTACAGCAACAAACATGGGCTGTAAGCACTCATCAATACCTCAAGTAGACAGAAAAGCAGACATAAGGACAAATTCCTCATTGATTCCTATGTTTAATATATAGCATGTATGTTCAGAATTACATTTTAACACTGTAGCACATTTCAAAAATAAAACCCAATTTGGGTAGTCTGAAAAGAGTTGTGTTTGAATACATATTGATAGCAGAAAAGTTTTATTGCTAGAGATAAGTTACTAAAAACAAAATCCATATAGGATTATTTGGCTAAAATAGATACAGGAGTTAGAATTTAATTTTCTTACACCAGTTCTGCAAAAATAAAAAAAATAATGAAGGAATGTATTCATAAATCTATGCCTGTCACACTTGGATTATTGAAACATTCGTGCATCTGATACAAAGTCCTCTAAAACCAATCTCTCCTCAGCCTCTGCATCACTTGTGTAAAATCAAACATGTAGCTAAATCTTTCCAGCTTGGGTTGTAAATAACTTTACATCCTGCTCCACCCCATATCTAATAGCTTTAATCTTTTTCTATGGGCCTTTGCAGACATACCTTAAAAAGATAATTCTATTAACTCCAAGGTTGGAAAGGATCCTCCAAGGGCTGATGTCCTGCTCTGGCAGCTTGGAGTCAGGGGTCCCCTCATCGGTGTCCCCCTAAGTGTCTGCCAGCTCCAGGTACCCACCCCTACTTTGCATCAAGCATTTGGGATGGAAAATCAGGACTGCCTGGCTAAGTTTTCCCACCACTGAGCACCCACACCCTTGTAAGCCCTAACTCTCCCTTTCTGGTTTTATTTTAGCACCGGTGAGGGGGGGAGGTGAAACACAAGATCTTCATGTGCCAAACAAAGGATGGATCAGGTGTCAGCCGACAATTGTCTCCGCCAAGGAGGCAATGTCAGGAGCTGGCAAGATCAAATGCTGGGGGGAAATATGGTTGTAATATTAATAAACACCTGTCTGGTATTACTGTACCTGCTGGACTTCTCCCAGCAAGATAATTAATCACTTAAACCTGGCAAAACAGTCTCCATAGCTCATCACCATATGCATTACAAGGTCAGCCTGAAACTGCTCCAAAACCCATGCTGGGGACCCATGCAAACTCCAGACGTGAGTTTTTGAGACAAGAAGAGCTGGCAGTTCCCGTCCTTCCCCATGAGCTGCATCAAGACAAAAGGGTGATGGAGGGTGCAAGGTTTTAGGGGCACAGCTGCCCCCCTGCTCTCTGGGGAGGCAAGGCTGTGGGCATGGGGATGTCCTGGAAGGATTTGTCCCCTCCTTTGCATGCATGAGCTGGCTGGAGTGACAAAACACACTAGAACTCCTGGGCGTAAAGAAACAACTCTCTTGACCTGGCTGTAGCCCCTGTGCTACCCTATGGCTGCCAACACATGCTGCCCTCCCACTTTTATCTTGCTGTGCTGACCAACCCTGATTCTGTTACACAAATAATACTGGCCCACTGGAAGCCATCCAGCCATTAAACCCCTTGATTCAGAGTTTAAGCCCGAGATCAGGATGAGGTCTAATGCGTGTGGAGTGCAGATTATCCCACATCTGCCAACCGTGGTACGCCGGCATCTGCCCAGCACCTGGCAGGGGTCACACTTAAATCCACCCTCCATATCCAGGACAGCAATTCCTATATTCTCTTCCTCAAATGACAGGACGTCATCAAATATGTATTTCTAAGACAGATTGGGCCTTAATTGGACATCATGCGCAGCAGCCCCAGCTGAAGATGGTGTGTTAGCAGCAGGCACTCTGCCCTGAGCATTTTTGTTTCACGGGCACATGCAAGTCTTCCAGGCTTCTTTCCACAGGTTCAGGCCCACAATATCTAACTCCCCTTCATCTGCAGTATGGTAGGCTGCCACTATTGTAATAAAATAGCTGTGATCTTCAGCAACTGCAACAGAACATTGTCTTGAGATCAATTTCCTTTTACAATAAAGTCCTGGCTTTGCCTCAGCGTTTATGAAGTGGTGGGAGGCCGTTATCCATTGAAATTATCTCTTTCATATAGTATACCATAAAAATATGGCCCTCTATGTATAGTGCTGTAAAGGTATTTGGCTGACTGACTGACTTTAACCACCCAAGAAGAGTAATAAGTTCAGTAATCCTCTGGAAATGCATAGCCTGGAGTGTGTTATTGCAGCCAGTACGCCGTGTGCTCTACAAAAGCAAATCACAAAAACAATTAGATTTATGCATTTACAATCCTTGATTGATACAGCCTTGACATAAATCACAGAGTTAGAAAAATATGCTGCTGGATTAGCAAACCATGTTATAATACTGTGGCTCACGATGGCATTTTACTGGGATAGTTAAGATACCAACAAAATCAGTGACACTCTCACCCAAGTTGCTGTTGTTACAGGACACTAGGAGTAGACTGTGCATCTAAATTTTTAGTGTGTGCAGAACAAATGCAACCAGGTTATAACTTGGAAAGATATCTCAGGACAGATTCTTGGACTGAAGTCTCAGGATGGTCTCAGCTCCATGTGGAGTGCTGTGTCCAGTTCTGGGCTCCCCAGTTCAAGAAGGACAGGGAACTGCTGGAGAGGGGACAGCAGAAGACCACCAAGATGATTAGAGGTCTGGGGCATCTCTCTTACAAGGAAGAGCTGAGGGACTTGGGTCTTTTTAGTCTGGAGAAGAGAAGGCTGAGGAGGGATCTGATCAACACCTATAAATACTTAAAGGGTGGGTGTCAAGAGGTTGGGGCTAGACTGTTTTCAGTGGTGCCCAGGGACAGGACAAGAGGAGTTGGGCACAAACTTCAACATGGGAAGTTCCACCTAAACATGAGGAAGAACTTTTTTCCTTTGAGGGTGGCAGAGCCCTGGAAGAGACTGCCCAGAGAGGTGGTGGAGTCTCTGTCTCTGGAGACATCCAGACCACACCTGGACATGTTCCTGTGCAACCTGCTCTGGGTGGACCCTCCTCTAGCAGGGGGTTGGACTAGATGTTCTCCAGAGGTCCCTTCCAACCCCATACCATTCTGTGATTTTGTGACAATGATCTCTAACAAGCACTTCGAAGAGCCATAGGTGTATTCTGGTGCCAGTAAAGGATAGAGGCGGGTGGGATTTCTTTGAAAACACTGTCTGCAAGGGTCTAATGTTATTGTTGTGAAGTAACTGTGTTGTGTTCACTGGTTTTCCTCATCCAGCTTCTGAAGGGACAAGGGAAAAGTTCTTCAAGAGTTTTGCTTCGCAGAACTGATGTAGGATGCAGAGCCTGTTGAAAGTCCTAACAGGCTTCATCAGACTGCTTTGAAGCTTCGCCATGGTTTTTATCGTTACATGGTCAACTCATCAGGAGGGACATTATTCATTAGAAAGCATTTCTGCAGAGCATTACCGTTGGTTCTACTTCACACTGCAGCTCCCATTGCCCACAGCCAGTATTTGTATTTCTTCCCTGCATCTCTACAGAAGTGGGTGATCAGCAGGAGTGCAGACTGCAAGCCTTTTTGAACCCACAATTAAATATAATTGCAACAAACTAGAGGTGCTAAATTCTCCTTGAGGCCATTGTACCTAGAAAGCAAACACTAAGAAAAGTACTGACTGAAAGAGTAGATATCTTTCAAAATAATAATAATAATAATAATAATAATAATAATAATACTTTTACTATAGTTTACATCAACACAAACAGCATTGTTTCAGTATCAGACACCTCAAGGCTGTGAGACAACATCAGGAAGGACAGGAGCAGACATAATGTAGGCTGGTTTCAGAGTACTTTGTAATAACATGTGAACATTTTGACAGAAGCTGATTAAAAAGAAATCAGAGTGCTTATCCTGACCAGTTCACCAATTATCCAGTAGTTAGAAGAAAGGGTAGTGCTACCAGGGAGCTGCTATGTCAGCTATGTAAACCAAAGTTTTACCGGAGGAGATCACACCCTTGCTGGAAGAAATGATGAGAAGACAAAATCACAAGCAGATATTTGGAAGTTGGCAAAAGTGACCTGGGTGAATAAGAAGGACATGGTGCCAGTCCATCTGAGGCCGCATCATTTAGTTTATACATAGCCTTAAAAACTGTCCAGGTTGTTTACAATTCCCAATAAGCACCCCCTGCATTTAGGATCAGTCACAGCTTTTGACTCCTTATTTGAGAGCAAATAAATGGTTGCCTGTGTTGAGGGTGAATTAGGCAGGGACTATGTGAGATAAGAGATTGGCTGTGTTTCCGCTGTTGTGGACTTCAGCCAAAGAAGGAAGGATTATCACTGCTAATGCAGCATGGGACTTTGAGATGGTCTATCAGCTGGAGCAGAAGAAAATGTAATTCAAACTCGAAATGCTAAAGGGAGGGAAGTAACATGGCCTGATTTTGGCAGTATCTGAGCAGAGGTTCTGCTGGAGATAGCCTTTTCAAGCCTATGCTGAGCTGTTCTTTCTCCACAATTTATGCTTCCACAGCAGGAAATGAGGATTTGAAAGTTGGCCTGTGGTTTGAGGTAAACAATGCACTTTCTTCCCTTTCTTTTGCTTCTGCCAGAGTACAGAACCCCGAGGAAGGGGAAGAATTTTACCAGTAATATTTATTACTGAACCATATCTCTTTGTATTTGTACACTTTGAGGCCAGCCCCACAGCCAGCATAAATCAGCAGAGTTCCTTCAGAGTTGCATTGCTTTGCTCTGCTGATGAACTAGTCCAACAAGAACAGGAGAAGAATAAAAACATAGACTCCTGACTGCTTTGGCAGGGGTTGGACAAGATGATCTCCAAAGGTCCCTTCCAACCCTTGCCATTCTGTGATTCTGTCACTGCCAGGAGTAGAAGAAAGTTAGTCTAAAAACGGCTGGGCAAATAGTAGATGGTGCTTATGTAGTCTTTGTACTTTCTCAGTATTTGCTTGTTGTAGAAGCTCCGCAGGTCAGTTAGGAGTAGCTGAGAAGCTGCAGCGTGGGATCAATTAATCTAATGCTGCATTTTGGGGAGTAGTTTGTCAATGGATTTCTTTACAAAACAGTCTGACAACTGTTTTACTCTTATTCCACTGAATTTTCATAGAATAGAAATGTTGCAGCCATCTCTGTTACATTTAATCCCTTGGCTTGCAATCTGATGACTGTAATGTGTCAGTGTGATCAAAAGTGAGCACTCAGTTCTTGCTGAAGAAGATATTCTTAATATGATCTGATAGCCTCGAAGTTATTCTTTCTGGGCAATTTTTCTATGTGAAAATGGTCTGCCTTGTAATAGGTTGGGCAGCTGAATTGCGCATGGAGAAGGCGCTCGGTGCAGTGCCTGATGAAGATGCTCCATGCATAGCTGATGGAGATGTTGTCTCCATCCTCCCCACACAGATGTTCCTAAGGCAGTTTTAGGAGAGCAGTTCAGATAAGGAAGGAATGCAGCCATTTCCCGTAATGTAACACAGTCAGAAATATTCTCCCAAAACAGTTTTTATCTCCCTTTTTTATAGAGGTTTGGCCTGGCTGCTTTAGCCAGATTCCATTTGCAGAGTTTTGTTATCTTAATGACAATCCCCAGAGTAACTTCAGCTATGTCAGTCCTATTGCCTCAGGAACTGGGAAGGAGCTTCCAAATTTTGTGGCGACTTAGGCCAGGAGTCCCTCAGAAACATGGGCTCTGGCAGTTGTCCGAAGAGCTATAAATGTAATACTTCTCTGGCTGCACAGTCAGTGATTTTCAGGGCTCAGACTGAGTACAGAGGACTGGATCTCATGACTGGGGATGTGATGGCCCCTGAGCTGCCCCTGTGTAGGGCAGCAGTGACTTGTCTGGGGCATCTAGCATCCCATGGCCCCACAGGGAGCGTGAGCATCCTCCATCCTTGCCCAGAGAAGCTGTGGCTGCCCCATCCCTGGAGGGGTTCGAGGCCAGGCTGGATGGGGCTTGGATCAACCTGGTCTGGTGGGAGGTGTCCCTTCCCAGGGCAGGGGGGATAGAACTTCCTGACCTTAAAGGTTCCTTCCAACACAAACCATTCTATGATTCTATGATTCTATGGTTCTATGATTCTATGAAGGTGTGTAAAGCTAAGCGGGGGTCTTTGTGCAGGTTGTAATTGCTGTGAGGTAATTCAGAGCTGTTGACCAAGAACTGTGCTAGAAGCAAACCTTGAGTGCACACACTGCTACAAAGTTCCACTTTGTCCACTGCTACTATTCTGAAGTATATTCTCTTGACTTTTGATGGGAGATATCTCCTATTTTGCTCATCAACTTTGAGAGATGTGGTCAGATATGCCTTAGGCCAGGGTGGTAAATTTACTTGGTTCTTTCAAAATCACAGAATGGTGTGGGTTGGAAGTTACTTCCCCTGTTATTCTGCTGTTAGGAGAAGTGAATTAGAATTATAGAATCATAGAATGGTTTGGGTTGGAAGGGACCTTAAAGATCCCCCAGTTCCTAACCCCCCTGCCATGAGCAGGGACACCTCCCACTAGACCAGGTTGCTCAAAGCCCCATCCAGCCTGGCCTTGAACCTAAAGAGATACTATTACCGTACACTAACGACATGCATCTACAAATACCTCACTATGTCTATAAATCAGTGAGTTCTCATTTCCCTGATCATGGAAAGGAAAAAGCTCAGATAGTAATGTATTGCAATCAGATTTCAGAATTTGACTCCCAAGTGCTAAAAAAAAAAAAAAAAGCAAATAAATGAAACAATCTATTCTGAGGACATAAACTTTCATTGAGGAGCACTGCAGTGGCCAGATGTAGGCACTTTACTGCTAGAGGAAGAATAAATTTTAGATAGGCTTTTATTACATGAGGCAAACGGCTTTACTTTCTCTGTTCAACACAAATACGCAAAGCCTGCCTTTGTACCACAGCCCTACCACTCTCTTGGCAGCAATATTAAAGAGGTCCCCTTGTCTAGTTGGATATTAATACCAGGCTGCGCTCTGAAATGTGATTTTAAAAATAGAAAGAAAGTTAATTGTTGCCGGGAAAGTTTAATTGAGGCTGATTAAAGGAAGCAACAAAATATATTGACTACTAAACCTCACTTCTTGTTTTAAGTGTGACCTGCCATGGACTCCCCCAAATCATTACGTGGTCCCTCTAAGCATTCCAGGTTTTTTCATTTGAAATTCATTAAATGTTTGTGTGTCTGATTTTTGGGGGGTTTTCTGAAAAGTTTTATAGTCACAGCTGCACTAGTTATGGATAGGTTTATAGCGCCTTGCCCATCAACTGGCCCACATGTCCCGTCCAGTTTGTTTGATGCCCTACCTTTCACAAGCGTTCAGCAGTTCTGGAGGTGTTCTTATAAAGCTGCCAGTAAATGTACCAGCTGGGCTCGTTTATGTCCATGAGCAGCCTCATTCCGGCAGACTTACAAAAAGCTAGTGGCAGTAAATCTCTGGTCAGTCCATATATGTACTTTAAAGTATTTTTTTACACTTCTGAAAAGAAAATAATAAAATATTGCTAAGCTTTTTAGTAAGTTATATGTGGTCTTCAGAAGAACTTGAATACTCCATGGTGAACAAACAACCTTCTGCGAGTCCCTTTTTCTTTGCAGTAAATTCTTTATGTTCTGCAATTAAAGCTGTTAGGAAAGTCTGCTCTCTTAGAAGCACACTGACGGACCACATTTTTGTAGAAAATCATGCGAACAAATTGCTCATTATTTGCCTTTGTGACTGCTGCAGGTGCAACACGAATAAAGGACGTCTTGAAGGTTGCAAACACCTTCTTCGCATTGCCCAGGGAGGTTTGGTGATAAACAGATTTAAGAAGGTTCAGAGGAGTGGCAGAATGAAGAGGCTCAGCCAGTCCACCACAAATAATACACACAAGAATAACCTCAACAAAAAATAGCACAGGTGAAAGCACTTCTAAAGAAAGGAAGGGAAATAAAAAAAGAAATAATAAGAATTTTTTTCTTTTTTTTTTCACCCCAGTATTTCCAGATTTCCTCTGAGGGAGGTGCTCAGTGTAATGAGAGAGGCTGTCAAGAAGGGGAACCACATCTCTCTGATCGCACTGGCCCACTTGCCAGCATCCTGATACTCAGAAGAAACTCTTTCCCATCTTTTCCTATATTTTTTCTGGATCTACTCACAGCTCACCTGTGCCATGTGTGAATGTCTCAGTGCTTCCATCAGTTAGTGCAAGGTTTTATTAAAGTTTACCAAAAGAGGTTCCAGCCAATCCCATCTGAGAGGCTTCCTGCTCTGAGGGAATTTACCTTCATTCTCCTAGTAAGAGCAAGGTCTCCGTAATTTCTATTTCTTTCTTTCAGCAGGTTTCAACTAACCATGTGTGTCATCACTATAACTCACCGGTGTTTTGTACCAGAGCTAGTTTTCAAATTAATTATTTGACAGTATATCTACAGAACAGAAGTTATAGCTTCATGACAAAACTGGACTTTCCTGGACATGAATAATTTGGGCATGTGTCACTGTCTCCTCTGCTACCCTACAGACCAGTCCCTATAACTTTTCCTATGAGATAAATAAGTGGGTTCAAGATTCAGCAAGGAATATATCTGGGATCTTACCGGGATAGCTATCGTGGCTATACTTTTCCAGACATAGTTCTGTTGCAATAAAAGGATACTCATTATTGTATTATATTATATTATATTAATTATATTATTGTACAATATAATACTATTGTTTAAAACTAATACACATTATTGGTATCTGCGATCCTGTGCAGTCCTAGGACACTCTTCCTCTCTGAGGGTTCACCTTGCCTTCTTCATCCCTAGTCAAGAACTTGTTTGGATGGTCACCATCAACTAAAAATACAAGGTTATTTTTAGGGTTACAACCTCCATATGGTATACTGCAAAATATAAGAAGCATTAAGAAATGAACCTCATAATTTCCTAAAGCAACCTAATACTCACTTTGGTTTTGGGATGTATTTTTGACTTTATTAAAATGTATTTGCTGCAAGCAGCTGTCCCGTGTTCTGGGAGCCCTTTCCAATGCTTCAAATTTCATAGCAATTAACAGTTGCAGGGAACAGTCAAAATACAGGCCTGTCGACCTGTATGCTCATAAGTCTTCCCTAAACCCAGAGCTTGTAAGTCATGGAAATTCACGCTCTAGGAAGCTTGGAGCCAAACTGACCTAAGGGCATGGAAGCAAACAGCTGTGTTGCCAGCAAAGTGACCTGAGTCAGGGGCTACGGCTGAGCTTACAGACCCTCAAGCATCTCCACCGATGTTCATGCTTCACGGTTAGTCCAGTCACCGGTTGCCTTCTGCTCATCACTTGCATATCCAGAGACAAAGCCTTTTTCCCTTCCAAAGGCAGGAAAGAAATACTTCTCTCCAGAAAAGGGAATGATTTTCATTCCTTAAAAGGACCAATAAATCTGTATCAGTCCATATTCTTGTAACTTGATCCCTTCATTAAAGCATACAAGAAGTGGCAGAGGGTTGGTTGTTTTTCTATGTCAACGTTTTGTCTCCTCCCAGCAGCAGAAATGACTTGGCAATTGGTTTCCTCAGGTGGAGAACACGTTGCCTACACATTGAGCTCAGATGGTGCCCAAACTGTTCAAAAACACTTCCAACATTACTCCTCTTGTGAAAAATCAGTAGCTTCTCATTCTCGCTTACTTTCTTAAATGAAGCTGGTTGGTTTTAACATTACCCTCCTTGCATTTATCTTTCTGCCAAATCAAAGAGATCTGACGTGAGGTGTGGAGCTAGACTTTTCATATCTTCTTACTAGCACAATAATGTTTGGGGACTACTTATGTTATTGTAGAGAAATGCAATACAGACTTCATGTGTATGATATTAAGGGGGCAGCGTCTAGACATAGGTTGGGTGCCTCTAGACTTGTGTCTACTGCAGGGGTTGATAGAAAAATTAAATCTCTTAGCAAAGCTTTCCTAGAAAACCACATAAGCATTAATGGCTTTATTTATGGCACTAATATTTTAAGCATAACATAATTGTGACTTCAGCCATTTAGAATAGCAAATGAGTCAGGTCCTGATGCGTGACTCCCACAAGCCAATGCAACAGACTGTCTTGTTGGTGTTTGGTTTTTTTGGGGTGGGTTTTTTTTTTTTTTTCCTCTTTTAAAAGAATACCTCTTAATCTGTTTATGTAATTAACAGAAAGGATATCAACTCTGGCTAGTCCTGATATTTTATTCCTAGTTTAAATTTTGAAACGCTTATGTTAGTGTGAGAATGAACTGCTGAAGAGCAGCCAGGAGTGGCAGGTGAACATGGCAGGGGATGTCAGAAGTGACTGAGTTTTGGAAATGGGATGGCTGTCTTAAAATAGATCAACAACATGAGTCATAAAGAGATTTCAGGGAAACTCTAACTCCTACAGTTAGACAGTGAGGTAGAAACCTCTGTAGAGTCCTGAGTCTGAATCCAGAAAATGGCAAGGTTGTGAGTATTGGAAAAAGTTGGTAGAACAGGCGGTCAGTGGCTTCGCACCTTTTACACTGCTGTGCTTTGTCAGAGTATGTGAAAATACTTTGCCTAGACACATAAAAAAAACATACTGATTTTTGTGCCTCGTGTTTGAGAGGACAAACTCTGAAGAGCCAAAGGAACTGCGATGTATTTGAATGGTTTTGTTTTGTGTGGAAGAGTGAACACTGAAAGAAATCGTGAATTTGAGGAACCTGAAAAATGCCCTTAAACACATGTTTACATTTTGAAACTATTACAAGAACATAGCAGCCAGCTGCCTGTCCAGAGGCCAGGTCTTGCAGAAGGAAATCAAAAAAAGATTTACAAAAGCCTAATGTGAATAAGATGGCTTCCTTGAAAGACGAATATGAATAAGATGCAAGGGGCAACTCACTCCAAGGTCAGCATGACTTTAACTTAAATGTCAGTGTAGTAAGATCTATGGCCAGCATTTTCCAAAGGGGCTACTGGTTTGGGCTATCTCCAGAGTGTTACCTTGGTACCCAAAATTCAGCGTGGCAGTATGTGACTTCCCAAACCAGCAATGATGTTTGAACCTCGGTCTTATTATTCTTTCAGAAAATTCACTCCAGTGTAGGGGCTGTTAGATGGTAGTTCTCTTTGCCGTTATTACTGACTTGTTAACATTTCTCTCATGCAACTTCTGCTGTAGTGGATCTAAGGTCTACTATTATGACATAACCTGGAAAACATTTTAGCTTTTTTTCTTCTCTTGGCAAGAAAACACTCCCATTCTGGGATGAAAAGATAACACAAATGAAACCAGACAAGGATCATTACATTTGCTAATCTGAAGTGAGAGATTAATGTTGTACTCTGGACTAGATCTGAAAAAATGCAGAGCTTTGCTCCATTTTCAGAACAACACCTGCATCTGCTGAAGTGTGGAGAGAGGGAAAGGATCGACACTGATTTTCCAGTTTCTTTTATAGGATAAAGGTAGCGCTGTCATGTTTTGCAGCTTAATGGCTTAAGGATTTGCATGTCACTACACCTTGTCCACTGTCACTTTGTTAAAATCAGAGTGCAAGAAAGCAAGAGATGGGTCATTAATTGCTTCAGTTTCTTGGTAGCAAACACGCCTTTGATTTTAACTTTTTATTTAAAAACAAAGCAAAGTTACTAACTTTTGCTGTACTTTAAGGACAAAGGGCTCCTTCTCACCCTGGTGCCACAGCTTCTCTGAGCAACCTGTTCCAGTGTCTCACCACCCTCATAGGAGAGAATTTATTCCTGTTACCTGATCTAAATCTCCCCTCTTTCAGTTTAAAACCATTACCCCTCATCCTATGACTCTCTCCCTGACAAGGAGTCTCTCCCCATCTCTCCTGTAGCTCCCTTTAGGTACTGAAATGGCCTCTAAGGTCTCCCTTCTCTTCTCCAGGCTGAACAACCCAAACTCTCTCAGCCTGTCTTCACAGTAGAGGTCCTCCAGCCCTTGGATCATCTTCGTGGCCCTCTGCAGGACCTTGATTTGACCTGGGTCATCTGGTGCTCAGCATTGCAGATGACACTCCCAGCTGGAGTCTTGCGTTATCTGTGCCTGAATAAAGCTGTGTGATGGGAAGATTGTGACAAAATTGTACAGCACTGGCTCTAGGTCTTGGGTTTCCCTAAACCTGGGAACAGGAACTGCAAGGATGGACCAGAAAGAGAATATGTGATGCTTGTGGCTTGCCAGTCTCACTCCAAATCAGCTCTCACAGCACAAGTGCAGAAGTGACTGAGTTTATACATTGAAACACCAAAAAAAAAAATCCCAAACCAAACCCGTTCTTCTGCGTAAACAGAGGTACAGAGGTAAGAGAGAACAACCCATACTCGCACTGAAACTTCAGATGAGATCCAGCAGGCACTTCCTGAAAATGCAGGTTCTTGGTTGGCTTAAACTGATCAAAGTGTATTTTGCTGCTGGAAAGGGAGCTACTGCCATTTTTTTTTGCCTCCATGCAGGGCTGTCTTCAGGTTACCACATTCTCTCTGAAGTTGCATTGAGATTTGACATCTCTAATTCCCATTCCTGTCTTTGAAGTTTCCTAAATTAGGTATTTTATCAAGATGACTGATTTTAATTTGTCTTCCTATGAATTACTTACTGTCTTCCATCTAATCTCCGGAAGGCTAATACATTGAAGGCATAACTCCGATGAGACATTAACGTGTAAGACTAAATAAAACACGTCAGCTACAGTCTAATATTCAACTCAACTCAATGTAAATTTTTTATTCACTGTGAAGGAGATGCTCTCTGCTATCTGGGTTCCAGAGTCAATGTAAGCTGCGATATGCTGAAAATCATATATTCAGGTTGGAAGGGACCTCTGCTCATCAGGTTTAACCTCTTTCTAAAAGCAGGGCTGTCATAAAAGTTGGATTGCCCAGGGCTGTGTCCAGCTCTGCTCTGAATATTTCCAAGAACAGAGAATCCACAGCCTCTCCGGGCACCCGTCCCAGTGCCTGGCTACTCTCATTGTGATATTTATTCTTCCTTTCATCTAAGTGGAGTATCCCTCACTGCAGCTTGTGCTTGTTGCCTCTTGACCTTGCAGAGGTGCTCTACCGAGAAGAGTCTGGATCCACCTTTCATATAGTGCCCTTTAGGGAGCTGCAGGCAGCATTTAGAGACCTGAGGCTTCTCCAAACTAAACGGATTCAGGTCCTCACCCTTTCCTCACACACTGTGTGTCACAGCCCCTGAACCACACGTGTGAGTGATCAGCTACACTTTGTGAGAACATGTGAAAAGCATCAGGAGATTCATTGCCAGCTCTTGAACGGGACTTGACACACAACTATGTAAAGTTCCTTGGATTCAGGGTGAACACTGCCAAACAGAGGGACACGTGGTAATGCAAAAGGGGGAGAGTGCTCCCGACTATCTTACCCAAGTTGCCTAGTGCCAACATGACACCTGGGTCCTCTGTGATGTCACACCATCCTCCAGACACCTCACAACTGAAGGAACAGATTTCTGCATGTGCTCATTGAAGAAACTGTTTTTGATAAATATGTGGGGCAGTATGGCAGTCGTCGAGGTGAAACTGGGCAGATTGAGGCAGAATAGACGTGGAACTGCTGGCAGTCTAAAGTCTTGCTGTGAACAAACAGGGATCTCCCTATCTCCTGTCTATAACCTCATTTAACCTCACTGGAACATTAAATATTAAACTGCAAAATCTTGAACATCCCCATCAGTATTTTGCCTTTAACCTGCTGGTGGGTCTGACTTTATTCACTTTTAAGTAAGACCAGGTTTGCCTTATATGAGGAGCTAATACGATAACTAAGCCCGTTTTCAGCACAAGGGTGCAAATATCTTTTTCATCGTTCATTCCAAGGCTTCCAGAAGAACCACACTGTGCAAGAGGCATTCGACATCAGTGTTTCAGGGGGGTTCACTGTTAACGATCATGGCTGTGGATAACAGACTGGTTGGCAAGTGATACTCTGTCACCCACTGTTGTGTCATATCCAATATCTTACATTAAGGAGGCTTTAGGGGGAATAATAATAATTTTGAGGGGAAAAAAATTAATAGAAATAGAGGTTTGGCAAAAATAAATGTTTTATCAGGAAGAGCCCTTGCCAAGCATAACATTTTCTCAGGAGCCAACCTTGGCAAAATGAATGTTTTATCAGGAGCAGAAGTTTGGAAAAAGTAACATTTTATCACAAGTGGAGACTTAACAGAAAGCGCCTTTTTATCAGGAGAGAGGACCATGACAATTTAAGGAGAAAGGTTTGCTGAGAGTAGAGTTTTATCAGGAGTTTCGCTTGAGGAAAATAGTGCTTTATGGAGGGCAGGAACTTTTTAAAAAAAAATATTTTATTAGGAGGAGGAGATGGACGAAAATAGCATTTTATCAAAAAGAAGGGGGGAGAGATGGATTTAGTGAAAGTAGTGTGCTAACAGCTTCTACCTTCCAATATGGGAAGCCTTGCTCCTGGAAAAACATGATTTGCTCGCTGAGTGCTTGCCCTAGCTAAAATGCTAGTTTTGACAAGCTGTGCTGCTGATAAAATGTTATTTTTGGCAAGCCTGTCTCTCAAAGAGATGTTTTTAGAAAGCTCTCTTCAGAGGGAAGATGTGCAAATTGACTATAATACCTGCAGTAGAGCCAGGTACCTCTGTGAGCCAGATATTCATCTGTTTATTAGCTCTCCGTGGTTTCCCTTCTGCTTTTTGCTTTACGGTGATGATGTTGATGCACAACACTTTGGACCCTGAAAACCTATTCTGCTTCCAAATGTAGGCCTCCCCCATCATTTAGTTTCCCTCAGCTTCTCACTGACTCAGACTGGTTGACTCTTCTCCAAGTGTGTGTTATGCATCCTTTCCCACCGGGGCTCTCTCCCCACACCTGGAAGATCGCTTATGCTTTGTTTCTAACTTCTCCAGTCAGAGTTTGACACCACTGGGTTTGAGATGTCCCTGAATGTAGTGAAGGTCCCGGTGGCAAAAGCCACAAGGGAAGGTTTCATTGCATCTTTTTCTACTGGTAAGAGGTTAATCACAAAAGACTGAATCTCTTGCAAAATACATTCACAAAGAGGAGCAGGAGAGAGGAAGGAAATGACGGGCCAAGTCTCTTAATACATCTCTATTTCTCATCACATCTCAAAGTCATGCTGCACATTCATATGCTCCCCTATGGAGTTCCTGGCAAATACCCATGTCAGGAGTCTCTCATACATGTTATAGAATCATAGAACCATAGAATGGTTTGGGTTGCAAGGGACCTTCAAGATCATCCAGTTCCAAGCCCCCTGCCCTGGGCAGGGACACCTCCCACCAGACCAGGTTGCTCCAAGCCCCATCCAGCCTGGCCTTGAACCCCTCCAGGGATGGGGCAGCCACAGCTTCTCTGGGCAACCTGGGCCAGTGTCTTACCACCCCCACAGGAAAGAATTTCTTCCTAATATCTAATCTGTAGGTATCACTGCTATGAAGGAACTAGGAACATGAATGTAGGACTAGAGCCTCTTAACAATTCGTTGCATGAATATAAAAGCTGAGATGGCATGTGATTAACTGGAACAGGAGAGCATCAATCACTACGAGCAGATGGATGGGATTCTCCATGGACATTGCAGGAATTTGCAGGGCATCATCAGAATCACTCACTGTTTATTTGCAATGTCACTGAGCACCACTGGGAAACCATGAGAAAGGCTGACTCAATAGCTATTTTTAAGAAAGGTGACAGGTGGAAGCTGGTTGTCACAGGCCACCCCCTTGTCCTCTCTTCCAGGTACTGTAAGACACTTGCACCAGGAATGGAGCAGCTAGTTATTTTGAGAAGGGAGACTCTGAAGCTGGTTTCAATTTGAGGTCTTCTTTTAAGGCTGTAAGAGAAAACGTTGCGTACGGAACTGGTGAATGAAAATGGACAAGTTTCTGGGGTACAGTAGCTGAGAACAGGATATAGGACATGCAAAGCACAGGAAAAATCCCACAGATCTGACTAAGAGGACCTTAATTTTCCTACTGTCATAAGGAAGAAAGAATCTCCTCCAGTGTTTCAAAATTTCCCCAGTGCACACTGGTCTTTTATCCAGGTCCCACTGAAGCATTTCCATGTACAAATATTATAAGAGAACGTAATTTTGTTGGTGATTTTGCTCTGCTGAAGCCTAAATCATTGTGCTACGAGTAACTGATTTATTACTTGTACTGTGAGCATCTGTATATTGTTGAGTTACTGATGAATTGTCTCTGTATGCCCTAAAAAAAAAAAAATTGTTTTATCCTTTAATTCTTCATGTGAGAGAGGAGGGATTGCCTTCTAATGGCAAGAGACTCAGGTAAGGTTCCGTTTTTCCATGAGTGAATGGATCTAGGGAGTGAAGGCTTTAGGAGAAACATGAGATGTTTGATTCCATCTTTTGCTACTCCCAACTGGCAGAGAAGTTACGCACAGAGCAGGATGAGATCGGTAACGTCTCCTCATGGTTGTAAGTAGCAGAACAAACTGGGGGCATTGAGGAGGTATGAGCTGACTAGGGAGAGAAAAGAAACTATAGAAAAACTGTAGAAAAACTACAGAAAACCTACATCTGGGTCTCTGGCTACTGCGTTTCCCTCAGGGTCAAATGAATCTCATATTCCAAAGAAATTCTTACCTGAACCCATTGACTAAATTTTGATTTTGACTTGAAACTCCAGGAAACCTCTTTCATGGAAAGCTATTTGTACGTGGTTTCCACCAGAAGTGGTAAATTCTTTCCAGTTCATTGGAGATTGTGCCCAGGCGATGTTAACCCAAATTTATGGCTGTGACATTTCTGCACGTTTGTCCCCTGCCGGAAAGCTTGGCTTAGCTCGTCTTCTTCGTGCCCTGCGACTCCCACCAGAGCAGAGCGTTCCCTCAAGAGGGTCTCCTGCGGGCTGTTCCCCTTACACAGGTGCAAGTTGCCCCTGCAGTGAGTTTCCTGGCCCATTCTAGGCTTGGAGTTGGAGTGTCCCTGGAGAGCACTCTGTTCCCCCTCTGTGTCTCCGCTCGCAGCCGCGCTTACTCTGTGCTTCCCTTAAACAGGCAGGAGAAAAACAGGTGCAGAAGCACGAGGGCATCTGTCCCGGCTTCTTTCTGCTGGGTTTTTCGGTTATTATAAAGCACTTATTAATAACATAGGGCTGTTGTTGGGTTTTACACTTGATTTCCAGAAGACGATTCGCAACACGGCGAGGATGACCTGGCCCTGTGCGTGTAGTGAGAGGGGCTATTTGTTTCAGATTATGCAAATACTTTGTTTGGGCAGAAATAAAGGAATGTTTTGACTTGGCTATTGAATCAACCAAAAAAAAAAAAAA
>VXBJ01003047.1:121188-147228 GCA_013400055.1 Nycticryphes semicollaris
AAAAAAAAGAAAGAAAGAACGAAAAAGGAAAAAGAAAAAGGACAAAAAAAGACAATAAATCCATTCTACTCATAAGCCTAAAGTCAATGCCACGCAGTTTCTGTCAGGAATTGTTTGCAGGGCTCCTTCCTCACGTAGGATCTCTCTGTGCATCCCCAGCTGCAGCCCTATCATAGTCTTCCAGGAACCACTGCGACAGAAGGACCCCGCAAGACCTTTAGACCTCCCTGCCAGAAATGACTCTCAGCCTGATGCGGTGTGTTTATTATAGTAAGCTATGTCATTGACCTCAGGGGGACAAGGGCTTGGCTCCTGGCTATTGAAAAATTACCGCTGATCTCTATCTAAATAGCTGCTGCATTTACAGCTAGGCAGAAGACTTTAACAGCCACAAAACAATTGAAGGGAGAATTCGTAGTAACATTTAAAGACCCATTATCGTTTCTCTTTTTTCTTTTTTTTTTTTTTTGAGAACAGTAAGAGGTTAAAATTCAACCTTTACTCACTTCTACCACAGTGGTGTCCGAGTTGTCCTCAGACTCTTCCAAGTTTCAAGTAATAGTACTTTCTCCCCCTCAGACCTTGTATTTCTCAAACTCTTTAGTATTGTAATATCTTGCAATGCAAACATCACATTCAGTTCTCCTCTCTCTTTCAGGCCTTTTTGTCTTCCCTAAGAAACCTGCAATTCAGGTAATGCTCGTCCCTTGTTTTCTCTCCTTGTACCTTGTATTTCTATCTCTGAAGGAAATGACACGACGCTTTTAAATGACTCACAGAGATCTTAAAACTTGATCTGTCACTTAGGAAAGATTTCTTCTCCCCCTTTGGTAAAGGCTGCTTTCTTTCTCGGTGGATATTTTTATATAATTTAATTGGTTTTTTTTCGTTTTAAAGAGATTCAACCACCAGGAAACTCCTTGAAGAGGGGACCTACCATTTTCTGAGAAAGTTCCCGCAGTTTTCAAACTTAGGATCTGTGGACATGACTGTGGCATACTATTTCTGTCATAGTCATAGCAGAACATACAGAACTGAGCAACACATATGCATAATACATATGCTCTCTACAGCTACTTGAAAGGACGTTGTAGAGAGGTTGGTGCTGGTCTCTTCTCACAGGGAGTTAGTGATAGAACAAGAGGGAATTGGCTTCAAGCTGCACCAGGGTAGGTTTAGGCTGAACATTAGGAAAGACTTTTTCCTGGAAAGAGTGGTCAGACCCTGGAATGGGCTGCCCAGGGAGGGGGTTGAGCCCCCATCCCTGAATGTGTTTCAGAGTGGTTGAGATGTGGTGTTGGGGGATGTGGTGTAAGGGAGACCTTTGTAGAGTGGGGCTGCTGGTTGGACTCGATGATCCCAAGTGTCTTTTCCAACTTGAATAATTCTATGATTCTATGATTCTATGGTAAGTATATTTTTTTTCCATGGAAAGCTCAGCCCATGGGGTCGATGCTGCTTTCCCTTGAGCCCACCTCAGGCAGCAGGGCTTGATGCTCCCATTCCACGGTCTCACATCCCTGTGCTGCTGTAAATACCACAAGGATGGCATTTTTTTCCCCTCTTCCTTTGAATTCACCTGGCTTTGGGGGTTTAAGTGAGACCATTAGTGTTATTGAACTTAGCATTTGGTGGTTTTTATATGATAAAGGGGTTATTACACAGTGATCCCTGTATGTTTAGGTCAGCTGTGGCAATCAATCAATGGACACTTTGCCTTTGACAGCACATGCTTCCATAAAAAAAATTCTCTGGCAGAGCCCTGTTAGCTAGTAATGACAGAGTAACCTCTGTCAAGTAATATACTTGATAAATTTTGCATGTGCTGTTGACTGACAGAAGCTCTGGCTTCCTGTCTGACCAGCACATGCGGGCTTCAAAGAGCACAGAAACCCCTTTCTTCTCCCCGAAAGGAGAGCCTGAAATCCATGCAGGCAGAGTCAGACCTGCCTCTGAGCAGGGAATAAAACAATGTTGCACAAGGGAGAGCTGCTTTTATGTCTATAACAAAGCCAAACTTACTCTTTCCCCTCCCTTGCCTTTCCCTGTCGCTCACAATTACCCCTAGACTCGCCGGCTTCACGCACTCGGTCGAGCAAAACACCCGCCTGGGCCGGTGGTGGGGGCCGAAGGGGGTCTCCCTCCCGGTCCTGCTTGGCCGGGGATGCCTATCTCGGGGATCAAGGGGGGCTGCGGTGGTCGCCTTCCCTTTGTTTAGTCTGGGCAGAGGCGGTAATTGTCTGCAGCTGCTTCTCCTTGCCTTGGGGAGCGGGGAAAGTACAGCCGCAGCAGGTCCACAGAGGCTTTCCAAGGGTTTCCCAGCACGCTGTTGCTCACCGGCGTGTGGGCATGGTCCAGTGGTGGACAGCAAACCTGGGTGGACGGGGACGTCCCCAGCAAGCCCAGTTTGCCACTGCTGGCAACACAGGCAGCTGAAAATCATAGTCATTCATAGAATGATAGAATGATTTGTGTTGGAAAGGACCTTAAAGATCATCCACTTCCAAACCCCTGCCACGAGCAGGGACACCTCCCACCAGACCAGGTTGATCAAAGCCCCATCCAGTCTGGCTTTGAACCCCTCCAGGGATGGGGCAGCCACAGCTTCTCTGGGCAACCTGTTCCAGTGCCTCACCACCCTCATAGGAAAGAATTTCTTCCTAAGATGTCATCTAAATCTCCCCTCTTTCAGTTTAAACCCATTACCCTTTGTCCTATGGCTCCACTCCCCGATAAAAAGTCCATGCTTATCTCTCCTGTAGCTTGAGAGTGCATGGCCACAGCAGGGGCACCTTCATCATCCTGACACCCACCGACATCCATGATATTCTCAGGGAAATGGATTTGCTGGGCTTTTACCTCAAAATTCCCTGACCATATGCAGAGAGACACAAGGGGGTTTCTAACCAGCCACCTTCCTGGTGTCTTCTCACCGTCGTATCAGGCTTTAATCCTTCCTCTGTCAAATGTTCCTTCACCACTGGTTTGCATTTCACCATGGACGCTGATGGCTGTCTTTAGCACATCACAAATAATTGAATTTCCATGTGGCCACTCAGAGCTCACACGAAGGAGGCTTAAACCTACTCGCTCCCTCATCAACCACGTGTATCTGTTTGTTTTGGAGAGAAGGGGATTTCATCATATGCTTCCACGGGGGCACAATCTGATTATGTGGGATTAAGCCTGAAAACCACCCTAATCCTAAATACAGCAACATGTAAAGTCCCTCAAGGGAGTGCGTGATCTCAGCTCCTGCTCTTGGCTGTGTGGGGCAGACCCCAGGGGGAAGGGGCTCCCAGCAGCACCCCACTGTCAATTACCGCACAGGCTAATTGGAGTGTAATTTAAAAAAGATTCCGAAGCCCACTTGTCAACAGGTGCTCTTTAGGGTCTACTAATCAAAACAATCTTGTTTATGGAAAATGTTATTTAAAACCAACATGTAGGCTGTAATAATAAAGCGACACAGTTTCTCAGCCATTGCAAAATCGCTCGGTGAAAGCTGAAAATATAAAGAAGAAAAAAGAAAGAAAGAAAAAAAAAGAATAAAAAGAAAATATAAACCTGGACCCCAATCGAATCTGTACTCACGTGTTCCAACCATTGCATTTTTTTACTCTAAAACACTCTTTTAGTTTTCATATAGGTATCTGCTAATAGCAGGAGTTCCTCTGGGACTACCAAAGCCAAATGTGTACTGAAATGGGGTCTAAAAGACTAATTAAATTTGAATTTTCTATGTCTGTATTTTGATTTTATATGAGCACACTTCAGTCTTTCAGTGCCTAAATTTACCAGAATGCAAAATGATGATACAGGCAGTTAAATAATACTCATCATCCATCTGTCATTCATTTGGTAAAGGACCACTACTGAACTTACGACATAATAAATCTTCAAACTACATTCCTCCTTTCTTTCTCCCCAACTGAAACTTGGAAATCATATCAGAGAAGTTGCATGTGGAGAATTTAATTATGAACTGAAAAGAATATCTCCGCAATGAATAACCATAATGAAAAGTGCTAAACGTTGGAAATATAAACAATATAGCAATTCAAACCAGCCTTAAACTTCTGAGGCACAGAAGACTTAAAGATGAATATTTCTTCTGGTGGAATATAGAAATCTTGATGAGATCATTTTCTATGGTGAAGTATGTGGTTGCACAGACATAGTGCTTCATTTATTCACAATGGGAAACATCAATTTAATTCAGGAAATTTAAAAATGATCATTTCAAAAATATGTATTTGAGGAATACATTCATAGCCAGGTCAGAAGTAATTTCTGCTGGAGACAGATTCTCTGGAAAAGACCCTTTTTCATCATTTTTCCGGCTATACAAAATGTTGAGTATGTGCATATGATGATTAATTAGGCACATTCCATCTAACTATTCATTTGTGGAGCTCGAAAGAGTGAGGAAGGATTGTTGTAGGTGAACTTAAACTTTCCCATAAAATACAGACTTGGGGATAAAAATCTGACTTTCCTAAAAAAAAAGTATCAGCAGCTGGAATATTTCATTCCCTGTAATTAGAAGTTTAGTGATAAACCGTAGACTTGGAGATAAAATTCTGGTTTTCCTAAAAACAGTATCAGCAGCAGGAATATTTCACCCCCTGTAATTAAAAGTTTAGTGCTGAGTACATGCCTATTCTCTCTCCTGCTGCATTTAACAACTTACAGAAGAAATTAAATTCACTACCAAGGTATTCTCTGCTCTAAAGAGCCTTAAGCAACTTTTTGAGAGAGTTATAAACTGTTCTTCCCCATCTTCTGCCTGCAAATGTGGTTGGAATACCATTTTAAGCGGGATGAAGGATTAAACAAACAAAAAATAATGAAAAGTCAAAATATGCACACTGTGCAAAAGCATGGTCGAATACATTTTGCCTTGTATAAACTTCATCCAGTCTATGTGGGTTTTAACATATTTCCATGACTTTAAATAAGAAAACATCTTAAAGCACAGCCCATGGGAAACCCAAGCTTGATTAGTTTTACCTTTTACTACAGCCTGCAGAGTGTAAAACACAGCACATCAGAATTGAATTTGTCATCTCCAGACCTCACAGGAATTTTAGGAACTAAATAGTTAGGAAGCATCCTGGTACTTCTCTTTGCTTTAATCATAGTAGAAGTTTCAATTTAAACATTCAGGAAATCTCCCTTATTTAAAGCAATCAACTCATTGCTGACAGGGTCTGGCTTTACTGTGTTTAATTTTTTGGCATCATGCAAAACTTGATTGGTTACAGCCAGTGCGTGAACAGGTCCTGTCCCTCCCCCTCCTCCCCAGAAAGCATAAAAAAAACATCCCCAGATCTTTCCTGAATCACTCTCAGCCCTACACCTCCTAGTATCTGTGCAAACCAATGGGATATTAGTGCAAAACCCCAAATGTAAAATGTACATAATAACTCATATAGTCAAGGAAAACCTTATTGCCAAATACCTCTTCTACGTCTTTCAGCTGCTTACAATCTAATTTTTGGGCCAGTTATTTAACTTTTTTTGACCCTTATTTTGAGTGAGGCTTTTCTCATCTGTCTGCTTGTAGATTCACAAGACATTTCTGAGATTGCAGCCCGGTCTCTGGGAAAGAAGAACACACTCACCTTCCCTGCATCTTTGAGGTGTGGTGTCGGTGTTTGCATAAATTATGTCACCTCGTCTGATGAAAAATCTTTAGTCAGATCTCACATGAAGACCATCTTATTTTAGGAAGTCAGAGAGATGATGCCTTGGACCTGCCCCCTCCGACTCTGAATTCCACTTATAAGACCTGAATCTGTGAGTCCATCATGTGCTCAGGTGAGCACAGGCTGGAAGAACTCACACTCAGGGTCAGGGAAGGATGCCCTAAACCAGGTGGGTTTGAGGAACATTGGACCAGTCTGTCCAGAGAAGTTGTGGAGTCTCCTTCTCTGGAGATATTCAAAACCTATCTGGACGTGTTCCTGTGTGACCTGCTCTAAATGTTCCTGCTCTGGCAGGGGGATTGGGCTAGATGATCTTTCAAGGTGCCTTCCAATCCCTGAGATTCTGTGATTCTGTGATGATGCTGTACCAATAAGAAAAGTATACACTTTCAGGTGCATTTAAAGCTTCTAGGACTTGCAGAGTCTACACAAACTCTGTCTTTTGAGACCAAATTTACTCCAGCAAGCTGTTGCAGGTTTCACAATTTAGATTATAGTTTTTTTCTTGAAATGTATTTTCTTATGCTTTCCCTCCACTTCATCTAGATATCTATATCCAAACGCAAAACCGAGGACCAGGAGCATGGCAAGTATTTGCCTAACTCTTTGAAAGACTTAAACTTACAACTGTATCTCTGAAAGCTGTGGAAACCTTATTCTAGAAGAAATTTCTCATCTTTCAGGTGCACTGGGATAGTTACAAGAGCTGTGACTTATACATGAATCAATAACTACAGGTATCCAAGCCAAGGTGATAAAATATCCACAGAATGCATAAATATCAGCAATTTATGAAAATGGTGAGACTCTAGACCCTAAAGCAGAAAAAGTTTTCAACACATTGGCTACTCGGGTTTATTTCTCTGTTGTTGTTTTTCCAGTTTAAAGCTGAACTGTCCTTGACACTGCCTGGAACAGGGAAGCTGTGCTGGCCAGATCACCACCAAGAAGGTAATGTGAGCAAATGGGAGCATCATTCTCTGGAGCACTGGAGAATCATCAGACTTGTACCGAGGAGCTGATGTTTCCTAATGTGAAACTGGGCTGTGTTTCTTACCCTGCAATAGTTCCTTAAGTCTCACTTACAGCTGCAGGGAATTGTTCTACTACCAGCAGAATTAGGGCAGTGATTGTCCCCCTGTCCTCAGCACTGGTGAGGCCACACCTTTAGGATTGTGTCCAGTTCTGGGTACCTCAATACAAGAGAGATCTCTTGTGTTGGTGCTGGAGGTCCTGGAGTGAGTGCAGAGGAGGGCAACGGAGCTGGGGAAGGGCCTGGAGGATAAATTTCATGAAGAGCAATTGAAGGAGCTGGGATTATTTAGTTGGAGGAGGAGGAGGCTGAGGGGAGACCTCATCACTCTTCTACAACTACTTGAAAGGACATTGTNGAGGTCAAAGTCCAGGCTAACGTTTCAGGTTGGCCTGCCTTCACTTGCAGATTTTAACTGCTGAGAATAAGCATCTCTCTTCTTCATATTTTCCTCTATTTTTTTTGTTTTGGGGTTTTTTTTCTGTGATCACATTCACCTTTTGTACTGTTTCTGTGCAAGCTCTTTATCTTCTGTTTATACCACCCCACAAGCACGTTCCCACAGTTCTCTGTTCCCTCTATTGACCCCGTCATTCCATTTGGTGAATATTTTTTAAACAGAACATTACAAATAACACCAGATCTTCCTAATCTCCCACTACCTACTGGACTGAGCATGGCTCAAGTAGAATGTAAGAGTGGTATAAATCTTAGTACGTCCTCTCCTGCTGCTTGGGACTGGGCTGTGAACTCATACATGACTTGTTCAAGTACATCTGCTGCCTTGTGGGCCTCTCCTTCACAGTGGAACCAGCTGAATTCATCATTGATGAATTGGCTTGTTTAAGTTGACTTAAACATTGGTTTGTTTGACTGTTTTTTCCAACTCTTGGTGAAAAAGAAATCAGATTTCCTCCTTCATGCTTCGGGTTAGCATGATCACTTCAAAACCCAAGGGGAAGCAGCAGTTCTTAGTACATACCTTGTCCAAGTGGAGCAGAGCAAAGAGCAAGACCAGTCATCTGGGGAAGCAGGAAGACTCATTGGTATTCCTGGTACATGCTCCAGTACATGTTTGACATAGATGGTTGTCAAAGAATTGCCTGACAAGTGGAAGGGCAGGGAGACTCCTGATGCACCAGAGAGTCTTGGAGCTTAGATGGGGTGTGAAAGGCAGGCTCCCCATTCTCTGCAGCCCTCACACCAAGGGCACGGACAGCACTTCTTTTCTTTATGAAGGGACACCCTTTATAGCAGCACTTCACAAAGCAAAATCTACCCGCAGACACTATATTTCAGAGTAGACAAAAGAAAAAGAAAACATTCATGCAATTTCTAAGACAGATCTGTGTCATGTCTTATACACATCATGGGCAAATACCACAGTTAATGATGTTAGGTTGATTTACATGAATGAAGACTAAATCTGACCAACTGCATCTTGGCTGTGGTGCACCCAGATGAGATATTTAACATGTTATGCCTGTCAGGTGCTTAGCACATGCCACTAAAGCTGAAAAAATGGACATCCTGAATGAATACCACTGCATTACTGGCTAGATGTATTTATTTTTTTATTTTTATAGTTATAGCAGGGAATTAAAAGCAAGGATCAATAGTAGATGGCTGTATTTCCTGAGCAAACTTGGCTGGAGCTACTCAGTGCTTCTAGCTCAAGCTTGTGAAGCTTCCTAAAGATCATTCAATTTTCCTGTTGAAGCTTGATACAAACTTTAATGGAGTCAATAGAAATATTCTTAATTGATTTAAAGGTGTACTGAGACTTTTATATGCCTTGGTAAACACACAAAAGGAGCCCATCGACGTATAGGCAGCCATCATGGGGCTATCCATGGAGAAAGATGGTGCAATGACAGGCTCATGTTCATCTCCAGAGATAAACTGGAGATGTACTAAACATCTTGGCAGAACGTATATGCAAATTTTGGCCAGAGACAGATTAATGTCTATCAAAATGGAGTTAGTATTATATATCCTAAGCCCTCTCGCACTTTAGGAGTAGAGATGAACCTCCTGCTTTATGACTCTGCCAACTCATGTTCCATAAGTATAGGTAGTCATGCCAAATTGAAAGATGTGATTCTGATAGAATTAAACAAATCTAAGCAGAGGTTATAGACAGAATATGCATAGCACTAGGAATTCAGCCTCTATGGAATGCAGATTTACAGTGTGGTATTTCCACGAAGAAATATATCCATGTTAAATAACAAGCTTTAGAAAAAGAAAGCTGGAGTCTTAATAAAACAAAAAAAAATACCCTCACATTGTAAAGATGGAAATCTCTCAACACAACGGCTTATGGGGTCAAATTCCAGTGCTCCCAATAATTATTATATAAATCTGGATTAAATTCTCTGTAATCAATGGATTTGCTTTATTAGTACAACTGGAGGAAAAAAATTGGCCTACTGGATCACTGACGTTTAATGCACATCCATCCAGGCAATTTCAAGGTAAAAGAAAGTTCTGTGACATTAGATACAATCTCTTGAAATGATCAATTTGCAAGAAGATTGATAGGTCAAACTTCCAGCTCAGATATTGCATTTGGATTCCAGCACAATATCAAGAAATTGATTGTGAGTACTCAAACTTGTAGAGAATATTGCCCTTACAGATGTATACAGAATAGTAAACCATGTTTATAAATTATTTTTTCATATTTCACACATGAAATAAGCAACATCAAGAGTCCACACAGGAAAATTACCATCAACAATAATCCAGAAGAGAATGACAAAGTACAGAGAAAGCTGGCAAAGGGGTAACACAAAAAAAGGGTTATGTTAAAAAGATCAGAATGTCACTGAACGGTGTTATGATGTTACTGGAATGCCTACTCTAATACATTCAGATATTTTTCTCTTTTTTTAGGTTTCAAAAAAAATTACATATATGAATAAACTTATTTTGTGTGTGTGTTATGTAGCAAACTAAAATAAAAATACAAAAATGCATTTTAAACACAAAATAGTTTAAAATACTTTAAGCAATCTTTCTTTGTAGTTTTCATTTAAGCCTTAAGGATTCAGGCAGTCTTTCCTTCTGTATATGCATTTGCTTGCTGAGATCAGAGAGAAATTTGAAATTCTTCTTGAATAAAAGGCTTGACTACTGTGGAATTTATTTCTCAAAGTATTGAATCCCTGCTAGGATTAAATTCAAAAACAAAACACACCTCCTTTCTTTCAGATTTATATTTCTATTGCTATATTTTCAGCCTGTTGTGGGACAGTTAAAGCCAATTGTTATAGGCTTTGGTCAAGTGATGTGACCTTGTGGAACTTCCCCCTGACTTCAGGTTATAGCACTCAATACCTCCAAAATACAAGCTCTGAGGATCTTGCCTGAATTAATCCATCTTCAACACTCAGGCACACTAAATCCTGGTATAAAACTGGGGACTTTTAAATGGGTGAAGTTAATGAGAAGAATCACGATCAATGATTGAGTTTCTCAATTCCCTTCAGTGCCAGCAGCAGTAGAAGAAGTCCTGAAATGCCAGGACACCAGAGAGGAAAAGATTCTTGCATGGAGTTATGAAGCTTCTTGCTGGGAATCCCATCAGAAATAAAGAGAATGGCAGGCGAGGTTGTTGGGAGCAAGGCTGGGGTGGGCACTACTTTGGCATAGAAGGGCTTTGGCATTCTCCAAATAGTAAATTTTCTCAATGGCATCTTTCCTGCCACTTCTTTGGCCTGAGACTTGATCTGTAGGGTTTAGCCTCCACAGTGATCTCAGAAAACAAAGAACCAAAAAAGATGGGGGCACCAGAAAAATGTGGTTCATATTTTTCTGAGCACCAACCTTTGCCCAAGGAGTATATATACTAATAATTCACTTTAGAGTAAGGCAATCTTTATTAAGGTCAAAATAACACTGGAAAAAATATACATAAATCACTCTTAAACTGAAGAATAATGTCAAGTAGGGGAATAAATATAAACTGACACATAAATTACAACCACAATATATGTATAAAATCAGCAATACAGTATGATTTATGAGACTATAGCCTATGATCCCATGATTCAAGACGCCAGTAGGTCCAACAAGAACATATAATTATAATAAAGCCAGGTTTTCCAGAGTGACCTATTTGGAAAACATATTGTTATTATTAGGTTGCTAGTGCATTCACTGGGTGTAAATCAATCTCTTCAGTGCAGGTGTTGGCAGTAGCAGCTCTGGACGTGACAAAACTTTGTGATACCAGAGCATCAGCAGTCCCACCTGCAGGATTCATTCATTATTTATATGTTTGGGTTTTTGGGCCAAGACAACTCCCAAACATGGTAACTTTTCCACCTTACAGTCTTGTTATATCACCTTTCCCTTTACCCCTTTACCCCTTCCTCAGTATTAATTACTCACTGCTTAGCACATCATTAATTTTAGCACTATGGTTTAGGGTCGGTTTTTTGTCAATGATAGGTTGACAGTTGGACTCGATGATCTGAAAGGTCCCTTCCAACCCAGGCAATTCTATGATTAACTCAGCTTCTTCTCTGTGAGACAAAATCACATTTAGGTTCAAAAGACTTTTAGTCTTTTTTTTTGTTTGTTTACTGGCTGAAGAGGTTGCAGAGTTGCAGAGATACTTGGATATCCCAAAATGCATCTGCATGTTCCCGGTGTCTCTGCTCCCTTGATCTCTGCTGCTGGTGGTTCCCAATAAATTCAATGAATCAAACTGAGAAAAAAAAAAAATTAGAAAGCTCAACTGGTATTACTGTTTGCTTTATTCTCCCAAGTCTGCTGTGGTGAATGGACCCAGCAAATAACTTTTGCCATGCCTCAATAAGTACTTCCAAAGGAGACCAATTTAATTAGATTACAAGACAAGGACATAAAGAGGACACCATCCAGCTCTAATTCAGAACGGTTATGAATTTTGTTAGTAAATTCTAGACTGGCTTGCAATTCTCTGCTTTCGTTTTGAAGTTCTGGACAATGTCCAAAGTCAAAAATTAAAGCCTTTTTCTCATCCAAATGCACCCTCATCTCAACTTCAAATTGCACATCAAAAGATCCCATAATTTCCTCTTCAAAAAAGTAAGTTTTTAGGTGCAGAAAACATCATTCCCCTTCCCTGTGTCCCCATAATGCTCTCCCTGCCTGCTCTGTGGCTGGTTCCCCTGCCCTCACAGTACTGGCATCAGCTAAACAGGGAAGGATAAAACATAGCAGCCTGACTCTGGGGACTTCAATAAGTGACCTGGACCTTTCATCTGCACTGTTGTTTTTTTTGTCCTTTTAACTTTGTTAGAAGTCGGGATGGAAAAGAAGAGAAAAGAGAATAAAAGAAAAGAAGCCTGGGCTTTC
Organism: Nycticryphes semicollaris; assembly: GCA_013400055.1. Classification (NCBI taxonomy): domain Eukaryota; kingdom Metazoa; phylum Chordata; class Aves; order Charadriiformes; family Rostratulidae; genus Nycticryphes; species Nycticryphes semicollaris. The sequence goes on from VXBJ01003047.1 coordinate 133,282, forward strand.
AGTGATGTCTTGCCCAAGCATTTTACTCGGGATCAGATCATTAAATACTTGCAAAGTATTGTAAAAGCCAGTCTAGGCTTCAAATTCGTGATGAAAATACATTGTTTTAACTCAACAGAACACCGTGCTGTCCGGTGTAGTCAGCTGTCTTTCATGTAGTCCAATTTGCCCTGACTTTGGGCAAGACCCTTGTTCCTGATGCAACAACCTATTTCCTTCAACACCAGTTCTCTTTGTTATAGCTATTATTTGGGGGAAAAGGGGTTGCAATTATGTTTACCTTGCAAAGTTTCACCAGGGAAATGCATGAAAATGGGGTGAATGAAGTTATGGATAGAGCAAACTAATAACGAAACCCCTTACATGGCCTCAAAAAAACTTCATTTGCTCCCCCACTCCCTCTTTCATTCCTGTTTCATCAAATAAAATAAGTAATTTCTTTCTTCCTTGTCCCTACTTTAGTTGAGAGTGCTTTAATTATTTTTGAAAGGACAGCTGTTTGTCATGCTCTGAAGGTTAAAGTTGGACTTAAGCAGCTTACCCTGTAGAATGAAATGTAAAGTGAGGATTTTTTCAGCACATAGACAAGTATTTTATATACTGTTATTTTCATAGAATGTTATTTTTTTTAAGCAGTTCATAAAGTGACTGTGTTGTGACCGGAAATTATTTCTAGAAATCAACAACCAGCTACTTTCTCCCTCCTGCTCTTATTTGTACTTTATAAGTTTAGTGAAATACATACTGTTGAAAAAACATCTTTTTGGCTTCACTAATAGGAACGTAAGAAGAAATTAACTGGAGGTTAGTGAAGTTTCACTGTGTTACCCGTGGCCTTGCCAATTTTTCTAGTCTGGGTGGTTGGGTGGGGTTTTTTATGATTTTATTTTATTGTGTATATGGTCATTTTCTTTCCCTCGTCTTCAAACTTTTTTCCAGCAAAACAAGCTGAAGACAAAGGCACAGATCTTTGAATACCTTGTGAAAAAAAAAAAAAAAAAAAAAAAAAAAAGACATCTTGTTTCCATCTTTCTTTTCCTTCCTAATGATGATGATCTCACTCCTTTACTGCAGTTCAAAACCGCATTTGTGGCTACCAATCAGTCGCAGGCTTTCAGCCAAACGTCACTCATTTCTTCAGCCTCCTACGCCGCTAATGATCCCTAAAATCCCTTTGGGGTTACAATATTTACACCTTCACAACTAGATAGCTGAGGAAAAATAAAGTAGGCAGAGCCTGCTGAATTATTTTGGCATTTAAACTACTTTCCAGCACTGAGGTTGCAGCCGTATCAGTTCCCCTTAGAAGCAAGTAAGTCCATAATGAAGTCATCCCTGTTCTTTTGTGTCTTCCAACTTCCACTCGTCCACTCAAACAGTCAGGGCAACTCAAGGTATTGTCTGTTTCACAGACTCCAGATGCGCTATTGGGATGTCCAATATCTTCCTTCATCCCAGCCATTGAAGTGGATGGATAAAACCATGATCATACAGCAGAAAGAGTGAAAGGAAATATTACTTGCATACAATCCGTGGTTCTTATTTAGTCAAAACCTGGTCTAGAGCAGCCATAGCCTCCTATGACATTTTGTAACACACAAATGCACATCTGAAACTGTCTTTATCAACACAAGCCTAAATTTCTCCTTCTCATTTAAAGGAAGTAAGGCAACACATTTGCACAAGACTTCTCTATTACCATTAACAGGGGAATTTGTCAGAAAATAGAACACACATTCACACAAAATTAAAAAAAAAAATTATTAAGAGAAGGACTATCTAAAGGAATTTTGGTCACTCTGGAGTCATTTAACAGCAGCAAAAAACACTTCTGCTCAGTATGTTCAGTAATTTTTAGACTTGGAGGCTTACTATGTTTAGGGAGATGGGAAGCAAAAGAAATGACAAAATTATGTGCTTTAAATGAAGTAAAAATAAATGAGCCAGTGTTGAAACGAGGAAAACTCACTTTCTACCTGCCACATCCATTGTGTCTCCCTAGATATTCTCTTCCCAGAAGGAATCAAAACCCTCATGGGGCTTCACCACCATAAAAGCCCTACAATTTGACACAGATAGATACATAGATACTTTGCTGTTTCCATTATATCATTAAATCAATTTAGAGCTGCTGCAACTTGCGTTGCCCAAGGAAGGGTGTGTTTCATTGCAAGTCTCATATCCTAGCTTTATTAAACTGTGAATACAAGAATCATGCATGACCTGCAAAGGGTATAAGGTCAGCTGGGTTACATCACTATTGGTATGTGAACCAGCTGTCAAAAAGGCAATAACAATACTCTCTGGGAGATTATGGAGCCGGAGGACCCTAACATATGCAAAGCACAGAGGGTGATTTTTCAAAGAGGTGTGTGCTTGTCATCAGCATCGGGGAGCTGAGCAAATAAATTCCTTCGCAGGGTTTTCTAAATGTACCTTGTAGCACTGAGACACCGCCAACCTTCTAAATTCAGCATTTTTCTTTAAAAAATGCAGGTTTTGTAGGACGTTATTGACACTTTGGATGTAACTGAGCCTTGTTACACAAACTTTCAGAGCTTTTCAAGTCACCTTAAGCGCTATCTCCAGGTTATTCAGAAGTTTGTGCCACTTCTGCAACTCTAATACTGAAAATCTAACAGCCAACATCTCAACAGCTCACCCAAAATATGTGACAACTTGTGATGCATTTGCAAACTGAGTGGTTTGATCAGTTGTAAGAAGACCATCTAACTAACATAAGGAAATTCCTCCATACGTTCAGTGTAGTAATAATAATTACACTGCACTGGAGAGTCCAGTGAAAATTAGAAGCAAAAAATAGATAGTGAATATATTAATTAAGCCAGAAGCGGAAAGGCTTTTGTGATCTTGTGTTTAACATCATCACTGGCCCATTATACAAGGTCAGTCGCTACCTTTGCCCATGGGAGCACTGGCTTCTATGTTTCTCTTTGTATATACATCTACAGTAAAGACACCATACAGTTTACCTTAAAGTATTACCCAACCTCTACTGAAATCCCGCTCCTTTAGGGCAGTGTATTTCCTGTACACACACGTATCTCGCAAAGCAGCTGTTCCCAAATATATTGAAGTCTCTTATTTTCAGGTTTTTCCCACTGCTTTCCCATGCCTGCCTTTCGGGGTTTTATTTTGCCTACTGACAACCATGTCATATAAAAACGTAGTCAGATTAGCTTCTAATGGCTTTGAAATGTATCATAAGAGTGGGAAAAAAAGCATTTCAGGGGACTGAGTTGCTGCTCATGTTTGTCTGGTCCTTTTTAGCAAAAAGTTAATGAAGAAATGAACCATAGACCTTTGAGTTTCTGTTGTCCGAATGACATAAATGCAAAACCTCTCCAAGAGGTACATACCCTTTTTAAAAAATATTTCTGCCTGAAAACAGAGGTAGAAGACCATGTGTGCATGAAGAACTAAACTTTTTAACACGTAAAACGTGCACCTTGATCATGCATTAGGTTTAGAAATAGCATAGAGCAATAAATGAACATTGCTGCTGTATGGATGGTTTTTAACTACAAAAGCAACAGTAGGAAAATAAATGCCAAGTACTTTACCTACACAGACTTGCTAGAAATTTCAGGTCCTCCATTTGAGCAGCAGGGAATGAATGATAATAAAATGCAAGGCATTAGTCATACCGAATAGTTTGTAAATACCATGTAGAATCGATTGCTGGAAACTCTTTGGTAAATATTACAAACAAGAAATGCATTTGTAAAAATTGGGCTGACTTACTGGCCAAAAGATGGATTACATTTGTAGGTATTCATTGCAAAGAATCATTCAACCAGCTGTACCATGTACGTATTCAATATTAATATATACAGCTAATGTTTACAGAGAGCAATGAGATGAGCTCTGGGGGAAAAAAAATGTAGTTTTATAACACATTTATCATGCAGTTTTCTTTGTCAAATTACTAAATGTGACTCACTCATTCTAAGCTCCAGCTCTCACAGAAGAGATGTGTGGATTCGTGCAGCCTGTTTCCCTACAGCAGTGATTTTCAGACTAGGATTTGGGAGACCATAAAAGGTGTCTAAAAAAAGCAAATCTAATGGCAGAAGATTTCATTTCATGGGCAGAAGCTTTGAGAAAATGTCTGAGTAGCAGAAAAGTGGTAAGTTCACTTTTTATGTATCAGTAAGACAGAAAATTTATTCACTTCATAGTGCTATTTATCATGACAATACAATTTTAGAAACTCATAGTTTCACCACAGAGCTCTGGAGATTTTTCTTCCAAGCAATACACCTTAAAGGTATTTTCTTTACAAACTGAATTATACTTTTCTTATTTTCATCTTATTCTTGCTGATTGTGAGGGAACAAGCCCTTTTCCAACATTTGTAAAGTGTTATCATGTCACCTCATTAATGACCACCTAGACGTGCTACACACCGGTAGCTCTTTCGGGAGAGTCCAAAGTTTCTCCATGTAGGAATACTCTCAGCTTCTTTCACCAAGAAAAACACTTCAGGTGTTAACTCTGGACTTGGCTTCCAAATGCACTTGCCTTATCCCAACATTCAGTGGTGCAAATACCTATTGTAGAGGCTGCCATCATTATTCATAATGATAAAAAATTGGGGTCCTTAAACAGAGATTTTCAGAGTGACCTCCATCCTACATGACTCTGAGAGTATTTTTCAGCAGACAATAAATTCAGTGAAATATGTCTGAATTTTTTTGGACGGTGAGGAGAAGATTAATATCAAACTGTGAGGCTGGTTTTGGCCAAAATACTGGAAAAAAATAGAATACATTAAACTATTGAAAGTTTTCTTCTACAAAGTATTTTTATTTTCAGATATTTAAAAGGAACTGCAAGGCAGAAGAAAAAAAAAAGATTAAATTATCCTGGAAATGATACTGCAGTGGGCTGAAGAAAACTTCTAAGGTTTCTGATTTGAGTCATGTGAGACAAACAGCTGAAATCCATTCCCTGGGTTCCCGATGGAGGCCTGATCTGGCTTATACTCCTATATCTTTTACACCTGAGTGCCTCAGCAGCAGGAACATGTTGGTCCTCAAATGTCTTGTGGGAAAGAGGAGTTTTACTGCCCCATTTTACAGATGGGACGGTGAGGTGGAGGGGGATGGTGCCTTCTGGTTCACAAATGCTGCCACTGATGGACAAGCAGCGGTTCTTCCTTCCCCTCATCCCACTGCAGCATCGCCCTTCTCTGTGTGCCAACAGAAGGACTTGTGCCACCACCAATCCAATCCTAAAGAAGACCCATCCCTGTGTTAAAAATTAATTTTTTTTTTCTTTTTTTCTTTTTCTTTTTCTTTTTCTTTTTCTTTTTCTCTTTTTTTTATTTTTCTCTTTTTTCTTTTTCTTATTTTTCTTTTTTCTTATTTTTCTTTTTCTTATTTTTCTTTTTTCTCATTTTTCTTTTTATTTTTCTTATTTTTCTTATTTTTCTTTTTATTTTTCTTTTTATTTTTCTTTTTATTTTTCTTATTTNCGTAGGTAATATGAGTAATCTTATTAACATCCTCCCAGGACTAACTCTAATGTTACTAAATTTACTGTATGCCAATAATATTTAAACAAAGGTCCCTGCCTGATCTGTCTTTTATTTTGTTAGTAGAACTCAAAAAACAAAGGACAAAGGGAAGAATGGAGCCCGTTGTAGGAACTGTAACTGGAACTTTTTAAGAATAATTGAATGTGTAGCTGCAGGTACAGCCTACAAGGTAAAGTAGCAGCAGTTAAAACATTTCTTCTCTCTAGGGCAGGAAGAAGGATGGGCTGGAAAGAAGGCAGTATATACGTGCCAGCATTTTGTTGGCACATACATACGTAGAAGCATCTCTTCTTTTCTGTCTTCTGTGGAAATTGTGGGCACCTGGGGACAGTGAGCTGACCATAGAACAGCCCCTTGTAACAGCACCTCTCCAGAGTGGAGTTATTTTTTTTACTTTTTAGAGTTATTGCAGCTTTGTGTTGTCCTCTGTTGATCATGCCCACATACAAACTCTGATGCTGTCAGGTTCTGTGGGATGTAGAAGTTGAAAAAAAATAAAAAAAGAAGTTAAAGGCGGCTTTTCACCTTCGTTCAGCTTTCTCGTTTCCCCAGTTTACTGGTGAAGACCAGGCTCACAGGCACAGAGGCTTTTTGGAAACAACTAGCGCCCATGAAGGCATCACGTACATTCTTTGGCTGTTGATTAGGGACCTTAAGCAAGAGGACCCTTCTCATGGGCCAAGACATGGACATCACTACCCACTACAGGATGCTACAGATCCTGATTACTTCATTTGAAGTCATTACTCTTAGGTGACATAACTCATCACCCTAAGGTGCTCAGGGACATCTCATCACACCTTCCTTGTGCCCAAAAGACACCCTTCCTCCAAAGAGGTAAGTCTGGAAGAATTCCACTTACAGCAGTGAGAAAGGACTAGGGGAGAAGCCCTGTAAAGGCCAAAAGAAATATCTAGGGGAGCCCCAAGCTAATGAGGATTCATTAGCCCATCGTAGCCTGGCAGCCCAGCTCCTCACACCTTGTCTCAGCTAAAGCTGGTACTCAGAGTCCAGAGCCAATGTTCTGCCCGACCTCGCAGCGAAGACATGTTTAACGGGGCAATTACATTTCCCCCATAAGGGAAATCCACCACTATTTATATCCAGCTTAGTACTTCAGATTCAGGCAGAGTACTTCTGAAACTACATCCACCCAATATTAATAGCATCTGTCTTGCAGATTAACTATCACATTGTGTTTTTATTTAAACATCATCACTGAGCAATCACTCACTAAATTATTTAAAGGAAACAACAAAAAAATTGTTTTAAGGTCACAAGAAGGATGTCAGCAGGCCAGTATTACTAAGCATTTTAAAACCTGGAAGATTTCATTTTAAGGAACTGTAATAATGCCTTTCTTTGGCATATGTAATTCTATATTTTATATTTATGAAGATGGACATTTCTGAAGTGTTTAATGAGCAGCAATATAGTTGCTCGGTTAAAATGCAGAGCCTTATACTATTTTTAATATTATCCAGTAAGTAACTCAGTGCCATATGCTTCTGTAGTTTGGCTGCCAAAGAATGCAGCAAGTTGCTTTGGAGGCTGCCTCCGAGCTCCCCACCTCAGCCAAAACCACGTCTGTGGTGGGGAGCTATTGATGTCCTACCAGCGTGGAACACAAAGAAACAGCCCCACAGAGCAGTTACGTGGAGGTTCTGCTAACTCCATTGAAGGGGATGTGGCTTGGAGCGATGCATGGAATCAGGGCAAAGCTAAAATACTAGACAGGCTATATTGGAAAAAAACAACAGTGCCACCTTGCAAACAGCAAGGTGCTTACTCCTCTCGGTTGCCAGTGACCTCTGCTCCCCCAAAACATAAGCCACGTCACTAACATTCCATGTATCGTCGTAGGGCACGTGAAATGTGTTGGATTGGGTAAGGACAAGAGAGACATTCCACTTTGAACTGCTGCCACCCAACTCTCACCTTGGCAGCTGTTGGTGACTGAGGCAGAAATGGATGCGTGAAGGTCAGAAATGGGAAAAGAAAAAAACAAGAAACTATCATAGGCAGTAAAGAGTGAACATGAACAAAAATTGAAGTGATCTGTTAGCCCTACACGTGCAGGTATTTTATTGTCTTGCTTTGCACCATATAGGTTATTCTGCAAAATGTTTATCTGCGGTACCTAATTCTTTACTATTTAATTGTTTGTCATACTGGTTCGGGATTAAGCTTACATTATGACTGAATTACTTCCATCAACTGTAACAAGTAAGCACTTCTGTTCCCATCTTATTTTTTAACACCATGCAAAATGAAAATGATCAGGGAGTTGGAGCACCTTTGCTACAAGGACAAGCTGAGGGAGCTGGGGTTGTTCAGCCTGGAGAAGAGGAGGCTCCGGGGAGGCCTTATAGCAGCCTTCCAGTGTCTGAAGGGACCTACAAGAAGGCTGTAGAGTCTGTTTACAAAGTCCTGCAGTGACAGGACAAGGGGCAATGGCTTCAAGCTGGAGAAGAGCAGATTTAATTGGATATTAGGAACAGGTTCTTTACTCTAAGGGTGGTGGAGCACTGGAAGAGGTTGCCCAGGGAGGTGGTTGAGGCCCCTTCCCTGGAGATATTCAAGGGGAGGCTTGAGGAGGCCCTGGGCAACGTGATCTAGCTGGGGACTCCCTGCTGACTGCGGGGAGGTCAGACTAGATGACTCTAGAGGTCCCTTCCAGCCCGGACCATTCTATGATTCTTTGAAAATTGTTCTGTTTTTTGGTAATCATAAAAAAAAAAATGCCAGTGTTTTCATTGAGCTTCCGGGGACTTGTTGATCAGCCCTTGCACTATATACAAAAATCTAAAAAACAGACCCAAAGACAGGTACTGGAACCTCCTTAAGGTGCCATTCCCGTGGCGCTGTCATCCTGCGAGGACTGCAGTAATCGAGACACTCATGGCAGTAAGAAATTGCTTCGTTTCTATCTCAGTTCATTTTGCTGTAGTGGTGCTGATTTGGTGGTAGAAGTGTGACGTGATGAAGGCTCTGAGCTCAAAATCTTGCTGCGCTTTTGTGGCAGCAGTAGAGGCTCCAGTAAAAGTTGAAGCCTCTCTGTAGGCTTTGCTTCGTTAAATGAAGACAGATAAAAATCTCTCTCCTGTCAACAAAGAAGCTGAGCCTCCTGCACTTAATATGATACAAAAAACAATTAAAATAAAATTTACCTCACGCATACACCAGTCTTAGCCTATCGGGACGTTTTCTATGCGATTTAACATTTTTGGCCTAAAAACAATAATGGTCATAAATGGAAACAAAGGAGCACAACCAATCTGAAACAGATGTTAGGAAGCACTCCCAGCACAGGAGAGCTGATGTGCTGAAAAGCTACCTGGGGGCAGGATGTTAAAAGACGCCTCTGAAGAAAGCTGGTGAGGAAGAGCAGAACAATGGAGGAAGGCTTGATCCAGATACCTGCTTGTCCTTCACACTTCTCACTTTACTGCCTCAGGGGATTCTGCTTTTCTTATACAACATGATTCTGTGGCCCATTCAAGCCCCCTTTAGAACAGAAGTAAAAATGTGAGGGAGAAATTTCAAGTGAAATTCAGACAAAAAGAGAAAGAAGGAATAAAAGCACTGGTGTGTTCCTGCCCCTCTAATAGAAATAGGCAAGTTTGGCCCAGGATGGAACTCTGAGGGGATTGAAACCCACCATCCAGCATCCATCCGTGCAATTAGTACTTTGTTCACTATGTAGGTAAGTTTCACAGCCTGGAAGAAGTGTGGGAAATGAATCTTTAACCAATGCCAATGACCGTGTCGATAGCTATGCAACTTTTTAGTGTGCTTTTTAGGATTGTCTCTAAAATATCAAAATTAGAATGGTTTGGGTTGGAAGGAACTTTAAAGATCATTGAGTTCCAAATTCCTGTGCAACCTGCTCTGGGTGGACCAACTTTGTCAGGGGGGTTGGACTAGATGACCTCCAGAGGTCCCTTCCAACCCCATGTCATTCTGTGATTCTGTGATTACTACCTCTTGAATAGGACATCCACTATAATTAACCCCATGCAGCACATTCAGTTATCTTTACTGATTAACACTTAAGCAACTTGTAAAGTACTTCACAGTTGACATAATCCTTCAAAACCAGGGGAAATACAGGCGTAGCAAGAGGGAAAACAAGTCAGAAGCTAACATGGATTTCTTTTCCAGGGACCTCAGGACTCAGTCCTCCATTCCCAGCTCCCTCAGCTGCTCCTCACAAGACTTGTGCTCCAGACCCCTCACTACCTCCATTGCTTTTCTCTGGACATGTTCCAGCACTCCAATGTCCTTCTGGTAGTGTGGGTCCCAAAACTAGATACAGAACTTGATGCGGGGCCTCACCAGTGCCCAGTACAGGGGAGCAATCACTGCCCCAGTGAGCCGGGGCATCCAGACAGTATTCCAGGCCAGGATGCTGTTGGCCTTCTTGGCCACCTGGACACACTGCTGGGTCATATTCAGGGAGCAATGTAGTATAACCCATTATGGAAACCCTTCAGATTCCTAACTCCAAGTCTTACTTTTGTATTTTCCAGATAGCATAATCATGTCATCCTTCCCCCTGCAAGTGAGCCATGAAGGTCTGTCATGGGCACAGAAATTACTCCAGGTGAGGGACATGGAGGAAAGGATTTACTCCAAGATGAAATGGTGTGCTTTATGCGCATATGCGTACGTTAGAGTTACCGGGTTGCAAGACAAAGGGCTAACTTTTCTTTTAATGCTGGAGAAAACTGCACTTTTAGAAGACTCTGGAGTCTGAATTCATGAAAATATTTACTTTAAAGCCAACCAGGCTCTGTGGGATTCAAGGTCTCAGTGTTTTTTAGCCATGCCAGGTGCAAGGAGGAGGAGGAGCAAGGCCTGTGCATTTGACCCAGGCTGGCCAACAGGATTATTTCATACCATGAACATCACATTCATTATAAACTAGAAAAATTTGCTGCTCAGGTCTCTCTCCCTTGATAGTAGTGGGTCCAGACAACTCTTTGCCCCAGTACCAGACTCCTGAAGTCTTCCTTTCCTCCTGAAGATGTTGCACTTGCAGTGTCCCATGTTTGCTGTCCCTGCTCAGAGTGCACAGCTTCCTGCTGATATAATTGGCCAAGTACAATTCTTGCATTTCTTATATCAGTATTGGGATTGATATTTGTTCTTTAGTATTATTTTTAATTATTTAGTCTTACTCTATTAATAATCTACTCATATTTCAACCCTAGTATTTCTTTGTGTTCTCCGATTCCCCTTTCTGGGTGGGGAGGGTCATCAGGTGATAGAAAAATTGTCTAAACGACAATAAATTATTATAGGTTTTCTCAAATCATAACAAAGAGATAGATGGAAAGCTGGATTTCACTGACATAAAATGTATGTATACAAGCTGGGTTGTAGGAGAGCTCTTTAATGAAGGCAACTGTGGAAAATATTCACATTGCCTCAGATGGACTAAGGGATCCCAGAACGTCCTTCCTTGCCTGCACAAGCTACATAAATCACTGTATGGATCAGTAGCAAACCCCTGGCAGACTGCTCTCCAAGGGAGACAGAGGCAGAGATTCACAACAGCAGAGTGAGGAATGGTGCTGCTCACACTTACGGGTGTCCAGCATCCCCTCTACCTCCAGGAAGTCCTGGATCCACTTGGTCCCTTGTTGTTTTCTTTATGTAGGAAGGCTGTGTGCTGCCCTTTCCCCCCAACAGAATCAAGACTGCAGTCTAACCGTAAATTATTTTTTAATATGTCCTACACTCTGTCAAGTTGCCCAAAACTATAGTGAAGGTGCAGAGAAAGACGAGGAAGGGAACGGAACAAGCCCCAAATAAACAAGAAAATAAACAATCCAGGAAGCCTACCAAAATAAAAACAAGTTAATGCCCAATGCCCTAAATCTGCTCTCTACAGCAGGTTGATCAGTGGTCTCCAGTTTTTCATGTTTGGTGGCACATGGTGCATGTAAGCCATGACAAGACTCTGAGGAATCAGGGAAGCTGGAGTCTGACTGGCATCTGAAATCATTCCTGAAGTGCCACTGGCTGTGACACCAGGGACCGTTCCAACATCTTTGCTTGCCTTCAGGACTGTTTTTTTTTTTTCTTCTAACAGGTGCAGCAGATGAACTTCTTTTACACCCTTCCTTGTGAGAATGAGACCAACCCACCGCTGGGCCGGGACACTAGACAAGGGAGGAAGGTGGCTTTGCTCATGCTAACAGAACTCACAGCATTTTTGTGAATGTGCAGTGGGGACCTGCTCTTCTGTAGGACGAAATACTGAATGCTCTGATTTACTAGGAGTCTGGGAGCATGGAAGGCTTGGGCTTCGCAGCAGCTCTGTCCTACCATGTGAAATCCATGGTGTTCTCCAGGTGGAGAATGACCCTGAATTGCAAGGCAAAATGCTGCAGCTGAGACTGGAAATCTGCTGCAGCTCTGGAGAGGTTTATGTGCCCCAAACCCTCCAGTGATCTGCCTGATTAAAAGAGTGAGGCAGGATTAGCTCCAGCTCAAATCACATCCCCATGGGAGGGTGCTGGGGTGGGGTGGGTTTGGGTGGTGGGAGTCATGTTGCAGGATTTGGTCCTGGGTGGATGGCATGGTATTACTGCCATCCTCTTTACTGTCACTCCTCTCCTCTTCCCCAGCTCCCACCCTCATCCCAGATAGAGGAGTAGATGTTCCTCCTGGTCTCTGAGGGCAGCCAAGGCTTGTGGGACTGTGGAGAGCAGGGTTAGGTAATGATACATGGAAACGGTTCACAGTTCAGCTTCCTTAAAATCTTGAAGTAAAAGAGACAAGGATGTAACCCTCCAAAGGACAGATAACAGCCCTCCCTGACAGGTCCTGTGGTCGGTTTAATAAATGGTTTAACTGGTCTTCAGTTTCTGTTAGCTTTAAAAAATATTCACAAAATAGTAGCAAGTATTTTGTCACTTGCTTTTTTGACAAGGAGCCCTAAAACCTCTAAAAGTAAGGGCTTTGTCTGGAAAGAGGGGATGGTGGTGAAGGTTTGACAGGTTTTTTAGGTTTCCCCTTAAAAATCGTTTGCTCCAGAAGCAGAAGAGGAATGAGAACTGCCTATGTTTCCTTGATAGGAATAATATCCATAACTACAGAATAAACCCAGAAACAAGGGTTTGAGCCTCAACAGACTGAAAACCACTTACCACTCTTTCACCACAACCTCAGCACATCCTAGATGTGAGAAACAACATCCTTTATCTGAATGTTGTGCAGCATTTTACAGACTTAGGGGCTTATTTTCCCCTGTCCTTCCTAAGAGGCTTCTGAGTTAAAATAATGGCTTGTTATTTGGGCAGAGAAGCATTCCCGAAAAGTGTTCTCTTTGCTTTTGCCCGTGAATTACTGATGGAAATGAACAACTGGGAAATTAAATCATCCTGGTACTTAAGAAGAAAAATTTAAAAAAAAAAAGATGTCTTCAAGTTAGCTTAAGATCTGTTTATATTTCTCAAGCAAGAGGGTGTCTCTTCTCCTTGCTGTTATATACTGACCTTGGCTCAGTCTTCATCAGCTACATTTCTCCTTTGGGACTCATCTGCACTGAAAAAAAGAATGGCAGAAAAGCCAACAATATTGGATGATCTGGTCCCAATATATTTTTGTTCTCATAATTGTTTAAATATGGCTCTGTGCTGTAGCATAGATGACAGCTAACCTGATTGTAGCTTCAAGGCTACGGCTGGAGCTCTCGGTTACAGTAAAATACCAAACTTAGGTTTTATCCATACTATGGAGACAACAGCCACATTAACATATATGGGTGTCCTTGTTTAAAAACCAAACAGTTTTTGGTGACACAAGCCCACAGTGTAGATATGCCTTTTAGCTCTGACTGGTGGCATAATTTTTTGCAGTTGCTTTCAGTAGGAGTGAATTTTTGATGGATCACTGAACTCACAGCCTGAAGATAAAGCTAAAATCACACCACCTTTTTCAAAACTTCTTTTTCTTTTCCTCAGTACTGCTGAAATGCAAGAAATAACTCCTCTTTAGCAGATATTAAGAACTGTTGCAAAGGATACAATCAGAGGGTAATACTGATAAATATCTTGTTGAGCCATCAAACAGCACTGAAGTAGGTCTCATTTATATCAGAGTGGGGATCTGAGGCAAGCTGTGTTGTCAAAAAGGATTTAACTCTTTGAAGTGTCTCACCTCCCCCTTCCCAAAACTGAGCATGGAATTTAAATGATCCCAAAATCACTGCTGTGAGTGGCAGAACAGATTTGGAAAAATTCTGAAAGTTTTTTTTTGGGGCTTTTAACCCTTGTTTTTATCACATATTCATATTTTCCCTAGTGAGAGTTAGTCTTTCCGCTATAAAATAAAACATCTTGGGAAAGAAAGAAAGAGAGAAAGACGGGAAG
>VXBJ01003047.1:152848-184326 GCA_013400055.1 Nycticryphes semicollaris
TTTATCTGCAGTGATTCTAAGTTGAAAGAGAAGAAAAAGAAAAGTTGTCTTTACTTTTCCATTACATTTAATTGGCCTGTGGAAAATGCAGGAGTCTCACTCAAGATTTATAAACAAATACACCATTATGTTTCTCATTAGTTCAGAGAATACCTGTATAAGTGGTAGCTGTCAGATACAATAAGTGCCCCCCTCCTTTTTTGCTTATATAATAATCCCAGCATTCAAAAGACTAATCACTACACACTGATCTACAAAGCATCTTATTTCCTCATCAAATTTCCCTGCTGGGCTTAGCCATGCTTGTCAACTTCCCAGATCCCCCTTTCAATAACTGGTTTATTCTTTGCATCTTGCCAAAATGCATTCCTTGGAGTAAAGCATGGAAGAATGAAGTTCTAATTTCTTTATCTCACTCAAGAAGAGGTTTCTACCCGTGCTCCTGGGAAAGGTCACAGGTAATTTTGGCTGCAGGTTCCCTTGAAAGAAGGAGGCATGTACAGCACATTGAGGCCCTTTGTCTATAAGTATAGATGACCACCAAATATGACAGAGAATTAAAAAAAAAGANCCAGCCGAGGGATTGGCATCCTCCAGTAGATGAAGGAGTCGTACTGGCTGCTGATGGTGTCCAGCATCGTCAGGCTGGAGAGGAGAGGAGAGGAGAGGAGAGGAGAGGAGAGGAGGATGAGAAAGAAGATAAAGAGTAAGAAGAAAATAAAGAAGAAGAAAAAGAGTAAGAAGAGAAAAGAAAAAGGAAAATAAAAAAGAAAAAAGAAAAAGAAAAAGAAAAAGAAAAAGAAAAAGAAAAAGAAAAAGAAAAAGAAAAAGAAAAAGAAAAAGAAAAAGAAAAAGAAAAAGAAAAAGAAAAAATAAGAGACAAGGGGAAGGGAAAGCAAAGAAATCAATCAATTGATCTTCTGTGTTAGCTTTGACATCAACTATAGCTCCCAGATTGTGCCAAACTGAAGTTCAAAGACAGAAACTATTTGTGACCTTCACCTGTGCTCTCCTGGTTGAATCTGAACCTCTCATGTCATCCTGGGGAGGGAAGAAAGGTGAGCACCATTGTGCCCAGCTCACACCTAACACAATGGCCAGGCAGCTACACAGAAATGCTCATGGTTTATCTGTCCTTTGGATAAACGTGGCTTGCGGGCTCTAATGCTGCAATGAAGCACTGCTCCTAGATCTGTACTCTTCTGCAAGTTTAAACAAATCTACATTGAGTTGAACAAGTACATCCCTATGGAGCAAGCACTGAAAATGAGCATTTACTGACTTTCTAAGCATTGACTAACTGAATTAGGGGTGGATTATTAGATTCACTTAATGAGAGTCTTACGTGTCCTTTCTCTTAAAGACTAAGTTTATTGACTTCAGTCTTGCCTATTCCTTTCTGAGGTTTTATTTATTACTAAAATGCTCATTTATTATATACACGTATACGAAGTGTCACTGAAAACAGAAAGGCAAACAGAAAGAAAAGCTGTAGCTTTTCAATATTGTTTCACCTCCTACCTCAAGTCTGTCATAGGTTTTACACGATAAGTTCCACATCAGCTGAACAACCTGAAGAACCTGAAAAAATCTTTGCCTTTAGCAAAGTAAGTCTCAGGTGCCTTCCTTCCCCATAAATACATCTCTGGTAGCTCCCGAGCCCACACTTTCCAGGCACATTTAAAACACAATGCATAAGTTGGATGAACAATAATATTTTCTCCAGATGTCAGTATATAAAAGATAAAAGATGATGTGCTGCTTTATGTTTTTTTGTTCTCCAATCTTGACTTTGTCCTAAATTCCTAAGCAGGTCCTGTGCACTAATCTAGTATATCAGAAACTAAATGAGGGGTTTTTCCGCAATCAAATAGCCGGTCTCTGCAGCTCTGCTTTAAACCTACCAAAGGAAAGGGAACTCTTCATTAAGCCCAATAATCCTTTGGATCAGAACTTCTCTCTTGTACTCAGCGTGTGCCAAAATTATATTCACTATATAACCAACAATCTGTTTAGAAAATGAAGATGACAGGGTTTTTTTATGATCAGGGATTTGTGGTTTCCTTTATGAAAACTACTTTCAAATCTTAACATTTTCTTCTTCAGTAGGATGAGTCTAGCTCTAATGAGAGCAAGCAGAAAAAAAAACCCTGCCAAAACAGGTTAACTCACAGTGTTTAGGCTATGTATGTATGGATAATACTTCTGGCTGCCAATCCATTCTGAAAAGGAGGAGACAAGATATAAAGGCAGCTTCACTGTTGTTGAGGTTGGACAAAAGGGTGGTGCGGAGACAGAACATCTCCTTCACAGCTAAAGAGCGTTCTCAATTCTCCCTCTCTCTCCTTTATCTCCCTCTCAGGTTACCACATTTTCTGCTCCCCTCATGCCATTGCAGTAGCACTGAGGACATAGTGAGATAATGCTTGGCCCAAATCCAGGCAATCATTTTGGAGTAATTAGTTTAGGCACTGCACACCCAACCCATAATTTTTTTTTTAACCTTTTTTTTTTCTTTTTTTTTCAGGTAGGTATCAAGTAGCTCACGTTACCCGATTACCTGCCGGTGTTGGGATGGCCAGCCCCGAGGTTCAGTTCAAGCTTGTCCCCAGGTAACGAGTGAGGGCTTAATTGAATGTGTCAGTCTCTTCTGGGAAATCTGGCTCTGCTGCAATGAGTTATTCCTCCTCCTGCTGCTGTGTGCGATCTCCTTTTTGCTGTTCTGTTCCTCTGGCACTTCTAGCCCAAGAACAAAGTCTCTTTTTTGATGACCTTGAGGCTGCTGTTAATTCTGATATTTCTTCTTTTTTTTTTTTTTTTTTCCCCTCATTTGTTTGGGGAGCTGGGGAAGAGCAAAGTGTATTGTAAGGGACAAGCAATTCTTCATCCTGACAAACCATGGGCACGAGTATCAAGGTGTGAGCTTCTCAGGTGGATGCTAGGATTTGCAAAGGTGCATGCAGTGAGCATCCCCTGCCTTCCCACTAAATTTCACAGGAACTAGGCACTTGTGCATCAGAAACACCCTCCTTTGCTTTCAGTCCTCACATGAGACATGCTGTCCAGGGACAGGAGATGACTGCTGTTGACATGCATTGTATGCAGAGACCTTCCTTGCTAGGTTTTTGCACTATTTCACAGAATCATAGAATGGTTAGAGTTGGAAGGGACCTTCAAGATCATCCAGTTCCAACCCAATGCCCTGGGCAGGGACACCTCCCACCACACCAGGTTGCTCCAAGCCCCATCCAGCCTGGCCTTGAACCCCTCCAGGGATGGGGCAGCCACAGCTTCTCTGGGCAACCTCTTCCAGTGATTCACCACCCTCACAACAAAGCATTTCCTCCTTATATCTCATCTAAATCTCCCCTCTTTCAGTTTCATTCCCCCTCATCCCATCACCCCTATTTAATCTTCCTTGTCCCATCCAGTGGTTTCAGACCTACCCTTTGCCAACACTCCCCACATACCCAGGGTCTCTCTGGGCCAAATTCCTCTCCTCAGTGCACATGAACCAGCAACAGTGTCTTCCCCAAACCCTCCATGCCTTCTTGCTGACAGCAGAGTACTCTCCCAAGGGCAGGAAGGAGCTATGTCTCCACCTCATCCCCACCACACCTCGCTGAGTGGGATGGCAGCTTTATTCCAGGCATGAAGGCAGCTTTGTGCTGTGGATATAGACCCACCAGGGGTTGTGCTGAGGCACCCAACAGATGCACAAAGATGAGAGAAAAGCTGTTGGATGCTAAAGGCTTCCAGTCAGTCATAGGCTGGATCAGATACAGATTGCCATCCTTGAGGTGCATGACTCTGATTTCCTATTACCAGTTCCCCTGGGCTGCTCAGTCTCCCATGGTGAAAGCTCAAATTTAAGAGAGATCTTGAAGGGTGGATTGCTCCCATCCTCTCTGCTTTGTTTCTAATTTTTCAGAAGTGAGTCCATGAGGTCTTGCAGCCAGACACCTGCTGGCTCTCAGGTGAACATAAGCAGGAATACGGAGAACAGTTCAGCTCACGAACTAAAGCTGTGGGTGCTATTTATACTCCTAGAAATCAGAGCAAATGGCAGTATTTCAGTCCTGTTTCACCTGGCTGATTAGCTTTGCAATCAGTGCGTGAAAGAACTGAAATCAGCAGCTGCTCAGCACTTCTAATAACATAACCCAAGCAAAGGAAATGAAGCAGTGGAAAGACAATTATATTTCTTTAAACAACTTATTCCAATGCAAAAACAAAACCAGAAGTACATTTGCAGTTAGAATTCAATTCAGATTTGTGGTAAGATGTGCAAGATATTCTTGCAAGAAATGTTAATTATTTTAATACAATGTTGTTCAAGAGGGACCTTAGTGATTTCGTCACTACTTAATTTTTTTAGAAGAAGGCCCAATTCTGGACTGGCATGAACAGATTCTTTCCTTCAAAGCTGGCAGAACTGTGATGATTGCAACAGCTGAAAATCTTGCTCTGCACTGCATCAGCGCTATTAGTTTTGCAGTTTTCATCCAGTAAAACTAAGTGGATCAACATAGTCCCAACTGCCTCCAAGTTTTTCAGCAGCGTGGGAGAATCTGGATGTCACTCTCCACTGGACAAGGGTCAAGGGACAGGCTACTTCAGCCAAAGGAAAGGCAGTGGGAGGAGAAAGGCATGTTTAAGATGGAACAATGTGGGAAGCTGGGCTTCCTGCTGCCCCTGCAGCAATTGGGAATAAAGGGAAAGAGGCAGGGCTGTTTAATAAGTGACTGTCCTGTCCTCACTGGTGGTATTGTCCCCCACACCCTTGCCCTGTACCAGCCCCAGACATCTCCCTACAGCCCAGCACCAGCTAGAATAGCACACCAGGAAAACATCTAGCATCACGTCTACAGGTGATTTTATCCCATACCAGCTGTGATGTGAACCTGCCTGCTGTTGGGCACCCTTCCTTGCATCAGCATCCTTCCCTGCCCAAAGAGCCCCCACATTTTGCCCAATAAGCTCTGCCTTCCTCATCCCACCATCTCTCCGCATCCTCCGGCAGCTCAGCATCATGCCGCCCGGCACCAACATCCCCAAAGCAGTCTTTGTATGAGGGACAATTACAAATATTGTAAGTCAACAGCTTAATGGCAGGATGTGAAAACAGCTTAAGACAAGAGGAAATGGCCTCAAGTTGTGCCAGGAAAGGTTTAGACTGGATATTATGAAAAAAATTGACACTAAAAATGTTGTCAAGCATTGGAACAGGCTGCCAGTTGAAGTGGTGGAGTCACCGTCTCTGGAGGTATTTAAAAGCCAGGCAGACGTGATGCTGAGGGACATGATGACTTTTGTCAGTGTTGAGCTGATGTTTGGACTCGATGATCTGAAAGGTCCCTTCCAACACAGGCATTTCTACGATTCTGTGGGGAACATATGGTGGCCACACAGCATTACCTGACTTTAAAGTATCCCTTCTGTCATTCATCTGGAGCACAACTCCTGGGGATAGGCAAAACCCCTTAATTCATGTATACTAGAGGAGGGGGAAGGAGTTAAGTTTAAAATTAAAAAATTCAGCTTGATATATGTTACATGTAGAGCAACAAAGCTGGTGAGGGGTCTGGAGCACAACTCCTGTGAGGAGCAGCTGAGGGAGCTGGGGGTGTTCAGCCTGGAGAAAAGGAGGCTGAGGGAAGACCTTCTTACTCTCTACAACTCCCTGAAAGGAGGGTGTAGCCAGGGGGGGTCGGTCTCTTCTCCCAAGGAACAGGCCATGGGACAAGAGGAAAGGGCCTCAAGTTGCACCAGGGAGGTTCAGATTGGACATTAGGAACAATTTCTCCATGGAAAGGGTTATTAATCCTTGGAACGGGCTGCCCAGGGCAGTGGTTGAGGCATCATTCCTGGAGGGATTTAAAAGATGGGTCGAAATAGTTCTCAGTTACATTGTTTAGTGACTGTTTTTTATTAGAGTTAGGTAGATGGTTGGCCTAGATGATCTCAAAAGTCCCTTCCAACTTACACAATTCTATGATTCTATGTTGTTTTTTCTAGGATTTCTTTAGAACTGAGGCACGACAGCAAATCAGGCTTTCAATATTACAGGCAGAATCTCAATTTCATTACTTTTTTCTAAGAAAATAAATGCTGACAGTTTCTCTATTCCTTTGTCTTTGTCTTTTTTTTTTTTTTTTTCTCTGAGCTCTTTCAACATTTTTTAAGTAATACAGACTCCTAGTATCTCATTATGATGGATGTGTTTTCTGGTAGAATGATAATAAGATAAATAATGTAATTACTCATTTCTGTTAGAATGGTGCTATATCTGAAGCATAGCCAAGAAATATTAGGAAGAGATTGTAGGAACTGATGGAAAAAGCCTGGAAAAGCCCAAGGAGATGTGGAGGTGTGGATTAATCACCTTTCCATCTGACTCACTATGTGGCACGACAGTGAGTTAAATTAGTTAGAAAGGACAGGTTAGGATTTGTAGTTTAAAGAGACAGAATTAGCAGTGGTTAATGCAAATTTTGCCAGTGATATTAAGAAAATCACCAACAGGAATATTGTTCTTCCTGAACAAAAATAGTGTCAGCCTGTGGGGAAGACTCATTTCTTGACAAATAATCTAAATGTGACAAAGACATAATCTAGTCATTCTTTTGGCCACATAAAGCATTAAGATTAATGTCATTTTGTCCACTGCTTTTAAAGGCATGCACTCATAACTGAATTAGGATTTGCAGCATGTTTGACAGTCCAAAATGCCCTATTAGATGTATTTTACTTTTTGCTAACCTACTATTCAATGGAGAGATTAGAAAAGGATGTAAAAGTCATCAGGCAGAAGGTCTGACAAACCATTCATCTCAACACCCTGTAAAGATAATTCTCAGCCATCTAAGAAGGACATTGAAGAGGTTCTGGCAGATAAACAGACTGGCAATAAAAATCTCTAGGGAAACATTGCTTTCCCATCATCTCCAAAGAGAGAATGGGCTGCAGAAAACAACTGGCTACACAGGTGTACCATGTTCACTACGCTATTTCAATTTCTCTGTTGCCCCCTGAAAAGAAAAGATTCTGTTATTCCACAATAAGGGATATCATACACAAATGTAGGTTTGGTCAGGAAAGAGCTAAATAAAAGCAAATTTTTGTATTTTAAAACCAGACGCAAGAGTCCATTAGTAATTTTCCTGTTGGCTGGAAATGCTCAAAACACATTTGAAAAAAGAAAGGAACTGTGAATAGATGGACTTTCTCTGAGGTGCTATTAATCGCCAAAATCTTAATTTAGTAGCCATGATGGGTTTGACTGCAGCTGCACCGTGTACCTGGAGAGGGGATACTGTGCAGCATTTGGATCTGAATGGATGGGAAAAGGTGACCTTGAAAGTTATGGTCCTTTCTGTGTGCTGGAAAAAGGACCTCACAGTTACTTGCTTGTGGTCTGTATTTTGTAGATGGGATGGGGAAGGAAGCTCCATCATCTCCTGATTTGCAAAGAAGCAGCTTCCCAATGCACTGTCTAGTGCCCTCCTGCCTCTACTCACTTGTCTGGACCCACCTCCCATACACGTCCTGCAGGGACTGTCAAGGGGCTTCCTTTAAGCACAACTTTTAACACAAAACATATCTAGAACATAAAAGAGATCACTTTTTTGCCTGTTTATACGCAGTAGGGAGGTTTGCGTCACTTTTCAGCCTCAGTTCAGTTTTTAAAAGTTTGGTATTAATCAGCAATCCTGGGGAAACAAAACAAACAAAATGAAACAAAGCAAACAAACCAAAACAAAACAAAGAAAACAACAAAAATAGGATGCTTTGGAGCTATCTCTGTCATCACTCTGACAAGCAAACAGTACTTGGCCTGACAGCTTCCTACTCCTCCTGTCCCGAATATTTTGTCCTACTGCTTTTTCGTCAAACAAGTCATCTCATTTCCTCAGCCCACTATAAACACAAATCTTCTCCTCCTCTCGAGGTCGGAGGGAAGCATTTAACACGCTGGAACTCACCAGCACCCGTTACTTTTGTCTCGACGACAGAAATTTTGACAGGAGAGGGAAATGGAAGAATCTCATGAATGTTCAGAGCCATTAAGTGTAGACCCACGCACCCTTCATAGCTACTATTAACAACTAACAAAACTCCTGGCAGAGTATGGAGGGAACTTGTGGTCTGATTCTGCAAATACTCACCCGGGCGAGCAGGGCTGGGGAGTTGAGTGGCCTCAGTGAGTTTACTACCAATGCCCATGTGGATTAAAAAACCCTCCCTGCTACGTGCTTAAGCGTTTGCAGGAATCCTAATCTTCGCCTGGCCTGTTCCTACGTGTGCGATATGAAGAACAGCTCTGAGACTTTTCATCACTTGTCATATTTTTGTAAATTATCCTACGCATTTTAAAGTTTTCATTATTCCAGTAGTTACCATGTTTACACATAGACACAGCAGATAGGTCATGGTATGTGACTCGGGACTTCTTTTTTAATTAGTTTTGCTGACCAGGGACTTGCTGTTGTTGAAACAGATGTTGCAGCCCAATAATAGCTCTCAGCTGCCAACAGCAAACCGTGGAACTCAGCCCTCACCAGGCAGAACAAATGAGTGTAATAAGGGGCTGGTGAGCTCCAGACAACAGGGACACTCCACAATATGCTCTGTCTTGAGGAACATAAAATCTTACATGCAATTTTTTTTCTTAACATAACGACTGACCAACGTGTTTCTCAAAAATGGATGTGACTCCACAGAATAAATGCATTCTTTTCATCCCTTTATCCTACACACTTACTGTAACTATCTTATTTGTGCCATGAGTCACATGCAGCAGGGAACAGACAGGCTCTTCCAGACTTGAAAAGAAGGCCTAGTGAAGCCTAACCTACGGACTCAAGTGAAGCCTCCAACAACTCATGTCCCATTCAGGCAGATACAGCACTTGTTCTCTGAGAGAAGAGTGAATTGACCACCTCACAAAGGCTCATTGGCTCTTCTTTACAAGGACTGAGGTTCTGAGCCAAGGAATTCATCATCCTAAATCAATATCCCCTCCTGCATGATAAATTACAAGGACTGAAAATCACATATCTAATTTTTTACCTGGGTATTACACTTTTTCACCTGCATCTATGTCATTAAATATCTGAGATGCAGATTATGTAAAACCAGACCTCATGTTTTCTATCTTATTTATTGAATAATTACCATCCAGGGTTTCTTTATAACCTTCCTAAGTATTTTAGGCTATTTCTTTCACTTTAAAGAGTTATTCAGTACTACAAGCCCTTCTTATGTATAAATCATTTTATAAAATTACTAAAAATGTTACCATAGATCAGGCAGAGTGGTTCATCTCTGAACATATCTTTCTACCTGTTTATCTTTCAACAATGGCTTGAATATCTTTCTTAGATTGAATGTTATATTAATTTGCTAGCAGACACACAGATATTGTAGAAATCATCCCTGGAAATGTGAAAGGCCAGGCTGAATGGGATTTTGAGCAACCTGGTCTAGTGGGAGGTGTCCCTGCTCATGGCGGGGGGAGTTGGAACTGGATGATCTTTAAGGTCCCTTCCAACTCAAACCATTCTGTGGTTCTGTGGCTCTATGATTCTATGATTATGGGAGCTGAACTGAACGAGGAGTGTGCTGTTTCTTCACATCCTCTGTAGCTGTAAGAAGGTGGCACTAATATTTGGGTATCCAGTAGATCTATGACATCGTGGTTTTAATGGGTGTTTGTAAGCACAATAAAAACAAAATGAAAAGGGAATGATACAGAACAAATACTGGCTCAGGAACCTTTCTCTAATACATATACAATATATAAATCTGTCTAGTAAAACGAGTACCCCATAGATAAAAAGGCTTGTTCAATCCTGGTCTGGACGAAGCACAGTAGACCACAGAAGCCACAGTCTTTCCTCTTTTCCTGACAAACACAGTTTTCCCTGCTCACGGTGACTGAGAACGCCAGTCCAAAGATCCTTTCCCAGCCTCACTGTTTTGATCGTGTTACAGCTCTTGCCTTGTCAAACATAAGCTAGAAGGCTTCATTTCACAGCCTGCTCTTGTCTCAGAGTCAGCACCTACAGCCACTAACCCATCTGGGTTAAATTTTATATTTGTAAGCAACCACATCTGTGTGACTCCTCACACTGGGAAGAGTTTGCAGTAAACATCCACTAAGTCAGCTGTTTTTCAGACCTTTTCTTCAAACTCCTTGGCCCTTATGCTCAGGAATAAAACCAGTAAAACTTCAGGTGGGCTGAGATCTCTGCTTGTCTCTGCTTGTGCTTTTGCTGCAGCATCTTTGCCCTGCCATCTCTCACTCTGTTCTTAGATTCGATGCCAAAGTCTTGCCTGGGTGGCAAAGCCAACCAAGGGTGTTCCTGCTTCTCCCCTGACTTAAGCAGAAAGGAGATCAAGATCTGCATCAAAAGAAGTGTGGCCAGCAAAGTGAAGGAGGTGATTCTCTTCCTGTATTCCACTCTGGTGAAACCCCACCATCCAGCTCTGGAGTGCTCAGCACAGGATGGGCATGGACCTGTTGGAACGAGAGCAGAGGAGGTCACAAAAATGGTCAGAGGGCAGGATCACCTCTTTCATGAAGACAGGCTAAGAGAATTGAGGTTGTTCAGCCTGGAGAAGAGAGGGCTCCAGGGAGACCTCATTGCAGCCTTCCAGTATCTGAAGGGAGCTACAGGAGAGCTGGAGAGGGGCTCTTGGTCATGGAGTGTAGTGACAGAATGAGGGATGATGGTTTTAAACTGGAAGAGGGGAGATTGAGATTAGATACCAGAAAGAAATTCTTTGCTGTGAGGGTGGTGAGACACTGGAAGAGGTTGCCCAGGGAAGCTGTGGCTGCCCCATCCCTGGAGGGGTTCAAGGCCAGGCTATATGGGGCTTGGAACAACCTGGTCTGGTGGGAGGTGTCCCTGCCCAAAGCAGGGGGGTTGGAACTGGGTGATCTTTAAGTTCCCTTCCAACCCAAACCATTCTATGATTCTGTGATTGTATGATTATTCAAATCCAATGTGTAGTAGCTTCCCAGGTGGTAGGTGCCTATGACTCCCTACAAGTAGCCTTATTCTTATAGCCTTATTTGTAGTTTCTAAAACATACGGCGTTCTCTTGGGAGTGCAATGGCACTTAAAAGACATTTTGAGACACTAACATGGTAGCAATCCCCACTGAAATGTGTAGAAGGAGATGCTTTCCCACTCATGCAAAAACTTTTCCCATCCTTCTGCAATTTTTTGAAGCAAACTCCTTTTGTTTGGCAGGACCACAGACACATGCACCCCAAGAGAAAGAAAAAAAAAAAAGTGAGAGGAGGAAACAAAAAAAGGAAAGAAGGAGGAGGGAGGGAAAGAAATAAAAGAGAAATGGATGTATCTTGCTTATATCTGAATTACAGGAAAGCATCTGGCTCAGGTCTGCAACAGAGGGAATAAGGATCACATTCCCAGAGACACATAAATGTTAGTCCTAAGACAGAAAATATGATTCATTTTGCTATCCTGAAAGGAAAGGTATCATTTGGCCTCCCAGTTAGAAAAGTAGACAAAATGTATTGCAGACGGGTATGGAGGAAAAGAGCCTTTCTCCTGGGCTTTTGCTTTGCTGCCGGTGGCTGAAACATGCAGGGCAACGGCTCCTTGAGCATCCCGGTGGCATCACATGCCAAGGACAAGGGCTGGACTGTGACACAGAGGAGGAATTGTGACCACATTTAACGCTGTCATCTCAGTCCCCCCATAGTTGTCCCCACCGTTGGGGACATCTGACCCAGGTACCCGCTGCTATGGTGCCGTGTCTCCGGGTTAAAAAGTGGTGAAGGGTATCAAATGGAGCATAATGGAGCAAGATGGGGATGGAAATCAGCATGAAGAGTGAGGGCAATGCACACTTACTCTTTTAAGCTTTTTTTCTGCCAGACATAGAGCTGTAGGAATTTTAAAGGTATTTGTTTCTGCATATGTGTGCTTCTACATGCAATATACGCATGCATGAGCAGTTAACTTACAGAATCCATGCATCCTCGTGTGTCTTGCACATTAGAAGTGTTTTAGAAGCAAACCAAGCTTTCCCGCTTCGAGTGTAAGTGATTAACTGAAGGCAATTACAAAGAATTCTCTTCTATTGGCAAACTACTCCCTTAATGTCTTCCTTGAGGTTTTTGTTTTTCAGGGGGCTTTTTTGGTGGTTTGGGGTTTTTTTTTTTGTTTTTTGGGTTTTTTTGTCTTCTTTTGCATCTGGAGGAGGTCAGCCCCGAAGCCAGATCTCAGCCTGGAGAGCAGCACAAGCCTGTTCCAGGAAGCCAGTTCCTCCTCTCCTTGGAGACCTGTCCAGACTTTATGGGTTTGTCTACATTCTTCTCTGCTGCAGCGAGGTGTGTACTCAGGCATTTTTATCGTGCTTCCTTGGCACGGTACTACAGCACTCCTGCATTTTTTTTTTATTTTGAAAGCCCATCCTGTTTCCCTGGTGCCCTGCCGTTCTGTTCCCAGTTGCTGGCATCCGTGAAGCACGCGTGATACAACCCAGGAGGTATTTTCAAGGACACTTGGTTTTCTTCCCCAAACTGCAGTCTCCCGATTGTAAAACCTTCCTTCTCCCTCCTGGCACTGCAGTTCTTTCATAATACAGAAGGAAAACAATGGTATAAAAGCATCTTTTTATTCCAGCATTTTTTCTGCACTCTGTGCCATGGCCAGCCAGCTCAGAGGCCCAAACATTTGAGTTTTTCCAGCAGAAGTGAGCTTCGAAATCACTCTAAACTGCAGCAAGAGGGACTGAGCGAGAGGAAATGCATCATTTCAACTGGAACTGAAATCCCTTAATTAGGTTAGAGGGGCATTTTCTCAAGGAACTTTGGGGAAGGTTATCTTGTAGGCACAATAACTAGGAAATGAAATGGATCATCAAGAAAATTCTTCGGGGTTTTTTCTTTTTTTTTTTCCTCCCCCACTGCCCATCAAGGAAATATTTCCCTTATAAATCAACTCACTTTTTCTTATTAAAAGCGATTTGATCATGTAGGCCTGGGGCAATACAGAGCTATGTGAAAGTTGATATTAAAAAGTGAGGGAAAAGAGAGAATTAGAAGCAAGATGAGGGAAGTAGATAGGACGCCAACTGCTTATGTGGTGTGCCCGGTGGAAGCCAATGGGTCTTTCAACATGCGTCTAAACTGCTTCTGTTGGATTCTGAAACAAAATTAAACAAGTCATGTTTTGTTTTGTGGGAGGCCCACTGAACTCACCCTCTCCATCTTCCCCTTTTGGTGCCAGCAGAACTAATCACAATTAAATATTAAACGAGAGAGGTGGTCTTGTATTAGTTCTCAAAGACGGGGTTTGCAGTTTTGGTGCCCACATCTGCAGCTGAGTTTCTGTCACACAGAAACACAACCCAGCAAAAAGGTGCTTCCTTTTCTCTCTCCCGTAGATCCCAGCTGTGTCACCTTGTGTTTTTGTCACCCCTTGTGACATTCAGGTACCACCTTGCAGGAGCACACCATGGGCAAAATAATGTCATTTGCGAAAGGGGTTAGGATAAAAATGAGACAAGAGGGTGCAAAGCTTGCCCAAGAGGAGGTTTTGGTGCTGGTCCAGGGCCAGTGATGGCTGTGGCAGGGTCTGTCTGCTGCCCTGGGCTGCCCTCTGAAGGCTGAAGTTAAATCCACAACGCTGGGTGAAAAGCACTTCTCTGGCTGCCCAGAGAATTAATTTGGAAGGGACCATGAAGTTTGCTGTTGGGGAAACAAATTAAAGAGAGCTGCCTTTGCAAAGGTTGCCAAAAATAAAAAAAAAAAAAACCCAAAAAACCAAACCCATTTAGCCTGAAAGGGGGCTGTGTGTGGGGCAGCTGCTCTCTGCCCCCACGTTCACAAAAGCCTCGCAGCACTGAAGATAACTGAAATATCAAAACCTGCCTTTAAAAAAATGATTGTAGGAACTGGGAAAAAAAGGAGCACTTTAAAGCAAATGTTGACACCGGCTGTATTACTAAGTTGAGCCTGTGCTGCTCCACTTTTTCTCTGCTTGAGGCTAAGAACAAGTTGGCACCTTATAAAAGAAATATGACCTGTAATTCCCTAACACTGTCCTTACGTATGGCTGCATGGCAGAGAACCATGAACTGTCCTCCCTATAGCAGGTACAGGCCCTCTTCCATCCATCTAAACCCCTCTATAGCACAATTTTGTGTAGACTAACTATCCTTACTCATTCTGCTCATTCATATTTTTCTTTGTGTTTGTCTTCACTCACATCGGTAAAAATAAAGCATTTCAGCCACAGAGAGTTTGCCCATCGTGGGGAGGGAAAACAAAACCACATATGTTTCAGTAGGTACCACACAGATTTATTCCCAGCCCACATCATGCTGGCTATTCTACACTATTAGAAACGTGATTGAAACCATTAGCTCAATTTTAATGAACTCCATGTGCTATTTCAGTTTTTTCTCCTGAGAAAAAAAAAAAGTCTATCATATAATTCCACACACGTATAATTGAGATAAATCCCAATATGGGCCATTCCTCAAATGTTTGGTTTAAGGGAATCCTTTCTAAAAAGACATTTGTGAAAAATAAACACAATTACATGTACATGATTGGTTCTGCTTATTGCTTCCGTTAGGCATTAGGAAATGTGTGTGCATATGTGTTCATTTATACGATGATGCTCACAGCTACAGTGAATTATGGATTGTTATAGCTGTGAGTGTACTCTGAACCAAAGTGCTTTCTCAGGCTGGTTTCCTAAGGAAACGAGTCTTATACCAACATGAGATACACCACTAACTTCTGAACCCTTTGGCCTACTTCAGCTAAATTTGATGAAGGTAGCAGAGATCTCAAAGACAGTGACGTTCCCACTAGTGTGGGAAAACAGGTGGTAAGCTGAAAGAAAGTCCCATTGATGCCCACATCCTGGGTATGTCACAGCATGGCCTTGCTCCTTAGAATCATAGAATCATAGAGTTGCCTAGGTTAGAAGGCATCTTTAAGATCATCTAGTCCAACCATCAACCTAACTCTGATAAAAAGCCATCACTAACCCATGTCACTCAGCACTATGTCAACCCGGCTTTTAAATCCCTCCAGTGATGGTGCCTCAAAAACTGCCCTGCGCAGCCCATTCCAAGGATTAATAACCCTTTCAGGGTAAACATTTTTCCTGATATCCAATCTGAACCTCCCCTGGCACAATTTGAGGCCATTCCCTCTTGTCCTATCACCTGTGACTTGGGAGAAGAGATTTACCTCTGCCTCTCTACCCCCTCCTTTCAGGGAGTTGTAGAGAGCGAAAAGGTCTCCCCTCAGCCTCCTCCAGGCTGAACACCCCCAGCTCTTCATAAGACTTATTCTCCAGACACCTCACCAGCTCTTTTTCCCTTCTCTGGACATGCTTCATCACCTCAATGTCTTTTTTGTGGTAAGAATATACACTGTAGAACATATTATAGAATATAATAGAATACAGAAATATATCATAGAATATATAACAAGAGTGAATCCTTATTAGACGTCAGAGAATCCATGAGGGAGCCCAAACCCTGGGTTAGGGGTAGAACTCTGTTAGAAAAACTGACCTTGAGTTTTGTTAACTATATGCATTTGTTTAAAAATAAACAATGAAATACCTTCTTTCCTGATGTGTTCTGTAACGCAGTCATTTCTTCCTCCATTAATTTTTCTGCCAAAACAAGATTTCTACAATGTACTCGCACCTCTGTCTAGGATTAAACTAGGGCTTCTGTTTCTGTGCTATGAGAATGAAACTGAGACACAGAGAAGTTAAAAGAATCACCCTAAAACTGCTAGCCATTGACAGGGGAACTGCACCACAGGCCAGCGATGTCTCCATTCTGCCTAGTATGAGGATTTAGACATAAATCCTGTTTTCTAAACCTGTTGAGGAAANTCCAAAGTCAACCTCTCAGAAACATGCAATTATGGGTTTAAAAAAAAAAACCAAAAAACAAACAAAAGCTTTAAAAAAGCCTCTAAGGTTTCCAGTTTGCAAAAATTTCCTATTAGAGTTTGCCCTCATGGCTGCCATTTTACTTCCCTCAGCTCAATTAGCAACCCAAACCAAACTGTTTGAAATAGTTTTTCTCTCTACATTCAGAGAAAAGGTTTACCTACCCACTGGCCTGTACTACTGGTGATATAAACCTTGTTTTCACCCCAAAAAACACCAGCAGATATGGATAAAAGACTATGACGCTCTCTGGGGCTGACAGGTCCTTCCCCACCCAGAATCCAAGGCAGGAGAGACTTGTTCAAAGAAGGAATATTGCAGCTGATGTGTAGGAAACACGAAATAGGATCCTGCGTGTTCTCTGCTCACCATTGTTTTGCACACTGATACAAGGTACTGACGCTCCTAGCCCCAAAAGTGTGTCGTAACAGAGTTTAATTCAGTTACAAGGCATGGAGACTATATGATAAGAGGAAGCCTAGGGGAAGTTAATGGCAAGACTCTTTTTCACGGAGTGTGGATCTTGCTCTGAATGCCTAAATGGAGTAAGCTTGAATTTTGCCTCAGCTTTCAGTAGGATATTTTCCCATTCTCCATTATAGAGAAGAATAACTGTTTGCAAAAGAGAGAGTTCCTAGAGAGTTTTTACTAAGAGCAGAACGTGGGAGAGATGCCTCTAACTCTCTCAGTGCCCCAGAGGTATCAGCTTTACCATGTGAGAGCAAAGATGAGCTCAGCTGCATACACAGCTTCTCCCTTGGTTAAGGTACATCGCGGAGAAAGCAACACTCTCTGACCAAGATGCACTTGTCAGTTGGGCATCTTGAATTAAAGGACCTTAAAAAATATTAAAAAAAAATTATCCAGCAGGAGAGAATCTGAAAGAAAAAAAAAAAAACCACCTGTTAGAATTCAATATTTTACCTATTTTTGTAATTACTGGGGTTTGAATTACAGTAATTCCAACGGAGATGGGGCCCAGATGCCAAGCACTATACAAAGACCTCATAAGAATCTGCGGCTGCTCTGAGTCACTTACATCCTGATCCTGCAAATGTTTAGGAATGCATTTATACTTTACTACTGTCAGTATTAATGGAGCTGCTCAGAGAACTAAAGGTAAAGAGATGAGACCAACGAGAGCCAGAGACTATGAGGCTGAAGTGTTTAGGTGTCTAATTCCCACTGGTTTCGAGATGTTAACTGGGATCTGGCCTTAGATGGCTTACCGACATTTCCACAGCAAATCTTAAACAGCAAATCTTAAACAAAGCAAGTGCACACATTTACATCATTTTCTCTCCACACCAGTGCAAGGATACTTCCAAAAATGCCCTTTTTAATGTCTCCTCGTTAACTGCTGTGGGTGTTTTTTAACTGAACCCCCATCCAAAACTATCTTAATATTTAGGTGCTGTGCTTTTGAGCTTCTGTGGGCACGGTGCAGTGATGCCCTCAGGGCCATTTGCCCCTGGAGCTGCTGGTTACCCAGAGGAAATACCCTGGCAGCAATGAGGCATCAGGCACTGGGAGAGCTTCTTCTTTGCTACAACCATTGCCTGGACCCTAAATAACAGTATTTTATAGATTGCTGTGGGTTAACAGAGTGGGGAGGTTTTCTCTTCTCCTCTCCTCTTCCCATTCCTCCCCTTTCCCTTCTGGTGAGACGTCCCCCTCCCCACCACCTTCTCCCCCTGTTTGCTCCCTCCCTTCTCTCCCTTTTTTTTTTTTTTTTTTTTAAATACAGTTTTCTTTCAAGTCCTCTACAGTTACAGTGTTTCGGCCATCAAAGTCCCCTCCCAGCCATTTTCATTTACCTTGTGACTCTGACCCTTTGTAAGGCTGAGGATTTTCAGAGTAAACCGATCCCCGAGGTCCCCAAGGATGTTATTCTCATTTATTCACTCAGCCCTTTGAATGGAGCAGCCCGGGGTTGGCAGCGGTTCAGCAGCCTCACATTCAGAGAACACACAATCCCCCCTTTTTTTTTTTCTTTTTTTTTTTTCTCTTTCAGGGCCCTTTCGAAATAAGGCCCGAGGTTTGCTGAGGAGCTTGAAGGGCTGTCAGTCACCCTGCATGTTACATTTCGCCCCCAAAAGTGATGAGTAGAGGAAGGGGAAGAGGAAGGAGCAGGTGGCAACTGCAATGGGTGACCTTCTGGTGCTGTGCCTTGTTGGCCAACATGGAATACTCTGAGAAAGTCCATGCCCACCACCATCAAGACCCCCACCAGCCTGGCAAGGGCCCCCAAGCCCTGGGAGGGTGCTCTCTGCTCACCCCTATGGGAACAGCTGGGCAATGGACACCCCTTTTCTTCCGTTGTGAGGTGGGATGAGGCACCATCTCCAGTGCCATCTGTGTGTCTACTGGTAGTCATTGCCTCCGACAGCTGGTCCTCCTTTGCAGGAGGGAAAGGGCCCCCTCCTTTGCATTTTCATTGCAAAATGTTTTGGGGACAGTCCCCTGGGACTGATAAGACAGAGACACGTCTGTGGTTGTCCCAGAGGGAGGGAAGGCTGTAGGAAAAGGCTCATGGTTATGTACCACTCTACCTGCCAACTGGTGTGTCACAAAAGGCTAAAATTACCAGCCGGTCCATTATCTGATTAAAGAGAGCCTTTCATTTGAGATTAACAACAAAAAAAAAAAAAGGGGGAAAAAAAAAAAGAAAAAGGAAAGAAAAAGAAAATCCTGGCTGGCTGAAAGCAATACCTCTACTAGGTTACCCAACTTACTAGACATCACGTTCTTACCTTTTTGCTTTTGGCAGTGATGAACAGCAAAGTTAAAAAAAATCAAGAAACGTGGGGAGGATAAACACTTTGTTTTAATCAAACATTTTTTCTACATTTCTTTCCTCTAACATAGCATGATCTCATTTATCTCCCTTTTGTACAAGAAGGCCACATTTTTCAAAAGAAAGAACGACTGCTCATTGTACATATTCCCGTTTTTTTTGTTCAACTGATTAAATAAGGAACCTTCCCCAGGAAAAGCTATTCGAGTTTCATTAGTTTACAGTTGCCTTGGAATTCCCTTTGAATTACAGCAAGCATAAATTATCCTTCTGTCAGCTAACATCAGAAATACCTCTTTAAGGCTCCTGGACTCAACAACGGCTGCTCAGGTTTGGGAATAAATGTACGATGTGCCGGGGGCTTCACCAGCTGGTTAATGACCTGCCGCGGTAGTTATAGGGCCCAAGACGGAGCTGAGGAAGATTAACTAATCTGGCCAGTCACTCGTGTGCTGGCTCCCAGCGCCAAGCAGCCCGGAGTGCCTGATTGTAAACTTTATTGTCTGACCTCTGCTGAATTAGGAACTGGTTTGGGGTTTTTTTGTTTTGGAGGTTTTTTTTCTTTCTTTCTTTCTTTCTTTCTTTCTTTCTTTCTTTCTTTCTTTCTTTCTTTCTTTCTTTCTTTTTTTTGTTTTGGGGTGTGTGTGTAATGTTTTATTAATAACATTTCCAGTGTTGATCCTTTCCTGTTGGAGTAACTGAAAAGGTAATTTCCAATCGTGGGAGTCAGCAAAGCTGCTGACATTTGTTTCTTTCGAAAAATGTCGTGTTCTCCACACTCAAGTCAAACAAACATGGTTCAAGCTGCAAATTATTCCTGCTTTACAGCAGGCAAAACCGGGGCCAAATGTAGTTCTTATGCTTCAATCACGTCCATTCACATGGTCCATCCTTCAAATGGTAGTCACCAAACTGCAGATCAAATCCTGCAAGCCACTACCTCCAAATTCCTCAAACTTCAATAAAATCTGAAACTTCTCTGGTCTCACCCATCTCCCTTGTGTTTGATTTCCTATCCAGGCAATGTGAACAGGAAGGGAGAGTGTTCATACAAGATTGGCATGGCTCAAGAAAAAAAAAAAAGGAAAAAGGTATGTTATTGTAGTTAGAGTGCAGCTAAAATGAACTCCCTTTTAACACATCTTAAATCCTTTCACTTTCATGCAACTGTTTACTCTGCTACCCAACCAAGGACATACAGACAGTATCTCTTAAGTATGAAATATTTTCGTAATGAAACACTCATCTTCTGGATTTCTTCATATGCAAGGAAAAAGTATGTCTGATGCTAAACATATTTTCCTAGTTGGTTTCTGCTTTGGACAGAGGGAAAGAATTGGCAGAAAATATATTACCTTTTTGATGTTTTTCGAATTGCTACAAAGCCATTCAGCCAGACTGGATGAGATCAGGAAATCCTGCCTCTCCCCTGGTACTGACCAGTACCAGCTTGGGTGGGCATCTGTAGGGTGGCCCACCTCATAGAGAAATTTCCTCCAGTTCCTGGAGTTTGACTGCATAGATGGGATTTCAAAGTGTTTATAAACCTTGTAAAGCTCTTTCACTGAGTATTTCTATTTTAAGTGGATGTTCCCCATAACTATAGAAATCTCTTTTTTTTTTTTTTAAGCCTTCTAAAATCTTATGTTAAAGAAGTTTACAATCTCAATGAAATATTAAAAGAACTAAATTCGTGGTGAAGTGCCTTGAAGTCGTGTTCAGATGCCTCCTTATGCTGAAAGGATGAGGCTCAAATTTTAAACTCTTTGGTGCCTGCACTGCTATGGGCAGACACATGCCCTGCCCTTCATCCCTAGGGCTCAGTGTAATCTTGATGTCCTCTGCAGCCCAACTGGATTGTACAATGACTTATACAAAAGGTTGGGAGATACCTGTGTCACGGGCAACGGCTGGACTGTTCTCCTGGCATATGGAGGACCTGGTTTCAAATCTCATCTCTAGAAGCCAAGATCCTGTTTGCCTTCACCGTGATGTTCTTTTGTGAAAGGGTAGCCCATCTGCTGCACCTCCATTATTTCTGTGAGAAAGGAGGTGCTTTGGTGTTAATTACACAAGAAGGCTACTTTCCACACAAACTGAGTGGAGAAATGCACTTGGTTCCCAAGAGACCCTGCTTGACATTTCCTGCTTGTTAGCCTAAGTGGTTTTCCACTCCAAAGGCAGGTATGAGTGAGGTTTATTCTTCACTCTTTTATTCTGTGCTAGTTGCTGGGCTGAACCTCAAAGTGGACTTTGTTTGACTGGCTATTGCCAAGGTGCTGGGAAGGACAGCAGGATAAACTTGCCAGAAAACCATCCTGCAGCTGGGTGTGTCCAAAAATGACTTTATTACTAGCAGCAGAATAATGTATTATAATATCACTAGATCCAGAAAATTTGAGAAATTTCAGGGTTTTTTTTCCCTTATCCCACTCAGGACGAGTATTATATTTGGGGTCAAACATTACTCCAGACAATGAGGGTGAAAATTGCTCATGTGGAGGCAACCAAAGCATCTCGTCTCTCCTCACCTGGAAAAGGGTGCACTGCCCATCTAATTTTTCACAGTTCTCTCTGTGTTAAGAAATAAGCATCAAGAAAGATGATGTTCCATTATCAGTTTGTCTTAAAGCACAAGGCTGTCTTGTTGCTTTAGATAGATACAGACTTGCCCTTTGTGTCCTTAAACCAGAGTTTGGGGAGGGATTACCCTGTTGTGCAATGAGATGAGTGAGTTGCAGGGGTTTAGGATCTTGGGTGTCTAAGGAGAAGGGCAAAGGGTGTTTGCATGGTAAAGAAGAAGAGCAGAGGAGGGAGAAGGTGAGAGGATCACAGCCACGCTGGGGAATGGTGCAACATGCAGTTCTCTGCTGCTGCTGGGAAAAGAAAAGGAACTCTAGAGGAGTGGGAAAGACCAGGTAAGCCCTTGGGAGGGGAACCAAAGGGAGCTTGAGGGTTGAAGGGAGCTGCATGCAATGGAGATGGAGCAAGGAGGCGTACCCTGACAAGTCGGAGATGTGCCATGGGCCAGGAATAGATGTAGGTTAGATGAAAAGAAAGTGGGGGCATACAAGCAGGGTAAAGGGGGGGAACCAGAGTATATTTACTCTTCCCACCCTTCTCACATGGTAATGGCACTCAGGCACTCTGAGAGAGACATGTAGTTATCTAACAAGCGGAAAATGGGGCAGAGACAGTAAAAAGACACTCTACCATTCCCAGTCATTCCTACGTTAGCCCCCGCTCCTCTTCTGCTTCATCTTGATTTTTTTTCCCCCAGTCTGCCCCTTTAAAAACTACTCATAGAACCGTGTCTGAAGCTGAAATGGCTGTAGGGAACTGAGACAGGCAGCCATAGAGATGTTATAAA
This sequence comes from Nycticryphes semicollaris, assembly GCA_013400055.1. Classification (NCBI taxonomy): domain Eukaryota; kingdom Metazoa; phylum Chordata; class Aves; order Charadriiformes; family Rostratulidae; genus Nycticryphes; species Nycticryphes semicollaris. Next base: position 174,987 of record VXBJ01003047.1, read on the forward strand.
ATCCCCTCAGTGCCAATTTATTAATGCTAATGAGACTTGTGTATGCTCAGAACAGATATATTGCTAGAAGGGAGGCCTTCATGCAGCCAGAATCAGTCTTCATGGCTCCGCCGAGATGTAATCTGCCAGTAAAAGCACTGTTTGAACAAACGTTTTTATTGTAGAGCAGTTTTTTCCCCCCTCCCAAACAGCAGCCCAAAAAACAGCAATCTCCATCCAGACACCCGTGGGCAGACCTGGAAAATCATCAACTTACTTACTTGGCAGTATTCAGAGTAATTGTTTTCTAAAACAAAACCTAGCCTGGCTGGCCTGTGATGCTATTTGGCTGAGGTGGGACATGCAGCATCCCAAGATGTGTCACCACGCTGGTGCCACAGGATGACTGGCTGGTGGGCCACAGTGTGTCCCAACAGGGGTATCAAGCATGGAAGAGGGGGTTTCACAGCAGGGGAGAGATTTGGGGCAGTGCTACAGGTTCATTTCACAGCCCAGAGAGCTCTCTTGGCTCTTCTAGCTACAACAGGGGCTCCAAAGATTGAAAGAAACTGGCAGTGGTGGGTAGCAGGTGAACAAACAGTTGGCTCAAGCCCAGGTAGCTCCCCAGGAGCTTTGTTTTACAAATGAAAATGACTTTAAACTTCCATGATGGTAGTGTCTCCATTCCTCACCGCATCTTAGAACCTCGAGTTAGAGGCAAAAGCAAAACTGATATTCGAGATATGGTTTAGTAGCTCAGTGGGTAGTATTGGTGATAGGAGGACGGTTGGATTAGATGATCTTGTAGGTCCTTTCCAACCTTGTGTTTCTATTATTCTATGATTCTATGAAGCTCACTGAGAGAAAAAAAAATGGCCTGGGAGGGGCTGGAAGGATTATAAAACTTAAAGAGTTTTATCCACTGGATAGTATAGTTCATTTTTCAAAGCCCTCAATGAAAAAGAGCCCAATGATCTTTAAAGCTGATTCCGTATATAAGAAAACATTACCCAACAACCCTGATTTTCTGGTCATATGTTGTAGTGACTCCCTGAACTCAGCAGAGTTAGTAAGTTGTGGAGCAACTGTTGCTCTTCTCCTGAGATGGACATCTCTTCCAGAGGTTGACATCTGCTCTGGAGATGGATATCTGCTCTGGACATGAGTATCTGTGCTCACAAACTGAGCTGTAGGATCAGGGTCTCTCTTCTTTGTGCCTCAGCTCTTCCCACACACAGTGAAGCTTTTGCAGTTTTACTCCAAGCAGTTTGATGTTTCCTCATAGATGCCTTGAGTTTAAGACCAAAAGGGGCCGTTAATTGTGTGTTAGTTCATGTAGTGACTCACCTCAGTGAAATGCACCACATTCTGTATAACCTCACAAAACAAATATCCATGGCAGGGGGAATGGAACTCAATGATCTTTAAGGCCCCTTCCAACGCTAATCATTCTGTGATTCTATGACCTTAGCAACGTCACTGTCCACTTGTTCTCAGCCCCATGTGTGCACAGATTGCCCACATGGGCAAGGCGAGGTTTCTAAGCAGAAATGTGTGTTTTCTTAGGCAAACTACTGTAATTGGAAATGGCTGACAAGCCCCTCTTTGGTCTGAAATAGAAGTAGCAAGCTTTAAAATTAAATCCAAGTTGAGAACAATTATCCTGAGCGCAGCAGGGGTTCAGACTTCCTTATGTATGTGGGAAGGGCATTTTTTCATATGATTTTTTAAAAAAAAAATATGGGAAAAATATGTAGCGATGTAGAATTATGTTACTATGGCCCTCCCCAGTAGCCTTGCAAAGCCAGAAACCAGGAAAGCCTCTGCCTTGAGCGCGATCCTACAGCAGCGTTTGCAGCTGGGATTTGTCATAATGTCAAACAAAACGTAACCACATGCTTTTCAAATGCATTCCTGGGGGAGAACCTCCAGTTCTCAGTGGCATAGCCACATCCAAATGGGGTGGTTTGCCAGGGGAATAGCTGATGGGCTTCACAATGCTGCTGTACAGGCATCTGCTGTGTTCCATACTAGCATAGGATTAAATATGTTCATAGAATCACAGATTCATAGAATGGTTAGAGTCAGAAGGGACCTTAAAGATCATCTAGTTCCAGCCCCCCTGCCCTGGGCAGGGACACCTCCCACCAGACCAGGTTGCTCCAAGCCCCATCCAGCCTGGCCTTGAACCCCTCCAGGGATGGGGCAGCCACAGCTTCTCTGGGCAACCTGGGCCAGGGTCTCACCACCCTCACAGCAAAGAATTTCTTTCTAATATCCAATCTCAATCTCCCCTCTTCCAATTTAAAGCTTTGCCCCTTGTCACTCCACTTCCTGACAAAGAGTCCCTCTCCAGCTCTCCTGTAGGCAGCCTTCAGATACTGGAAGGCTGCTCTAAGGTCTCCCTGGAGCCTTCTCTTCTCCAGGCTGAACAACCCCATCTCTCTCAGCCTCTCCTCATAGGAGAGGTGCTCCATCCCTCTCATCATCTTTGAGGTCCTCTGTATGTTTCTCCAGGGACCACAAGTAAAGTAGAGGAGATGATGACAAAAAGAGGGAAGGATTGGGAGGGCTCAGTGGGTAGAAGGGATGGGGGTTCACCGCAGGAAAAGGCAGAATTTGAGAAAAATCTCTCCCGCAAGAGTCAACGTCGCAAAACCCTGTGCCTGAGTGGAACTTGGCGTGTGCCAATAAACCCATTTGAACTTGGTTATTTTCAGTCATAAATATGTGTAAGATTGGAGTCCGGGTAAGCAGTACCATTTGAAGGAGATTGATCATTATGATCTAAGGCATCTTATGTCAAGCAAAGTAAAATAAATACCAATAATCAAACATTCACAGCACTTTTGTAGTCATTATTCGGTAGAGAAAGTCAAAGGTAAATTAACATATTCATAAGAATAAGACACACAGTTCTGCTTTCCTGATGAAACCAGAATGGAGAAGCTTTAATTCTCTGAGAGATTTAATTGGGATTTTTTTTTGCTTTATTTTTATTTTACTAACCTCTCCCAGCTGCCACAATTCATGACATGCTTAGCAGAAATTTAAGTGTAACCGAGGACCCAGCCAGATTTCTGCCTGCTGGTCTCACTGTCAGTATGTCATGTTTCACTTAATTTTTATCTGATGCAACCAGCAGAATAGACAAAGGAAATCTCCAGCACAGAAGTTCTCTGCTGGGAAGTATCAAACTGCTTTTCTTCAGAAGAGACTAACACAAACAGAAAATAAACAGAAGAGAAATGTTGTCATCTTGATTTATCCTAACAGAATCCAATGAATTTTTCTCTCAGATGTATGTTTTTGGTTTTGTTTAGGGGGTTCTTTTGGTTGGTTTTTTTTTTTTTTTTGTTTGGTTGTTTGTTGTGGTTTTTTGCATACAGCAGACCAAGGATTTGTCTACAGCAAAACCAGATTTCTGATATTATCTTAACCTGCTATGGCTGAAGCTGTAAGAGGGTTTATAATCCAAGGTAGCACCACAAAACACAGCTGAAAATGGCAATTGATTCTCTGTGGGCTGTTACCATGTGACAGAGATAAAGTGACTCCACCATCTGTGGAAAAACTTGGGAGAACAGTAACAAAGTGCTCCCTCCTTTGTTTTTCTTAATTGTTTTGCATTGTCTTAACTCAGCTCACAGAAATAATCAAAACTCCAGTATGGATCTACCAAGGTTGCATGAGCAGACCAAGGTAGAACTGATCTGCTGAGCTCTATCATAACCTCTGATGATAGTCTCCAAATGGTAATTTCCAAACTTGGCTTCTTTGCTATAGAACCCAAATGTAGACTTCCCACCTCCTTAACATTTTTCTTCTGTGGATTAATACTAGAAATGGGGCTGGACTCAAGAGCTGACCTGTTTCCCCTTTTCTTGATTATTAGGGAACTAAAGTCTGAACCTAGAAGTTGTTCCCTCGACTGAATCAAAGCCACTGAACAGCACCAGTCTGAGAAGTTTACATATGGTTTTGTGACTTGAAACTACCAAGGGCTAGAGAGGTGCCATTCAACCTGGGCTCCATGTAATAGAACCATAGAATGGTTTGGGTTTGAAGGAACTTTAAAGACCATCAAGTTCCAACCCCCCTGCCCTGGACAGGGACACCTTCCAGTAGGCCAGGTTGCTCAAAGCCCCATCCAGCCTGGTCGTCGCAGTTTCACAATGTCTTAAACACTCATCAATGTTCAACTTCTAAAGTCATTAAGAGTAGCTGGTTCCAGCTGTGACACTAAACCAGATGGGATTATGGCTTGCTGAGATGTATGATGTGCAAGGTTTTAGTGCAGTATTTTAACAGAAAGAGGGTAGAAGACAGGGACATGCTATAAAGAATACAATAAATGAATCACTCTCAGGCAGGGGGCAAGAAAGGAATGGCCCTGTCCCCTGCAAATAAACTCCTTAGCAAACAAGGCTGGATCACTCCTCTTTATGTAAAGAGGGAGCATGAAAGCAGAAGCTTTAGGTTGTTCCACCAAAATAACAGTAGCAGGAAAGATGTGACTAAAACTTTCCCAACTCCATAAGCTGCCTGAAAAACCGAGACTAAAGGCAATCACTGTCAAACACAACCCCAATCAGGTGGGGACAAAGTCGGCATGAGCTTGTCAGACACACGCCCATGGATGAATGCTCTCCCTTCACCTCCCGCAGGAAGGAAGAAGCCCGTCTCCCAGTTGGGGCTGCTAAATGGTGATGGGTGCTTAGTGATGCCAGAAGCCTTGGAAGGGAGCCTGTGCTGAGCTTAATGCAGAGATTACCAGGCTGTGGAAAGGTGTCTGCCCTGGTGAACAGTAGCCAAAGTCCCTCTGAGAAGTTGCATCCACTGCAGGGGGCACCGGAGATGCAGGGCTTGCCGCAAGCTCCCGTTATGCACAACGGAGGTGATGTGTTGGTACAAGTTTCTTACAGAAGTGGCAGTGCATGCAGTGGAATCAAAATCTGAATTAAGTTACCTTTTGGATGAATCATTCCCCCATGGTTACAAGTTCAAAGGAGGCAGGACAACACAGAGAACTGAAGCTTTGACCCCAAGAGGTGTTAAACTCCACAGGGCTCTTTTAGTCCTGTTCCTCCTGGAGCTTTTGGGTGCAATCTTTGTCTTTCCTCCTAAGTTCCTGTGCTGGTCTTGATCCTGAGGCTCCACCTCAGCACCAACTTGAGCTTTATGGTGATGCGCTGATTTTTAGTACAACTAAAACTTTTAGTTAGATATTTAGTGTAACTAAAATTTATAGATTTTTAGTGTAACGAAAAATCGGTCATTTATTCTGGAAAGGAAAATCCTTTGGAATAAAATACGTAACACCAGCACTAAACATGAAATACTGGTAATACAGTGACGCTTACCTTAGATAACCAGCCAAAGGACTGACAAAAAGCTGTGCCTCTTGGTAGAAGAGGTCAGGTCTCCTGGTATTCAGCAGAGTTGAGTGAATAACTGAATTTTTGTGTGTCTGAAGTCCTAAAGAAAACACTGCCAAAAAGGGGTGGAGAGTAAGAAAGGGCGATATTTTTCTCCAGATGCAATTAAGTTTGGGGAGGTTCTTGCTAGACTGAAAAACTCAAAATATTTCCATTCCAGTTCAGGCCTTTTGAACAGAAACAGGGCAATTGAAATAAAGGGCAATATTTTGGCACCATGCATAAGTGTACTATTTTTTTACTCAATAGCATAGAGGCGAAGGCAGCAGCTTCCAACATAGAGTGTATTAGGAAAGCTTATACGTGAGGTTAGAAATCCTCAGAAGTGGGGTGCTGAGGGAAAATGGTGGAAGCTCTTGTCTCCAGGACGTTCGCTGTGGGCTTCTTGGACTTAAATCCTGTCCTTCCCTCAGGGAACAAGAACCAATGTCTCCCACCTTATTATTTTGGTGGCTGTTTCCAAGCATAGGTTGTCGTGGCTGTTTACATAATAACAAGAAGGTGATGCAGCAGCAAAGAGATTTTAATTTGCCTTTTGATTTATCTCACAGGGAGAGTTATTAAGAGCACGAGTCTGTGGGATTATTGCTTTTGCTGTGCAGCGATCAGTCACCAAGGCAGGAGGCAGAGTCAAATAATTCTTTTTATATTGGCAATAAATGAAACAGTAGCTCCATTTTGATTACAGGGATTTAAAAACTCCTTAGCATGACACGTTTGATTTGTAAATGCCGGGAATGAAAAACAAAATAACCTCAATATTAAAATTAAGCAAGTTATTTTATTTGGAGTTAAACTCAACGTGGACGTGCTTCCTGTAGTATAGTAAATTATAAAAGGAGTTTTATACAGCAACATACCTTTTATATGAATACAGACTTGCACATACCCACAAACACATATGGAGATGTATGTGCCTATATATGTATGTGACAGCAGAAATGTATAAAAATGGCACCAACACTGAATTCTTACTGAACCATTTAGTACAAATATAATTGCATCTACGCTGGACAGCTTCGAACACAACATCTACTTTCTAAGATGGATCTCTGTTCTTGCCAATTAAAATGGGAAATCTTCTTTTGAAGAGTATCCATTTACATCCCGAGTTGCTAAGCTACAGAACAGAAGGGTACTGTTATGCACATCTTGTTTTCGGAGGCCACATCTCTGCATTCAAGGACACCAGCACATATTGGTTTAGTTGTTGCCCTTGAGAGCAAGTTTTTCAGTGAAGCCTTTGAAATTCTGGCCCAGCAGTGGGAATTTTGCTATTAAAAAATAAAAGGAAAGCAAGGAGAAAAACCCAAGATATTCTTCATAATCTGTAGCATATATTGATTATGACCTCATTTAATCCTTGCCAAAGGTAAAGGTAGAAAACTTCAAGTGTCCTTTGTCATGTTTTTTTCCTACACAGTCTGGCAGTGCATTCTGCCACACTGGTCCCACTCCTTTCATCTCCTCAGGGCACTCCTGCACTGGTTCCCTCCTACAGAATGGTTGACCCAATGGACTGCAACCCATCTACCAGCTCTCCCAAGGGGGGACCAGAAATGCAAACCTATGCTCTCAGCACCTCTAGTAGCTAGTCCCATAGGAGAAAAACCATAGAATCATAGAATTGCTGAGGTTGGAAGAGACCTTTCAGATCATCGAGCCCAACCATCAATCTCACACTGACAAAAAGCATCACTAAACCATATCTTGAAGCACCATGTCAACTTGTCTTTTAAATACCTCCAGGGATGGTGACTCCGCCACTTCCCTGGGCATCATGTTCCAAGGCTTGATAACTCAGTGTAAAAATTTTTCCTAATATCCGATATGAACCTTTCCTAATGCAACTTAACAACATGTCCTCTTGACCCATCATCTGTTCCTTGGAAGAAGAGACTGACCTCCCCTGGCTATATCCTCCTTTCAGGGAGTTTTAGAGAGTGAGGTGTCCCCTGAGCCTCCTTTTCTCCAGGCTGAACACCCCCAGCTCTCTCAGCTGCTTCTCATAACATTCCAATGAGTTACCTGTGATTTTAACAGTAATGTGTGAACATCCATCAGCTACAGAATGGTTATACAACCAGCCTCGTAGTTTTTAGTGTGTACTTTATTCAGACCCACAATGATCTCTGGGGCTTTTCGATGTTTCATGCATGACCTACTGGAGATACATCTACATAGATGAGGACTAGCAGATTTTGCTCTAAGACTAACTTAACCTAGGAGCTGTGACAACATGGTAGTGTGTGATTCCCTGTATTTCTAATTGTTATATCTAATCTCTAGACAAGAGGTATCTTATACACCAGCTTGGAGGGAGGTAAGGTCAGCTTGGCCCTCTACGATACACTAATAGATTGTGTGTGCAAGATCCATGGTCCATGGGTATCATTTAAAAGAGGTGCTTGAACTGTTGTCCATGCACCACTGGTGGCTGCAGAATATATGTAAGGGTGACAGCCACAGCATTGAGTCTCAGGATGGTGCATTAACCTCTGTGTTTCCAGCTCCTAAACGGCAGGAGAAATCTGCTAAATGCTAGGAGAGTTCTTTGTGCTGACTTTTCACTCGCTTTATTTGCTATAGAAGCAGTAGGTGATGAAAAGCACAGGATGAAAAGTGATGTGTATGGCTGTGAAAGAGAGAGAAAAATACAGCTGGGCATCTCTAACGAGATGCAGTCCATTTTATGAAAAAAAAAAGAAAAAAGAAAAAGAAAATTTAAAATGGTTGGGCCAAGCGCCCTAGTGCAGCACAGGCCCAGATTCTTTGCAAACAGGAACTAATTGCTAAAAGCTCTCCAGAGGATTTTTTTTCATTCCTTTCAGTTAGCATTGGCAAAGAGTCTGAAATTTCATCAAGAGGAATGATCTCTTATAAGTCCTTCTTTCTTAAATCTTTTTCCCCTCTTTACTGATGTGAGGATTGGCACCAATTTAAGCAACCTCTTTCATCTCTGAACATGGTCATTCTTAAATTAGTTTAACAATTTAATCCATTTAGCCAAAGTCCAATCTAGTCAAACCCATTCAAGTATTGCATGGAACAGACCCTCAGTGTTTTACTCAAACCACTGCTCCCTTAGCCAGAGTAAGAACAGCAACTTCAGTCAACAGGCTCATGTTGCTCCTTCTTCTGGTCACACACCTTGACACCCTTGGCTGACTCCTGGAAGACTTAGGGAGCCTTGCAAATGGGCTTCCAATGAGAGAGGCTAGTGTCTCTGAGGTTGACTGTGTCTCTACAGGTATCCCAGCTTTATTTATACCTACACAAAAGCTGTTAAAAAAGAGACAATTGCATATAGCCTCTACAAAATCTCTGTAGCTTAGGGTCTAAACTAGCAAAACCTACATCCCAAAAAGTAATCACACAGTCACAAAATCACAGAATGATATGGGGTTGGAAGGGACTTCTGAAAATCATTTAGACCAACCCCCTGCCAAAGCAGGTCCTCCTAGAGCAGATTGCACTTGTCCAGGTGGGGTCTGAATGTCTCCAGAGATGGAGATTCCACCACCTCTCTGGGCAGCCTCTGCCAGGGCTCTGCCACCCTCAAAGTCAAGAAGTTCCTCCTCATGTTTAGATGGAACGTCTCTTGTTCAAGTTAGTTCCCATTTCCTCTTGTCCTGTCACTGAGCACCACTGAAAAAAGACTGGCCCCATCCTTCTGACACCCACCCTTGAAGTATTTACAGGTGTTGATCAGATCCCCCCTCAGCCTTCTCTTCTCCAGACTAAAAAGACCCAAGTCCCTCAGCCTTTCCTCATAAGAGATGTTCTAGTCCCTTGACGGTCTTTGTAGCCCTCTGGTCTACCCTCCCCACCAGTTCCCTGTCTTATTTCTATAGGATATATATAATACAGAATATATATATATAATATAGAATATTCTTATATCGTTATATATGTCCTATATC
>VXBJ01003047.1:184381-252485 GCA_013400055.1 Nycticryphes semicollaris
GGGGATTTTTCAAGCAGCAGCTGAAACAAGGCTCAACCTAGTAATTTGCCACGGGCTGAACTTTTCCTCCTAACTGTAGAAAAGGAAGACAAGTCACCCAGCCCCTCCTGCCACATCACACAGTTAAGGGCTGGAAGGGTTAATGGTTTTTTTGTAATAAGGAAGATAACAACAGAGAATTGAATTTACAGCTCTGCTAAGATCTTTGCCCCTGTTGGCCGATGGCACCCTGGGTGCTTGGCTGGGTGCTGAGGGTCACAGGAAAGCCCCTTGTCACCCACCCCTGGTGTGATGGAGCTGACCCATCAGCTCTTCCCGTCTGCCTGTCCCAGTCTGCAGCCGGCAAATTACAGGCTGCGCTCCCGCCGTAAAACACACACGCTCCCATCCCCCAGCTCCACGGTGTTATTTTTATATTCACAAAAACATTAAAGTCAGGGTAAAAGGGACAAATAGCCCAGATTTGAAGATTTTCCAGCTAGACCAGAAAAAATGCTGCCTGGCATGTGTGTTTAGCATTAGGAGGAAAATAAATGTGCTGTTTTCAAATTTTTGCTTCAGGGTCAGCCAACATCAGTCTACCATGTAACAGCTTTGAGGGGGGAAAAAAAAGCTCCACTTAAGGATATATCTGCCAGAGTAAACAGTGCCTCAAACCAGGGAAATCTAAAGCACATGCCTTATTGTCAAGTTTGGTTTAACTTGTTTTACAAATCAAAACAGCAGCTCAGTTTTTAAAACCTATTTTTAAGTCCACCAGTGTTTTATCAAGGAGGTTAAAGACCTACATTAGCGTTTCAGTCCCTGCATTTCAAATCAAATCTGATTTACCAATTTCTCTTCAGTGAATTAATGTCTTATCCCCTTCTTACATGCAGTTCTTCCTCCCTCTTCTTCACATCTCATAAATCAGAGGGCAGGACTCCCCATTTTAACTGTCCTGATACACCCTGTGCTCTGTGGACAGCCTTTATGTAGCCTCTGGGGCTTCTGATAAAACATGTCAGTGGTCCCTGTAGGGTGAGAGCAAATGGTCCCCGACATATGTTGGAAGCCCACAATTGTTTTTCCTCCTGTGTGTCAATAGGAGGAAGCTTGTGCTCAGAATTTACTTTTCCTTAAGACACAAAGCACAGACCAAAAAAAGAAACCTCCTGCGCTTAGGATATGTGCAGACAATTCTTCTGATTAATGTGGGAGTTCTTGCATTGCATATCTGAGGGAAGAATTTGGCACTTCACTCTTTAAATAAAACACTGAAGAGTATTTAAGGAGCAAAACCAACCCTGGAATGTTTTGAAGACATTTCCAAGAAACTCTAAGAAAGGAAAAAATCTTTGCCAAACATAGACAAACCTCATCAAACCCTATAGCTTCCTTTCAACTTTTATTGTTTCTATTCCCCTGCAAACCAAGCCTCAGCAGGTAATTCTGCTTGCTTGACTGTGGCTGAAGTTCCATTATTATTTTATTCCAGAAGCCTGAGCTGTGTTGGAAGGGGGCAGGGGAGGGTGGTCCCTTCCCTCTTCTTTGCCTGATCAAAGCTACTTGTGCCCTGCGTGTAATTTGTTTGGTTCTGCAGGGAGCCTGATCAGGGACCTGATCAAGCTGAAAATCGTCCTTCCCTCACCCAGCCCTTTGTTGTGCCTTCTTCCTCCAACACTGAATGGAAGAACTTCTTTATTTTGAGGTTGGCAGAGCCCTGGAAGAGGCTACCGAGACAGTCTCCATCACTGGAGATATTCAAACCTGTCTGGACATGTTCCTGTGCAAGCTGCTCTGGGTGGACCTGCTCTGGTAGGGGGTTGGATTAGATGATCTCCAGAGGTCACACACCACAGAACCACAGAATGGTATAGGGTTGGAAGAGATCTTTGGAGATGATCTAGTCCAATCCCCCTGCCAAAGCAGGTCCTACTAGAGCAGGTTGCAAAGGAACATGTCCAGGAAGGGTTTGGAATATCTCCAGAGATGGAGACTTCCAAGGCTCTGCCACCCTCAAAGTCAAGAAATTCCTCCTCATGTTTAGGTGGAACTTCTTATGCACAATTTTGTGCCTGTTTCCTCTTGTCCTCTCACTGGTCCCTTCCAACCCCATACCATTCTGTGATTCTGTGAGAAGATGGGGATGTGAGGCTGGATGTACAACAGAGAGGAGGAACTGGGATTTTCATCACAGCCCCCACACAAATACACATAATGAAGATCCTTTTTTTTTTTTTTTTTTAAATACTTTAGAAAATAATTTTAAGTTTAAACTTTCAATTTCTCAAATGTCAACAACAAACTTTTCCCTCAGAAGGGAAGATTTATTTCCCTGAGATTGCATGCAGCAGGCAAAACTGTTTCAATATGTGGCAACCATGCACACTGATGCATGATAAATAAGGGTAAATATAAGTGGAAAGACATTCCTATTTATTACTGTCTGTGTTGTTGCATCAGCTGTGTGTGGCATCATTTAGCATGTTTATTGTGAAAAACTGGTTTGGTCACATCAGATAAAATTCTCTCATCTTTAGGATCAATTCTTGAGTTTGTTGATTTTATATAAGTAAAATAGGCAGAGTTATCAGAGAGTCTGCTTCCCTATCACTCTGGCTTTTGGGGTACTGGTGGGGCACTGAGCAAGTTTAGGATGCCACTGTAGTAACAATAATTAAATTTTGAAATATCTCTGGATACCAAGTATTTACTATAAAATGTGATCTAGATTAAGCAAATATAGGAGACGAGCCATTTTACATGGAAACCTATTAAAACTGAAGCCATGTCTCTGGCATGTCCAAAGCATTACTGAATTTACACACGTTCAGAAGGTAAAGAGGTTAAAGTGATGCTTAAAGGCCAAATGTTGGAAGTTCATTCAAGTCTATGAGCCATTACTTACTCCAGTAGGACTGGTTATGCATGTGTAACTGCTCACTGATATCAGTGTGCATCCAATAGATACCACATCCTTCAATCAAATTGTAGTAGACGCAGTCACTCAGGTGTGAAGCTGGAGAGAGGTCAAAATTTGGCTTCAGCCAGTGCGTTAGCAAGAGCTGTAACAGAAGTATTGAAGGTAGCATCCAGCTGGAGTCAATGAACAAAGGAAATAAAGCACACACGATTCCTGCCCAACATTTTCCAGATTACTTTGAGATGGGCTGAAATTTAACTTCTTGGAAGGACTTGAAGTGTTTCTTTCCTGTTGGGCAGCAAGAAGGACCGATTCAGCTTCCAGGCATTCCTGTGAAAATTGCTTAAATGGCTCCTGCTGGGGCCTCCCAGGCAGGAACTGGGGCAGCTACATAACTGCCCAGGAATGTTTGGGAATGGTCAAAGCATCTCCAGGCAGGCATGGGGGGTCCCAACAAAGGGAATTACCCAGACCTGGCTTGACATGAAGGAAAGAGGACGTGGGGGACACAATAAAATAGCAGCTTGAAAGGGGTGGTTGTTCAGCAGTTGAGGAGACCATCACCTCCTGGACAGTGCTCGGCTCAGCACCCCCATGGATGGCTGGTGTGGGAACACAGATGGGAATTTTGACCCATTATTTAGTAGCTGGAAAGGGAAAAATTACCTCAGACAGTTGCCGGCATACAAATGGCCCCAGTCTACCCAAGCAGTTCCTTATTTACTGAAGATATTGGCAAAGAGCCGCTTCCCCAGCAAGCCTCCATCCATCTGTAGGCTTGGGCTGCCTGAACACCTGGTGTTGACAGCAAACGGCTCAGTCTTTCAAGGTTTCAGGCCACAAGGGCCACAAAGAAGTAGAAAGTACTTTCAGGGGAGGCTCAGTTGTGTCTGTCCAAGAACAACACAAATCAGGTGTGGATCAGATCCATCACGTACGTCCCTGTCTCGGGGTTGTCCTATGTAGAAAGCTTATTCCAAATCTATTCATAGACTGCAGTCTTCTTCTACCTTGTTTGTGGACATGTTTGTCCATGGAGGACATGGACAAGTGTCCTGCAGAGTGCCTTGTGGAACAGGATAGCTGAAGAACCATCCTACTTGGATCATAGTACAGAAAGCCTTTGTTGCCAAGAACCGACATCTTTAATTTTGCTTCAGGCTCAAATTTAGCACGCAGACATCCAGCTCAGAGGAAACCTTTTTACAGCAGCTGGCCATTTTAATTATAGAAATAATATAAACAATAAATTTCTAATATTAGATACATTTCTCACAGTCCTTGTTATTGAAAATGTCTTAGGGCCATATCCAAGGCCTACTGAATCAGTGGAAAGCGTCCCACTGACCTCATTGTGATTGGATCAGGGCCTTAGTTTCTTAAAATAAGATTTTACAAGGTGCAGGCTAATCTTATTCCACATATTTTTAGTAAAATGGCAGAAAAATTTTTCCCCCCACATTAAGATCCATAAGTAACCAAGACAGAGCCACAATAACCGCTCGGCACCAAAATATTTTATAAGGAATTAAAATATAAATGGAGGGGAGTGCAGGTTTGAGACTGTTTTATACCTGGGCTTCAAACTGGCTGGCTCAGAGCGCAAGTCCTGGGACCAGCATTGAGGGTCCATGGGGACCAGCAGCGACCCCCTCACTCCAAGTGCCCCGAGAGATTGGGGTGGTCAGCCTTTTCCTGGAAAATAAAAGTAGTGAACAAGCCCTGGCTGCTTCGGAGCACTCACTGAATTCCACCAGTATTTCTTTTATTTAATTTTTCATACCTTGCTAGGCTCTAGACGGCTCTAAGGAGCTAGAGCTACCAAAACACTGCGTGACAAGCCGTGCCTGTGGTATGTCCAGCCACACCAAGCCCAGAAAGCAGTAAAACGCTCCCAAGAACATCTGATTTGGTGATTTTTCCAGCCTATCTTCCAGCCCATAAAGTTTCAGATAAACCTTAGATAAGCAGAAGAAACTGGGGAGTGAGAGGGGGGTGTTATCCCAAGGAAAATATCAACCTGCCGCCTTTATTCTACCCCCGGCAGCTGGTGGAAACTGAAAAGGAAATGTCTTGAAAGGAGCAAGCAGAGTCACCTGCAAAGAGAGGTCACCTCTCCGGCACCCGGAGGAAATCCCCATCCTCCACCCCACAGGAGCAGCCCGGCCATCAGTCAGAGGCTTTTCCCTGTGCTAATCTCTACAGCATGACAAAAGGTGTCATTTTTAGAAGATGTGAAAACTCTGGAGGAAAGAGGAGGGAAAGCAGGCTCCATTAAAAATAATAATAATGAAAAAAAAAATTAAAAATAAGCACAAAAGTGTAAAAATATAGGTGACGCAAACAGGAAGGTAATGTTCCCAACACACCCTCTCTTTGGCAGTTATTGCTGCAATGTTTCTGGGGTTGCTTTTTCTTTTTTCCTCTATGAGCTGGATGTTACTTCTCGTGGATTTTAAGGCTCTTGTTTCTACCCTTGTGAAAAGCCTGTAGTACCACCCTCCTGGCTGGTCCGGAGAGCCCTTTCCACCCAAAAGCAATGTAAAAAGCCATGGCACAACGGTGCCATGCCCCAAATCAGTGTCATGTGACAAGGGCTTGATACAACACCCTCTGAATGCATGGAGGTTTTAAAGGCATCTGGATGCGAAGTACAGCTGAAATGCATCCAGCCTGGGTTGCAACTGAAGTGCACTCACGGCCTGAGACCCTCAAAGAGGGCTTTGCCACATTGGTGTGCAGACATGAACGCTGTGAGTGAGGCGAAAGAGAAGGGGCTAGAAAAAGCACAAGGAAGCCAAAATGCACCCAGTGACAGCACCGTCCAATTTCACCATCAGGAATAATGTATTTATTTTATGCCTGAGCCAAGGTTTAAATTGCCAACAGCTTTGTCATCATACCCTTTCACCCCTGGCTCCCTTTTGCATACGGTATATCGCAAGACACAACAATTCATTTTCTCCCGTCTTGCTTCCTGTCAATCCCTCCTGCGCGTTGCACAGGGATTTCTTGGCCCATAACTGGGGATTAAATAGCCAAGTGATCCAACAGCACAGGCTAACGCACACTTCACTTGTCATTTCCAGATTGTGTTAGCCCGGCCTTGCCCCCCCTCCCCGCCCCTTAGCCCTCTAAAGACATGTTTGTGTTTTAAAATTTTAAATTTTAGAACTATTTTTCTCTCTAAGCTAAACAAGATCTGAATGGCAGGTCCTAAGCTGAAGGACTTGTGGATGAGAAGCTCATCATGTTGAGCTTCTCATGTGCAGTGGCAGCCCAGAAAGCCAACCCCATCCTGGGCTGCATCAAAAGCAGCATGGCCAGCAGGTCGTGGGAGGTGATTCTACCCCTCTGCTCTGCTCTTGTGAGACCCCACCTGGAGCACTGTGTCCAGCTCTGGAGTCCTCAACATAGAAAGGACATGGACCTGTTGGAACAGGTCCAGCAGAGGGCCACAAAGATGATCAAAGGGATGGAGCACCTCTCCTATGAAGACAGGCTGAGAGAGCTGGGGTTGTTCAGCCTGGAGAAGAGAAGGCTTAGGGTGAGACCTTAGAGCAGCCTTCCAGTATCTGAAAGGAGCTTACAGGAGAGCTGGAGAGGGACTCTTTGTCAAGGAATGGAGTAATAGGATGTGGGGTAACAGCTTTAAACTGAAAGAGGGGAGATTTAGATGAGATCTTAGGAAGAAATTCTTTGTTGTGAGGGTGGTGAGACACTGGAACACGTTGCCCAGAGAAGCTGTGGCTGCCCCATCCCTGGAGGGGTTCAAAGCCAGGCTGAATGGGGCTTGGAGCAACCTGGTCTGGTGGGAGGCGTCTCTGCCCAGGGCAGGGGGGTTGGAACTGGATGATCTTCAAGGTCCCTTCCAACTGTAACTGTATGCTTCTATGATTCTGTGACTCTTCAAAAAGTAGGCATGTCTGCCCACAGGCCCCTCCAAGCATGGGATACTCATGAGCTTTCTCCTCAACATCATCAGGGCTGTCCAGACCCAGCAGAGCTGAAGAGAGGTCGGAAGAGGCCATCATTGTAGTGTCTCAGACCCTCCTCAGCAGCACCAAGGCAGGTCCTGGAGTTCATCCTGAGATCTGCCTCTACAAGACAGCTTAGGTAAGGAACCATAGGAACAACACAAGGGCTAGAAAAATATGCTTTAAAATAAGATACATAAAGAACATATTTTATTGTCATCAAAAAGAAGGTTAGGGGTGACTCTTGTAAGCCAATGCACCAATGCACCATGTTAAATATCTATTTTTAGATCAGCTTATCTAATCTCCTGAATATATGTATCACTAGATTTTACTCAGCTACCCTCAAATGAATCCTATACTGAACAACTTGGCCAACAAATTTAATCAGATTTATTCTTGGTATATATTCAAAGGTTTATTCAATGGTTGTGAATCTGTGGTTTCAGTGGAGAAACTGGTTACTCAAGTTCCACTGTGTCGCCCCGGTTCTTAGACTAGATGGATTCACCATTCTCAACATTTTTTGGGGTGTATTTGAACTCATTTCATTTAGTCAATAAACATATCTTGTAATGCAAATGAAACATGCCTGCTTCTCCACTAAAACTGACCCTCTGACAGATTTGGGTGACCACAATTTGTATTTACAAAAAATCACACAATAAGCAAATGAAGATGCTTGGAAACACAGTCATGGGGAAAGGTTTCTAGATGTCATCAAAATGTCTATAAATAAGTGTTCTCACTACTTACCCTGGTGGTTTAGCAATCCAGACTGCGGGTAGCATTTTGTGTTGGTATAAACTATACCATTTCCATGGGCTTCACAGGGGATGTGACACTAAACCCAAAGCTAAATTTTGCAATTTTGCGTTTGGAATTTGTGGACAGGAGAACAGACAGCTATTTGTAGTGTGGTGTTCTAGTCAGTTTTAAACAACAATGTGCAGAAAAGTTCAGCCATCTCTATTCATCAGCAGGAGGAAACGCCTCATAAACTCAAAATGCTACACTGAGGACTCTTTCAGTTTTACTTTTCTCTTTATTTCCTTAAAGACTGCTTTGTTTCTACTGCTGTCTCATTCCCATTCAACTCTGAGAAATACAACCTGCACGCTTGAGCAGTCTGCCCACCCCCAGATACGCTTACAGCCAAATATTGCTTCCCCTTCACTTCTTAAAACAAACATCCTCTCACTGCTCGGAAGACCCTACAGAAGCGGCGGGGATACTTTGCAGATATTTGACAGCCGGCCCAGCTGCGACGTGGTTTTTTGGACAAGAAACCACAGAAGGCTGAAGTGTGCTTCATGCTGGGGCATCTGGTAGGACAAGCTCCCTCCACCAGTCCCCAGGGCCACCTTGGGAGCAGGGTCTCCTAAACCTGGAGACCCAAGTGCTCTTCTTTGCTCACTCCTGATCAGCCACGAGGGAAGCAGCAGGAAAGGATGGTGGTTCCCAGGGTGCTTTGATGATGCAGCCAGTAGTGGTTTCTGCCGGGAAGGGGTGATGCAGACAGGGCTGAGAGCCACCAGGCTGTCGAAAGGCAGTTTGGGCCACCAGGGTTAGGCTCGGGGCAAACTAATGATCTCACTCCCCAGCTTAAAAAATAACTTGGTTTTCTGCTGTTTACTTTCCATGACCACACAATCTTCTAGTTCTGTGAAATCAGGACTTCACACCCTTTTGTTGAGCACGGCAAGTGAGAATGGCAGCCAGTCCACCAGTCACCCTCCAGCAGCTAGGTTTTTCAGATTTACATGTAGCAATTGTCAACCATATTCATCATACCAAGATGTCATTTCTCAGCCCAAGAGCTGAGTTGCTCACATGTGGGAAGATAACTGTCAGTTTTAAAACCAGTTTGAAATGTAAAGACTAAATATAGAAGCAGTAAATGTTAAAACAAAGCTGTGGGTGACCTCTCTATGAGAGGTGACCAAACCCTGCCTATTGTTCTGGTCTCTGCGGAGCCAAACAAGGGGGACATTCCTACAGGCACAAGTTAAACTCAGAGGGTACCCAAAGTTTGGCCAACATGGGCCACCAGAGCTGATAAAGGCCATACTTTTATTCATGGGATAGGATTTCTGCTCTGTATGGTCTTGCAGCTAAGATTTTAATAAGGACTTAATTGTCTGAAATCTTCAACAACATCTAAAAACTTGACTCTGAGAATATGCAAGTGCCAAAGCTACTGCAGTAATGGAATTTAAAAAGCAACAGCACAGGCTTGATAACAGTGTGCTTTTGACACAGTCTTAGGCTCCTGGGACTCTGTTCTTGGGAAGATGATCCAAAAACTCCTTTGTCTTACAGTTAATGATTTAAGTACATTTTTTCTAACAGCGCTGCCCTGGATGGGTGGGTTCTCCTTATCCAGGACACCTAAATCATTCAGTTTGGTTGCATCATTAAGATAAGTGTTAACCTGTTATTTTCTAATTTGCCTGCAGTGTCTCCATAACTACCAGATGACAGGAGGAACACGACGAGAAACGATGAGCACCTGACGCTGTCGGAAACCCCCCAGGGATCACATAACGGCTACGCTGAGGTAGGTATCAGGTCTCGCAGTGCACATACCACTGACCACTGTAAATACAACCCTTACCTAGGGTCACGCAGCTTTAGAGAAGCAAGTAAGTATAAGTAGTAGCTACCAGTACGTGCTGCCTTGTAAATGATGCCTGTTACACGTAAAACTGGGTGATGTGTACGGCATTTTTTTCTTCCTTGCCAACTAAGCAGAAAGTTTGTTCCTCATTTAAATAGTTGTCAAAACCCTACTAACAACTGACCCTCTCTCCGATCTGCCTCTAAAGAGAAGAAAGAGATTGAAAAAAATCCTTAAATGTGAGACTTGGTTCAGGGAAGTACCTACTAAGTCTTTAACAGACTAGTAGGTGCCTGCTTTATGGAGATTTAGAAGTAGATTTTGAAAAAAAGTGTCTGCTGCTGTTTACAGAAATGCAAACCCATAAGGAAAATTGTTACAAGTATTCAGAATTTGCAGCAGTAATTAAATACCAGGCATTGGAGAGGGACTCTGTCAGAAAGTGTGGTGAGAGGACAAGGGTTAACAGCTTTATATTGGAAGAGGGGAGATTTAGATTGAATACCAGAAAGAAATTCTTTGGTGTGAGGGTGGTGAGACACTGGAAGAGGTTGCCCAGAGAAGCTGTGGCTGCCCCATCCCTGGAGGGGTTCAAGGCCAGGCTGGATGGGGCTTGGAGCAACGTGCTCTGGTGGGAGGTGTCCCTGCCCATGGCAGGGGGGTTGGAACTGGATGATCTTTAAGGTCCCTTCCAACTCTAACCATTCTATGATTCTGTGATTCTAGGATTAATTTGCACCTCCAAATCAACTAAAGGTTCAAAAGGCAAATATGTATTTGGCAAAAAAAAATAGCACTTCTTCATAAATCTTATTCACATTGTTGGAGAACATTGCTTTAGATAGTGCATTTTGAATAGAATCATAGAATTGCCTGGGTTGGAAAGGACCTTTGAGATCATCGAGCCCAACCATCAACCCATATCCCTCATCACCATGTCTGCCCAGCTTTTAAATGCTTCCAGGGATGGGGACCCCATCACTTCCCTGGGCAGCCCATTCCAATGCTTGACAACCCTTTCAGTGTAATTTTTTTTTCCCTAATATCCAATATGAACCTCCTCTGCTACAACATGAGGCCATTTCTTCTCGTCCCACCTCCTATGACTTGAGAGAAGAGATTGACACCCCCCACACCCCACCCTGCCCCTGGCTACACCCTCCTTTCAGAGTGTTGTAGAGAGTGAGAAGGTCTAATGGTGGGGTGCAGAGAGGACAGAGCAAGGCTCCTCTCAGAGGTGCACAGCAGTAAGGCAGGGGAGAAACAGCACGTGTTATAATGTTAAAAAAAATAATAATCTGATTAGATATTAGGAAAATATTTTTACCATAAGGGTGGTCAAAAGCTGAAACAGAGGCCCAGAGAGGGTGTGGGGTTTCTGATCCTGGAGATATCAAAAGTTGACTGGACAAACATTGAAGCAACACGATCTAT
Organism: Nycticryphes semicollaris; assembly: GCA_013400055.1. Classification (NCBI taxonomy): domain Eukaryota; kingdom Metazoa; phylum Chordata; class Aves; order Charadriiformes; family Rostratulidae; genus Nycticryphes; species Nycticryphes semicollaris. The sequence goes on from VXBJ01003047.1 coordinate 195,318, forward strand.
GTTGGCCCTGCTTTGAGCCCGGGGTTTGGATCAGGCGATCTCGGGAGGTCCTTTCTAACTTAAATTATTCAGTGATTCAGTGAGAATGGGTCTCTGCTCTGCCAGCAGACCTGTGCCTCCTCTATTAATTGACAGCGATTTTAACTGTTACATGAGAGTTTGGAATTAACTGGATATATAATCGGCACAGGAAATTAGATTTTTTCCTTTAAATTAAACTGTCATGGTAGGGTAGAATATAAGCAGGGATTGATAGTGCTGTGCAATACGTTGTATAAAATAAACTGCTTTTGTTGCTTTTTCTATTTCTGGGCAGGACTTTACCTTCCTGAGTACAAAAAGAAAGTATTTTAAAACAATATAAAAGACAGGTTGGAATTCCTTTTTATTTCTCTTTTATGCCTCGTAGCTTTGCCTTTTTCTGGACATTATTTTTGTTTGTATCACACAGACCTAAGAACTGTTGTCACTGCTCCTTCCTTCAAGCTGCTTTATTTTCTCTCTGTCTTTTCCTTCACTTCTATGGTTCTTCAACAACTGTGTCAAGCTGAATGCAAAATTGAAAGTACATTGGCATACAGTGGGATAAAAATTCTGTTTTTTAAAGAAGGTAGTAAATATAGCATGACATGTAGATTTAATAGGAATCCCTGCTTCTTAAATTATGGAGATAATCAAACAATAGGACTATAGAAATAGAAAAAAAATAAGATGTATGCAAGAAATGTTTGAATTACCTTTGATATTACAGTGAAATCACTTAGTAATGACCTGAGCTACAGACCTAACCTTAATTCCAACTATAGAATCCTAGAATTATAGACTAAGCACTATGTCAACCCATCTTTTAAATACCTCCAGGGATGGTGCCTCAAGCACTTCCCTGGGCAGCCCATTGCAATGATTTTCCAACTCTTTCCATGTAAACCTTTTTCCTAACATCCAATTTGAACCTCCTCTGGTGCGACTTGAGGCTGTTTATTCTTGTCCTGTGAGAGAAGAGACTGACCCCACCTCTCTACAGCCACCTTTCAGGGAGTTATAGAGCAAGAAGTTCTCCCCTCAACCTCCTTTTCTCCAGGCTGAAGACCCCCAGCTTCCTTGGATGCTCCTCACAAGATTTGTTCTCCAGAACCCTCACCAGCTTCACTGCCCTTCTCTGGACCCACTCCAGCACTATGACAAGGTCATTAATAACATTTTTCTTAGAATCAGATAGGCATATACAGAACAAGTCTCTGCACCTTCATTTTTGAAACCATCTGTGTTCAAGCGAACGCAAGATAAATTTTGCATTTCTTAAGGAACTCACTCATTAAACTTAATCAATGAACTAATCGAATTTGAAAATCTCAAAACATAGAATCACAGAATGATTCGTGTTGGAAGGGACCTTAAAGATCGAGTTCCAACCCCCCTGCCCTGGGCAGGGACACCTCCCACCAGACCAGGTTGCTCCAAGCCCCATCCAGCCTGGCCTTGAACCCCTCCAGGGATGGGGCAGCCACAGCTTCTCGGAGCAACATGTTCTAAATGATGAATACAAGGGAAAAGATTCTGAGCCTCAAAAGGATATGATTTGTTCACAATGTGTTTGAAGGAAAAATCAAAATCAGTTTTCTTTGCTGAACGCCTATATAAACTGATGGGAAAATACTTGTAGAAGTTGGTCTTTATTTGCATTAGATTAAGGTAGTGAATTACCATCTGTTTCTTGAGTGGTGAAGAGCTGCTGCAAAATGTTAATTCCCTAACAGGAAGCTGTTGGTGACAAAATGCCATCCTCATGTACCATATATGATTTTCAATTTTTATGGCATCTGTAAGTGTTGTAATGGTAATACTGACCTCGAAAGTGCAAAACACCAACACATTTTTCAGGAAACAGCAGTGCTTGGGTGGTGTTTCTGACTGAGCCTTGCGGTCCAAGGTGATAACAGAGATTGGTGAAGAAGCTGAGTGAGGGAATGTTAATCTCATCAATGCTTATAAATACTTCAAGGGTGGGTGTCAGGAGGATGGGGCCAGTCTTTTTTCAGTGGTTCCCAGCGACAAGACAAGAGGAAATGGGCACAAAATTGTGCATAAGAAATTCCATCTAAACAAGAGGAGGAACTTCTTGCCTTTGAGGGTGGCAGAGCCCTGGAAGAGGCTGCCCAGAGAGGTGGTGGAATCTCCATCTCTGGAGACATTCAGACCCCACTTGGTTCCTGTGCAACCTGCTCTGCGTGGACCTGCTTTGGCAGGGGATTGCACTAGATGATCTCCAGAGGTCCCTTCCAACTTCACATTATTCTGCTATATTGTGTGTGTGACAAGCTCACCAGTACAGCTCCTTGCTCTGTGACCGGTGCAGGACAGAGAGCAAGTGTCTCCAACAAAAGTAGCCGCTTGTCAACCAGGTTCTCAGCATGGAAAAAAACTCAGTTTCCTCAGCCTCAACACCATACCCTAATTAAGCACCTCCAAAATTTATTTTCTATTTAGTATTATGATCAGCACTATCTCTAGCTGGTGAGTGATCTAGAGAATAAGTCCTGTGAGGATACGGTGATGAAACTGGGCATATTTAATTTGGAGAAGAGGAGGCTGAAGGGAGACCTCATTGCCCTCTACAGCTCCCAGAAAGGAGGTTGAAGAGAGGTGGGTTCTGGCCTCTTCTCCCAAGGGAATTATGACAGGACCAGAGGAAATGGTCTGAAGTTGCATCAGGGGAGGTTCAGATCAGATATTGGGAAGAACGCCTTTACTGACAGAGTGGTCAGGCACTGGAACAGTCTGCCCAGGAGGTGGTTGAAATTCCTGGAGGTATTTTAGAAACGTCCTGGAGGTATTTAAGAAACGTGTAGATGTGACACTTCAGGGCATGGTTTTCTGTGTGTGTATGGTTGGACTCAGTGATCTCAGAGGTCCTTTCCAACCATGATGATCCTGTGATTCTGTGATTCCAGGGGTGGCAGGGAACAGTGTTGCTGCTGCTGCATGCTCTCCAGCCTGCAGTTCAGCTGCTGTTCCTGTAAGCATCGTATGCCAAAGAGAAAAGCATACAAAACCAGTTTGGTTTTCTAACAGGAACACAGAGGAAACTCTTCTATTAGCTTTCAAAGTTTGGCCATTTTGCTATGAATTCTTCCTCCTATAAACTCAACAACAGATTATTTCTGGGTTCAAAGTGGTGAGATAACTGCTCCTTAACAAGTAATTCTCATTTAGCGGTGTGTATAGGAATAAGGAAAATTTTTTTAAAGTGGGATTTCTATAATTTCCTATTAGAAGTCAGGCTCACCAGAATTGGGGGGGGAAAAAAGTCATCTTTGGCTATTGCAAAGCAGTGAGGTTATACATGGTACAAATCTACGTCTCCTCACCCAGGATGAGACAGTTAACTTTTGCAACCTCCAAGCTATTGCAATGTGTATTAAACAGGTTAGTTGGGGCTGCCAGTGCTGGGCAGGCTGGTGGGAATGCTCCCTTTTCTTGGAACTGCCAGGGAGAAGGAGTAGAGTTGGAGGAACTGCGGCACCTCAGCTGGACGTGGGACCTTCCTAAAGCGCCCTATCGCTCGGAAAGCTTTCAGAAAAGAATTCAGAGTGGCGAATACATCTGAAGCAAAACTTAGTTTCCAGAACCCAAACAAATCATCTCAGGGAAAACTCGGTGAGCAAGAGATCCCAGCTTTTGCAAAACTGGATCTGTGTGCACGTGTGCGTGCACGCGTGCATGTGTGTGGCTCCTGTGGTTACGGTACAACAGGCCGTTGAATTATCAAACCCCTAATTTTGCCATTAGTTTTTCGGCTTGCTTCTAGCATGCGCATTCTGTGGTCAAAGCCATTAGTAAGTTATAGTGATAAACACCTGGAGTCCATCAAAAACAAAGAGAGTCTTATTCTGTAAGGTACGACCAGCCTGGTGAGCATACCGAGCAGAGACTCACTGCATAACGTGGAACTCAAACAGGAATATGTTTTTTATGATGTGCCAGCATGAGGGAGATCAAAGACTAAAGCCAAATAAATAGCAACTGGGTACCAGCAAAGGAAACATATTTAGCCCTTAAAGTAATCAGAAACAAACCCAGTGTATGCCAACACCCTCTGAATTCAAAAGTCACATTTTCCTCCTTTTCATAAAAGGTTCAAGAGCTGGCAGATTTTGCTTTGGTTTCAAACTTACTGTTTTTATGACTGGGAGGGGATTTCCATTTCGGACAGACAATGGAACACGAACGTGCAAGAATCAACCCCCCCATCACCCCATCATCCCCTTCTTTTCTGGTGGTTTTGGGGAGTTACACCCCCTGCCGCCCTCGGATTGAGTTTTCCTTGGCTGCTTTGAGGAATTTGCCAGCTTCCATTAACCGTTTACCGAGCTCGGCTCCTTATCTGGAACATCGCCGGGCAAACTGAAACAATCTGTCTGGCACCTGGGGACTGGCAGAGCAAATTTTTCCAGGTGGTACAAGCAGACACCCAGAATTACATGCCAAGGCTATTTTGTGAGGTGGCTTGATCAAAAAGGGAAAAGCCCAAATGACTAACCGTCAGTGTCGTGTTTAGTACCGGCGATGTATCGACATAAACAGCTTTAAATGACTACTACTTCCAAAAAAACACTTGCAGGGTTGGGGCGAGGAGAAGGGGGGAATGGAGAAGGGGCTGGAGGGGGAAGATACAAGAGTGGCAGTGAATTGACAGGCTGAGCCTGGGGGCGAATGGTTCCATCTGTGCTTGATTTGTCAGGGATTTACATTAGTGAAACTTTAACTCTGCAGATGATAAGTAAGATTACACTTACAGCACAAGTTTATGCAAATAAAGCTTAGTCTGCGGAGCATGTGAGTCCAGACACGGTGGATTTGGCATGTTTCACTGGGGTTGGTGACTGGGTTTAATAAGTTCATTTACATAAAGGATTAGGACATCTGGAAAAGTAGCATAGCAGTATACTGAGATATAAATAACATTAATTGAGAGGTCACAGGTATACAAAACACTCCATACATGCAAAAGAAAATGATTGAAAATGAAGGGGCACATACTTCCATCTTGCTTTTGGTTCCATCAAGCAAAGCAGTAGGTACTGGCTACCCCATGCCTTTCCAAATACCACTCCTGGTTTTAGTTCTCATTACAGAACCCTAATTCATGGAACAAATGCACATAAGCAATCCCTTTTTCTTAAAAAAACAACAACCCAGAACCTAGAAGAAAACCAAAATGAGTGGTTCATGTCAACTAGAAACAGGAGACAGACAGAACTCAAAGAACCTGTAAGAAATGACCTACAAAGTATGATATAAGTAAATGGTGGAGTAGATAACGGAGTTTTACCCCAAACCATGAGTTTTACCCGTGCCCTGTTGTCACGGCAACAACACTTCTTCTCAACAGCAGAAGTACTACTGAAAAATATGCTTACACCTAATTCCAACTTCCTTTACAGGTTCTGGGATACAAGTTCTGGATTTGCAAGCTGGCATCCTAGTGAGCTGGTCAGCATGAAATACCAACAAGTAGTTCACGATCACGGGCTTTGTAAGAACTATACTGCACCTCAGGAGCAATGTATAGCTCAGTAAACAATTCTAATTCCTTTTTTGTTATTTTTAAGAGTAGAAAAATAAGTTTCTCACCGTAAACCAACAGTTCACCTAAGCACAGACAAACCCTTTCCAAAGGACTACAGTGTCCATCTGTTTATATTTCAATCAGTTTCAAATAAAGATTATTTCAAAACAATTTGAAACACTTGTACAGAGTGAAAAATAGCTTGATTGTTTTTTTTTCCTTTTTGTTTAGTTATGTCCCTTCTCCAAGATACTTAGTGCTTGCATATAAAAGATTTGTCCACATGTATACTCATTTAGACAGCACATGCCACACTGCAATGTACATTGAAACAACAATGGCAAACTCACCCAAATGATATACTGCTCTCTGATGTCATTGTGCAAAAGTCTTGCGTGAAGTGACTTGTCTTTAACCCTTACCTAAGACAGAGCAATCAGTTCAACCAAGCCAAGTGCAGGGTCCTGCACCTGGGATATGGCAATCCCAGGCAAAAATACAGGTTGGGCAGAGAATGGCTGGAGAGCAGCCCTGAGGAGAAGGACATGGGGTGGATGAGAAGCTCAACATGAGCTGGCAGTGCCCACTGGCAGCCCAGAAAGCCAACCCCATCCTGAGCTGCATCAAAAGCAGCGTGGCCAGCAGGGCCAGGGATGGGATTCTACCCCTCTACGCTGCTCTTGTGGGATCCCACCTGGAGAACTGTGTCCAGCTTTAGAGTCCTTGGCAAAGGAAGGACATGGACCTGTTGGAACGAGTCCAGTGGAGGGCCACAAAGATGATCAAAGGGATGGATCACCTCTGCTATGGAGATAGGCTGAGAGAGTTGGGGTTGTTCAGGCCGGAGAAAAGAAGACCCCAGGGAGACCTCATTGCACCTCCCAGTATCTGAAAGGAGCTACAGGAGAGATGGGGAGGGACTCTTTGTCAGGGAGTGTAGTGATGGAAAGAGGGGTAAGGGTTTTAAACTGAAAGAGGGGAGGTTTAGATTGAATACCAGAAAGAAATTCTTTGCTGTGAGGGTGGTGAGACACTGGAAGAGGTTGCCCAGAGAAGCTGTGGCTGCCCCATCCCTGGAGGGGTTCAAGGCCAGGCTGGATGGGGCTTGGAGCAACCTGGTCTGGTGGGAGGTGTCCCTGCCCAGGGCTGGGGCTTGGAAGTGGATGATCTTTAAGGTCCTTTCCAACTCTAAGCATTCTATGATTCTATGAATGCAAAATACACTGAGGAAATACATAGGCGCAAAGCAAAATATTTCTACCACCTGGCCTTTGCTCTTGTGCAGTCCAATTATATCATTGCTATATTCAGACAGGGGTGGGAATCTAATGGAAATATGGGGCAGGAGCAGCTGGGCTCGTGCAGCCAGTGGGAATGTTGTGGCTGCACATATTGACCGTACCCAAGCAATTCAATATGTAAAACTAAAAACCAAGACATATGCACATGAGGTTATGAACATACCAGCAGCCATGTTCAAACGGGATTAGCTTTTGGAAGGGCTGGTTCAGCTGTGTGCTGCTGCTGGCATCTGTTAAGAGCAGGGGAAAACACTCTTCATGTCTTGGTCCATGAGCCAGGTATGTCACTTCATCCATCCTGGAGGTGGGAGGTTGATAACATCTGAAAGCAAACAAAGGTGACGACGTGGAGTGGCTTTTTGTAGGCACCCATAGTTCTTTTTCCACTTATGGTGCTCTGCTTTGGTTGGATCGTTTTCACAACAGACAAGATTATAACTTGACGGAGAAAAGTGGCCACGTTCTCTAACAACTACAAGTCGTGAACACAGTCCAAAGATGGATGAGGCTACAGCACCCCAAGAAATACAGCCCAGCTAAATTAATGGGTGTTGCACAATCTTGATTCTGTTTGTAAACTTCTCACCTAAGGAAATTATAGAATCACAGAATGGTTAAAGTTGAAAGGGGCCTTAACGATCATCAAGTTCCAACCCCCTGCCCTGGGCAGGGACACCTTCCACCAGACCAGGTTGCTCCAAGCCCCATCCAGCCTGGCCTTGAACCCCTCCAGGGATGGGGCAGCCACAGCTTCTCTGGGCAACCTCTTCCAGTGTCTCACCACCTTCACAGGAAAGAATTTCTTTCTGGTATCTAATCTCAATCTCCCCTCTTCCAATTTAAAGCCTTTGCCCCTTCTCCTGTCACTCCACTTCCTGACAAAGAGTCCCTCTCCAGCTCTCCTGTAGGCAGCCTTCAAATATTAAGTAATTTATTTTTCCTCTAATGTTTATGGTAGACAAATGCCAACAACCTTCGGCTCTTCGGTTCTCTCTGTGGCTGGACTCAGTTGGTTCCAGCCCATCACTGGCACAGGCTGAAGGGAGAAAGCTTCCAGCCTCTGCTGCTCCTCCTTGGCACGCAAGCCAGTACCCATTCCTGAGTCAGCAAGCTTCATAAAGTCAGAGTTCAAATTCATGCTCCTTGAGAAAAATTATAAAAATTATCTTCAGTCTGCATCAAATTCCAGTTATTGTCAAGCTATTAAATCTATTTTTAGTCCTGGGTGCAGAATATTTGTGTCTAAAAGAGCTGTTTAAATAAACTGCGTACTAACTGCTCATAGATTACAGGCAAAATTGCCCTAGAATAGCCTCAAATCCGAGCTAGAGAGGTTCTGTTGCAGAGGGCAGAGTATATCACACCACCCTGAGTCATTCTGGTCAGTGCTGCCCACTGTGCAACAGTCTCGTGCAGTTTTTTTCCTGGTAAAAAACAGTCCTGTTTCCCTTGAAATGAAGATACAGCATTTTCTTAACCCAGTAAAAAATGGACAGAAAAGCAGATTATTATTCCCTGCCCCTGACTAAGTTATAATTAGAATTAAATACTGGATATCTAATATCTATAATTGGATATTAGAATTAGAATCATGTCAAATCCTATTAGCTCCCTTGCTCTCTCTTTCAGAGAGTGCTGAATGGCACAAATCTCGTGGAGGAGTTAATAACTATACACCTTACGAATGCAGCAGAAGTATTTTTTTTTTGTCAAGGTAAAAGTGACTCTCAGGCTTTCCATCATCCACACCCCAGGGAGAGCTCACCGTTCTCCCATGTCACCCAGTAACCGAGAACAGCAAACTGGAGAAACTAACCTCTGCTGCGATCATAATTTTCACAGTTGTTCATGACCCAGGCTGAGAATTTAAATGCAGAAATATAGCAAAATCCAATGCTATAGTTCCCACAGCAGCTATAACTCAGTCATTGGTATTTAGACATAGATTGTGGAGTATAGACACAGTAATGCAAGACACTAAAGCTACCCCTGGTTATGGTTGGCTGGGGGAACCATAACTCTGAGTTTCCTGACTTTTGTGTTAAGTTCTCAACCATAAATATTGCTTTAATGTAGCTTTGTGCTGTGGGTTTACATTGGCATTGGGAGGTGCTCGTACGGAAACAGTAGAGAATTAGTGTGGTATGCTTATTAAATGAGTAATGCTTTTAGAATAATTCCTGGGGTGAAATCATGGCCCCAGTGAAGTCAATGGAGCCAGGGTTTCAGCTCAGAAACATCTTATTTATTATTCAGGGAAGAGAGCAGCAAATGTCCTAGTGGTTTTGATCTTTATTATAAAAGAAAGAATTTCAGATCAGCTCCCTCCTTCCAAATCAAGGCAAATCAAGGCTCTCAAGGAATGATCAATTTATTCTAATGGAGTGATCAATGCCCTGTGGGTGGGCGGGGGCTTACCTCCACAGGAAAACTCAGAGAGTTTTGCTTGGTTGGGGGTTTACCTCCACAAGAAAACTCAGGGAGTTTTGCTTGGTTGTTTTCCACATTAAATACCCCAAAGTGTCTATTTTATTTTTCACAGAAAGTTATTTGACAGCTTAAAAAGTTCCTGGCTTACTCTAGCTTTTCCCTCTTTATCAGTAGATGACAGTGGAGTTAATGATATTGTCAAGTATCAAGCAACTGAAAAAGGGTCCCCATTGAAAAACTTTTAGCAGAAAAGGTTCAGCCAACATTGGTATTAATTTCAGTTGTTGTGCTGATTTTGAAGGAGGAAGCAACATACCATTATTTTTCCTGGTAGGATGCTAGAGACCTTTCCTCCTCCAGGATTAGTTTTCAACCTGTCGTGATTTAGCTCCCAAAAAACAGCCTACCTCGTTGCACAAATAAAAAATAAATAAATCAAAGATGGGCTGGTCACAAGAGGAGAAAAATTTTATATCTTGCAGTCTGTGATCGGCCAGAGGAATGCTCCGTTTGTGCCAATCTGCCCTGTGTTTTCAGCTGGGAAAGACACTGTGCAAACTGATAGCAGATGGCAGAGCCGAAAATAGATGCTTTACATGTTTGATTGAGAGCCAGCATTTTGTCATTTAGTTGTCTCACGTCATTGCACCGCGTTGTGTTGTGCAATCGCGTGTGACATGCCCAAATCAGCCTTACCAACGCAGCATTTTCTGAAACACTACCCTTACCCCGTTGCGGTGGGCAAGAAACTTGGTGTGTTTGTTGTTTACTGTTCTTGGAAAGGCTTCCTCCACTGGAAGCCACACACCGAGGAAAATTTCTGCCAGCTTATGCTGGTGGGAAGGGCCAGTGGTGGCACTTGGAATCCTTTCAAAGACTCTTGGGGGAAGAAATCCATAGCCCTTGGCAAAGGCTGGTGCAGGAAGGGGGTCTGTGGAGAGAGAGGGAGGGGGTGGTCCCTGCAGAGTGGTCCTGAGCCGTGCAAATCCAGTGCCACCAGCTTGCCTTGCAAAATGAAAATGTTCCAGCTCCCTGCCAAAAAATGTCATGTGGTAGCAGACTGACATCCCCCTATTTTTAGCTGCAAAAGACTGCTGTGAGTTCAGCTCTTTCTTTCTTCACCGGAGCAAGGCTCTTAGATTGCCCTGCCATGAGCATGAAATTGTGCGTGTTGGTGAAAACCAAAGTCTGATTATTCAGGGGCTAAATCTCTGCCTTGATGCATGGTAACTCTATTTTAAGCTGCTGAACTGTTTTTATTCATGAGTCTCCCATCTACCCTTTTTCATGATGGCTGGGCAATATCTCCTCTTCTCCATGTCCTCATTCGAGCAAGAAAAAGGAGGGAAAAGAAAAAGATAGAACACAAAGGTCATGGCACGTCATAATTATGACAATCTCCTTCCATGAGACTCTTTCCATCATACTGCATTTAGAGTCATAGAATGGTTGGAAGGGACCTTAAAGATCATCAAGTTCCCACCTCCGTGCCATGGGCAGGGACACCTCTCTATTTGCCTCTTTATAGACTTTTTAGAATGTCCTTTGCATAACAAAGAAGCTAACAAAGCTAAGAACTGGAAAATAGGGCTCCAAAAATTCTAGTTGGAAGCTAACAAATGTAGGTCATTAGCTCCATGATAATTTCTAGTTTAGGCTTGTTGAGCTTGTCTTGCCTAAGAGTCTTTTCCCTCAGTGATGTTTTACTGAGGCATGATCTCTCCTTGTTCTGCTTTTCAAACCTTCTGTGGTCACTGGTTGCCATTCCCATAATTTCCACATTTACTGGCTTTCCCAAACCGCATTAGACACTAGATGATCTTTATTGTTGAAAGCTGCATTAGAAATCAAGAAGTATGAAGTTGAGACTAGAACACAAGTCAGGATAAAAAGCCTGAGCACAGTGCTTCAAATGTCTTCCTTCAGTTTCTCTTGTCTGTAGACCTTGTTTCATCTAAGGTAAAAGCCAATAGAAAAACATTCATCAGCTCCTACAGTGTCAGATGTCGGGACAACATAACACAAAAAATAAGTAAAGAAATTCTTGTATTCAGTCCATCAAGGCTGGAAATCAGTGCCACTACGAGCTCAGTCCTGCTTCCTCCCTCCTCGCTGCTTAATAAACCCGTAACTACTTAGAGGAGGAGCAGAAAAATAAGCTGACTGGTATGTCCTCTTTGCTGTCACCCTTCTAGGAATAAATGTAAACATTTTGTTTTGATTAGGCATCTGCAATGGTTTAGTGATGAGAGTTTTTTCATCTGAGTTAGGTTGATGGTTGGACTAGATGATCTTAAAGGTCCCTTCCAACCCAGACAGTTCTATGATTCCAGGATTCAATGGTTCTACGCTTCTATGATTCTATGATTCTAAACAATTTAGTATCTTTTGACAAAAATATCTCAGGGAATTATGGCAACTCAAAGCAGTTGAGGATGTTCCTCCCAAAACGATCAGTTGAGCCCACACCTTCGGGCACACTTGCTTAAGGGGATAAAGAAAGTGTATTTTGTGGGCTTCACTTTAGAGAACAAACATATTCATGGCCACTTTACTCCCAAAATGGGTGAGGCCATGCCTGCTGCATTGCAACTGGAACATAATACTGTCTAGAAACAAAGACTTGCTATGTTTTCTTAGCTGTATATTAAAATAGCAGAAACTGTAAGCAGCAAGATACGGTGATTTAAATTTCCCAATTGAAAGTTGTTCTACGCATATCTTTATTGGATATTTTGGATAATTAAAGAAATAGAACCAAATGAACCTTAACATAAACCCTTAAGAATATTACCATTGCAAAAACTGTCAGGAAAATATCTTTGTTTAAAACACTGCAGCCTTCTGTGACATAGGTATTTTTAGAGGGATTTTTATTTTGCATTCGACATGGCTTTATGTTTACAATTTGTTACGCACTTTTCATTCTGAGGTTTCTGGTACTTAAGGGAAAGGTATGGTTTTTGTTTAATTTTTAAACACTGCTTATTTATTGATTTCTGATAGAACCTGGAAACAAAACAAAAATTAGGGAAGTTTTAAAGACTTGTTTAAAATGTTTGTCAGATTTTTAGGTTTGAAAATTAAGAACATATGGCACAATTGTTAAAGATAACACATAAATTACCTATGACATAGAAACATAAATCCTTCTATATAGTTCCAAATAGATTGATTTTTTTTAAATTTTTTCTTTCCAAACTGCATTTTCCTTGAGATTTGCATCCAAAGAGTCTATTGGCTTCAGTGGGAATTTGGAGTGATATCTTATGGCATGATCACTCCTTCCTGTGAGAAACTTCTGCAGGGCATGGACTCACCAGAGAAGCAAGGCCAGCTCAGCCCCTCATGCCCTCAGCTCCTGGAGAATTTTATTAATTCATAATTTTTTGTTATTTTTTATTCATTCCAGGCTCATTTTATTCACTTTTGCATTAGTGTGTACCAATAACCTGTCCGATCCCCGTGGAACAAAGAACTGGTACAGGTCTGTGGAAACTGCTGAAATCAATAGAGCTACTTCAGAGATGGACAGGTTTATATGGAAAAGAAATCTTGCCTGCACTTCATACAAGGGATCTTTGTTGCTGAAATCCTTGCCATAATTGCAGGCTTGTTTGGTTTTTTTCAGCTTTCTTACTGGCAACTGCACCATCCTGACCTCTCTATTTCTTTCTTTTGGAGGCTTTTTGCATAATAGAGAGGTATTTGGCAGAGGTCTGCTTGCTTTCTTTTTTCTTTTGGAAGAACAGTGATCTATCCCTAAGGTACATTTGGATGCTGAAGCAAATATAATTCTGAAAAGCAACATTTTTTTTTTTTAAGGATATTCACAAGTTTGATCAAAGACAGGTTGCTTTTTTTCTGAGAGGATAATTCTTTTAACACTGAACTCAAATGTCAAATGCATTATTTAAAAGTGAATTTGCTCTCTGAAGCTGACGCATAATAAACCATGCTGCTTAAAACAAAACAAAACCAATATCATACATCTGATGAAGGAAAAAATGCAGCTTGCTTATTGCCAGAGTAGTATTTTTATCTCAGCACAGAGCCAGTGGTATTCACAGACCTGCCTCTTCTCCTGTTTGCTTCAGTAGGAACACATGGGAGATTTCAAATAATATCTCCAAGGTCAGCCCTGATTTGAAGGCCAGACCACTCCTGAAAATGAATTTTGAACTATACCACTGTCTTGGTGAAGTGCGGTAGTAACAAATGGGAGATTTCAAATAACAACTCAAATGTCAGTCACAACTTGAAGACCAAACCATTGCTGAAAATGAATTTTGAACTATACCACTGTCTTGGCGATGGTGTGGTTGAGCTACGGCTGGTGATGCTGTTGGGCTACACTGTGGATGGAAAAAATCCTTTCAAAGGAATGACATGTATTTCTCTGCCACGCACACAGTCTGTAAGCTCACAGAGTCGAGTCTGAGGAAAAGGTGAAGAGTGAGGTTCAGACTGCTCCTTACACTGCACAAATGAGGACGAAAAACCTTTAATCCCTTCAAAACCTGAGGGAATGATTCGACCAGCTCCAACAGCTCTCCAGCCTGATGGTACTGACTCTCATTAGATATAGTTCATTTTGGATCACAGAGTTCCTGGTTCTTAAATCTCCCAGCCATGTACAAATACACTTTTTTATGCCCTACTTACATGAAAAGCTTAGCTCCTGCATCAGCAACTTCACTCTTTGAATCTGTGCAGGATGGGGCCTCAACTCTGCCTTACCCTGGCCATGGGGCAAGTGGTCTTGGGCACAGCCTCATGCATTAAAGCATCAGGAAGCACAGCACAAAACCAAGTAGCCATCGCTGCCTTTGTTCAGAAGCACAAAAGAAAAATGTTGATGGTACTACTCCTTGGATGGGACTGTAAAATATTGTAGGAATTGTTATTTCAAAGCATCCTTGGGCTCCAATCAGTCCTCAGCATCAGTAGGGGACATCAGGCCAAGATAAAGGATCTCAAAACCAGGACACTCTTCAAGACAAGAAGGTCCGTACCTTTGCTCTTGTCTTCAGAAGAACATCTCAGAGAAAAGGATCCAGGGCAGAACTTCAGGCAAGCTCAAGGGTTACCCCATTTCCCCCACCACTTAGGGGGATGTTTGATCATGTCCCACTCACTCCCCTGGAAAGACAGAAGTGACCCTCAGCAGGCACCTTCCATGGACAACATATCAGCAAATATTATGCTGTGACATTCAAATTTCTAATAGTTATTTTCTATTTATTTGAGATAACTTTTCAAAGAAACTCTCATACCATCTTGTGTGAAGTTCCAAATGAAATTCTGAATCCAGTGGAATGGCTCGGGGTGAGAGTTCACCAATTCAGTCCAAAGCAGTTAGAAATGCAATTATTTTACAAGCAACCTATACTTAAAGAATCTCATAATTGCTTTAAGGAGGCTGCAGAGGAGTCTGAACAAGCTGATCTAAATGCAACTCCCAAATCTGCTGAATTTCACCTACTGTTTTTAATAACATTCAGAATTGGGGGAAAAAAAAAAAAAAGTCTAACCCATGAGATACAGCAGCTGGTTTTAACTCAGTCATATTCCTCCTCTCTATGTTCTTTCCTAAGTCATTCTTACCACATTTGCATTTCTAGCTTAACTTCCCGTTTCACAGAGCACACCAAGTAACGTATATATATTTCTGAGAATGCAGAGCTATTGATTCAGATTAATATCTGCCTTTAGACTCAGGTATAACAAGAGGAAACTGAGCAGTAGGTTCTCCTGGTGTTCCCTGTCATATCTCCTCGCCATAACAAAAATGGCTAAATCTGGAAATGACATATCATCGAACATTCACAATAGGAGGAAAAAAAAAAAAAAAAAGAAAACCAAAACCTGTTGAAATAGCAAAACACAGCTATGATGAGGTCTGGTTTGACAACATTCAAACTGGTGTTCATGGGTCTTGGGAGAGAAGCAAATCTTCGCTTTTCCACATTTTGGAAAAGCGGCAATCTTAAATCAACTCCGCTAGTTTTTTGTCTGAGAGCTGGCACAAGTTTACTCAGACAACTTCATCCAAGTTCTGTCTGTGGGAAACAAGGAGATCTGAAAGTTAAAAACCAGATAATCTAGTAAAACAAAATAAAAGGCCTAATTAGTGATGGTAGCGCTGGCCTCATAAGAAAATAATGTGATGGATTTGGAACACAGATCAGAGCACTAGCTCCGCAGAAGTGTTATTCCAGCCACAGAAGGTCTTAAATACACCTTTTAAAATGTATAATATAATGCCAGATGGTTGAGCCACATCTGAGTTTTTCAGGGCATTCAGTGCGCGATCAAAGTTGGGTAACCACTGAAAGAGAGTAAAGTTGCTAAGGGCCTGGTGTTATAGTTAATGTGAGCACTGATAAATTGATTCTTGATCTTGTTCAGAAAAAGTCTTGGTGGGTGGCATTTCTGTGAAATAGGTGTTAACTGGAATAACCTAGTTTCAGGTCATGTTTTTCAGCTGAAAATGTAGTTCTTTCTAGCACTTTAATAACATAAAATTAATATAAAGCAATAGTTTGTCTAACTAATATCCAAACTTCTGAATTTTCTTATTATAGCCAAAACGACATCCAGATTTGAATCAAAGTCTGGGCAGTTTCTCTCTTGAACACAACCATCCCCTGGCTGGACAGGTGGGCTACACCTTCCCTCTCTTTTAAAATCCTTAAGTGGGTAGTGTCTGAACTGCTCAAGTTCTTTGATCCAGCATGGATAAATAATGCTGTCTTCAGTCAACGTGCCATTTACAGGGTGAGATCTGACTTTACCTTAAGAAACAGAACTTCAGGTACATGCACACAGGTGTTGAAACTGGCATTGTAGCTAATGCCATCAATGCATGATGGATCATTGCCATCAACAGCAGCAATCCCCCAAACAGAGGACGCAATCCACCTCAATCCAAACTAGACACTTAGGGCATGGTTGATAGCGTTTAGGTGTCCCATGTTATTTGAGATGCTCTATCTGAAACACACCCATAGCGGGGATAAAAGTGACATAGGCCCCATAGAAGATGGTGGATGAGAAGCTGGACATGAGCAGGCTGGGTGCACTCGCAGCCCAGAAGGCCAATCGCATCCTGGGCTGCATCAAAAGCTGTGTTCATCCAAAGACCAACATCTGCTCAGGCCTGCACTAGTGAACAGTGTGGGCTGAGATCCCAGATTCTTCTCCTTCCCATGGGCCTTGAAGGTAGCCTCAGCCCACATCTGAACACCAAAATGCTCCCATCCCATATAGTGTGAAGAGTCTCCAAGGGNCTGATGATTTCCTAGACGGGCAGCTAGGAGGTCATGTAGGATGCCCTGGAGATTCTTATATGATATGGTTAAGTAACACCTATGCACGGACAGATGACTTCAGTCAAAGTTGATGACTTTGGTCAACTAAATCTCTCTTTAGACTCCATAGACTGTACTGATAAGTTCTCCATTGACCAGGTGGACCTAGTCTACATGCATAGGGATAGCCTTGTTCCCACCCAAGCTGTTAATCTGCAGTATGTAAAGATATATTCAATTCTGGCTTCCTAGGAGTTCCTAGTCCCTTACACAGGTCACATGAGTTCTCTGTGGTTAAGCTCCTGGGTTATATTATACCCCTTATGTGTTTCCTAACAAACAAATCACACAAACACAGTTGATAAGCACAGACGTGGCAGAGTCAGGTGACAAACAGCTGTCCATCCAAAGACCAACATCTGCTCAGGCCTGCACTAGTGAACAGTGTGGGCTGAGATCCCAGATTCTTCTCCTTCCCATGGGCCTTGAAGGTAGCCTCAGCCCACATCTGAACACCAAAATGCTCCCATCCCATATAGTGTGAAGAGTCTCCAAGGGACTCAAGCCCAAGCTCACTCTTGTTTCCCAAAATTAAGTATTCCTCTCTTCCAGAAAGTCACTGGTCACACAGGGTGGAGAGAAAATTAATGAAAAGCAGACAGGATTGCCATGGTAGGAGGGTGACCATGGATCATGTCTGTATTCACCATGTCTGAGGAAGACAGAGACATTGTCTGGAAAAAAACAAAATCACTTAGAGCAGGGACATCACGGAGACCTTGCCAAGGGGTTTTGTGTTGTCCAAGTTAAAATTACCAAAACAGTTACTCTGTTATAAAACTCAGGAAAACATCAGGAAATAGCACCTACATTTTGCAAGAACAGTGGAAGGTGACAGATATATCAAGCAATAGACATACAGGTATGGATATACCTTTCACAACAAGAGTAGAATTTTCTAAAGTCACCAGTTTTAAAAAAAATACGAAATAATGAACTGTTTTGTCTTCAGGCCTTTATCCTTCCTTGATTGTGGGTTCAGGAAGGAACTAATGAGAACCTGTTATTGGACAAGGAAATAGCTTGACAGTATGTTATTTATTTAGTGCCCCTGTCCCCCTGCTGTTCAGCTTGTAAACAATTGCAAGCACGGGCTGATCAGCAGAGCAGGCACCAAGTGTCACCTCCACAGCCCAGAGGCGGGGTATAAATACATTTAAAAGAGAAGTTTGACTAGATCCTCAGCAGGTGTCCTTGACAGTAGCTCCATTAAGGCCCTCACTGATGCGTAATTAAGCCCCTCTCTATGCCTAATTGTGATGTGGACTTGATGGATTGATGATTTTTTCTGGGGTTATCCCATGAATTCATGACTTTCTGCAGGTCTTTCATACAACCCTAATGTTTCGGTGGCTCATAAGTAGTAAACACAGTTGTTATATATTTATAGATGTTATAGCTTAGGGCATGAAAAGCAATTTTGGACGATTGTCTGTTTATTTTTTGCTCTATTTTTAATGAGATGTTTATTCACGACCTTAATATTATTTTACCCCATGAATTCCAGTTTTTAGTCATGTAAATGTGTCAGATATGTAGCTAGGACATTTTTATTTCTTTCTTTCCTTAATAAAAAACTTAATTTTCAAATATGTAGTAATATGTACAGTGTTCTTAGAGTCTATTTATTCTTCTAAAAGGCATTTGAACTTTTCACCAGAAAATAAATAAATATTTAAAAATCATGCTTTTACGATTTGAAAATATCTTTACATTTTAGTGAGAAGTCACTTTTTATCACTCCTGTTGAAAAAAAAAAAAACAAACCACCCTCTTACTCATGGTTTCTGAAAGCTGCTTCAGCTCTGTTTCTCCCAAGGT
Source organism: Nycticryphes semicollaris (assembly GCA_013400055.1). NCBI lineage: Eukaryota > Metazoa > Chordata > Aves > Charadriiformes > Rostratulidae > Nycticryphes > Nycticryphes semicollaris. The sequence continues at coordinate 213,812 of VXBJ01003047.1, forward strand.
CTACACTATCTGTGGTTATGGTCCTCCCTGTCAGTCCTCTTCAAGCTCTTAGACTTTTCATTGACTAATCAACTGGCCATTGAAGAAGGAACCAGCAGAGCCCTTGCTTCTGCATCAGTAGAGGGGACAAACACTCAGAAGAACCTACGATGTCATGACCTGACTGATGCTCCGTTCTCCTGCGTGTCACCACCACTTGGTTCTCTAATTATTGCATTAAAAACACAACAGCTTAATTGGGAGGAATTGAAACAGATGCCCATCAGGATGCCATTGGGGGGTGGCATTTGTAGATTTTGTCAAGCTGAAGTGAAATTCAGCTTTACGTGCACACCTATGTTCATGGAGGGCCAGGATGAAGAGGACTTTCCCTAGAAATGCTGTCATTGCCTCCCAGTGGCTGTTGGGACCTGATGCTCTCAGCCAGCACCAAACATAGCCATACACTCCACACACACCAGAGACAATGAAGCCTTTGAGCTAAGTCTCTTCAGAAAAGGCTACATTTCAATGTGTTCTCTCCTGGTGGAGCCCCAACCCCAGTCACCACGAGGTGAGGCTGGTGTCACCACATGGCAACACTCCAGTTTCCCAGATGTCCATCAGGTGTCTGGTTGTCATCAAAACATATAGGGCTGCTGCCAAACCCTTCTCCTGCTTTTCCACAGTTTTCTGCAAGTGGGAGAGTCAACTGGGTGCAATGCCGAAGATGCTTCAACCACATTGCTCTCATCTCTCTGCCTCAGCCCCTACAGCCATGTGCTATTTTCTCTGCCCTTCTGGAGAAACCAGTCTCCAGTCTGGTGGTACAAGGACGCAGGTCAGCCTGCACCTATATGATGTGCAGATATCCCTCAACGTTTTTCTTCCTCGGGGCATTGTGCTGTGTTTAATGAAGTCTGCAAACCTGCCAGCTCCCCAAGCCTCCCTAATTAGGCACTTGTGATATGACAAGCTTCTTAACAATATTATTTACTTTTCCTGAGACAGCAAGCAAGGGAAAGTTATGTTTCTCTCCCTGCCGAAACCAGTAGCATGATGGATGAAACTTCAGGAAATATTATACTGGCTGGTTGTTTAATTTTAAATACAAAACATACTTGTGTCTGGGCTGGGCCTGAGTTTTTCAGCAATCTGAATTCCTGTAAGGATATTTTAATTTCCATCATTTGGTGCAATTAGGCTTTAAAATCTTTGACCTCTTTTGTTTTGCTAGGAAAGAAAAATCATTTTCTTTCACACAGCTCCTTTTGATACTGCTCTAAGATGTAAGAGGGGAGCTCTCTATTCCGCTGGGGTTGTTTTACCTCCAAAAATATCCCAAATAGATTCCACTAGCTTATCAGCCACGTAGAGGAGCATAGGAAACAATAACCAAAGGGGAAAGAGGAGAGGGCAGGTACCGAGATCAGGAGACAAGCACCACAGCACACTTTCCAGTGTATTCTTGTGAAGATGCCAGAAATCCCTCACTGATCCCTCTTCTGCCTCCCCAGCCCGATGGTGCTGACCTGAGGTGTTGGGACCTGCCTTCATGGTATTTCCCTCAGCAGCTTGAATTTAGAACCAAGTGATGCCTTCTTCAAATTCAGAGAAACAGTGCTCTTCCCTGCAGCCTCTACTTTCCCGAAGACCTGTTCAGCAAACTGAAACCCAACAGCCTTTGGAGCTTTCCTGGGATGAAGCCAACCGGTCTTCAACATCCAGACCCTAACATGGCAATAAACACTGATAGAGCATCTCCCCAGTAAAGTCTCTGGGAATAATGTCAAGCTGCTTCTTGCTAACCAAACTGAGTGGCTCCACCAGTGCCAGTGAAGATAGCAATACTCTGCCCGTCATCTCCATTATAGCCTTTTCAGGACTTCAAGCATCTGGGCATCACCTTTACCAAGCCACTAAAATGCTGCCATGACTAACAGCTTTTTCTTGCAGTATTTTAATCTCAACAAAAACAGTTGTCTCAGGAAAAACATAAACAAACAAAAGAGTCAACCATATTTCTTAAAGCTTAAAATAAAAATAAAATCAAAAGTCTTCAGATGATGAAATTCAGAACCTTGTTTTACACCTGTGGAACCGCCTTAACATCAAGAGGTGTGGGGACGTGGCTTCTCTTATGTTATTCAGAGGTGGGAGGGGAGAAATAGATCCCAAGCAAATTTAGATAGATAGATAGATAGATAGATAGATAGATAGATAGATAGATAGATAGGAGTTGCAGGGAACCTAACACCCTTCGCTGCATGCTAATGAACCACCAGCCAAACCAATTTATTTGTGTAACAATACTTGGTTTCTCTTCTTCGCAGCACCTCCTGCCAAGGAAGGATTATAGCAACAGCAATTTGTTTCAGATTTACTCTGTCAGATCAGCTGCTGATAGCTTCAGACCACCCTAATCTGGGAGAGAAAATGAAGCCGTCTGTTGACAGAAGAGCCGTTTGTGATTTTCCTGAGGCACTTCATTGTTAATGTAAAACCAATTAGGAAGCCGGGGGTGATATGAGTTCAACCTCCTTTCGAAAAAGATAACCAAAGAGACTTCAGATTTACAATTCCATCTCAGTTCTCCTCATGAGATATTGAAATCTTCTTGACTCGGATGAAATGCAAATCTAAACACCAGTTGTTACCACAGTGCCTGCTGCTACAAAATATTTGGTTTCGTCTCATAGAACACTAAGCAGTGGCTTGGCTTTGGGAGCTGTAAATAAATGAACTCCATTTTGAAACAAACCCCACAGTTTACATCATCTTACCTATAAACTGTAAATTAGGTGCAACGGAAGTTATATTAGACCTTTATATGCTACTTAGAGGTAATATTTTTAAAGATGTCTGAGGAATCTAAATATGCAGTTCCTATTAATTTTAATAGAAAGCTACACTCAGCTCCCTCAGGTAGCTTCAAACACTTCATCTTAATAGATTGTGATAAAAACACTGAACCTATTAGATATGTAGAGAGATTCCCACTGAATTTAGGAGATTTGGAACAGGCTCTTGTCACCTTTCCAGGCCAGGGATCTCCTCCTTGGGCATCAGGGACCACAGCACAGCGGCAAGGCCCCAAATGCCTCCCTAATTGCAATGCCCTAATCTGCCTTCGCAACTTTTTTCCCTAGAAACAGAATGAAAAAAGGCCAGTGTATTCCGCAAAGAAACTCAGAAACACTGAATATGACTCCTACAGCCATCCAAAGATTCCAGGACTTGGAAAACTTTCTTGGTTGAAGAAGCTGGCAGCCGCTGTAGCCTCTTTGTGTGCATAGTGAGAGCAAACCAGGAGATCCTCTCAGATAACATTAATGCCAGGAGAGAGACTTAGAGGACAGTATTAAATTATTTTATCCTGAGGTTGGTAAGATGCTCGAACGGCTTACATCAACGGCAAAGCTCCCCTCACCTGTGGTGACGCCAGATTTCCCCTGGCCTGAGGGCTGGGGGAATTGCAAACCTTCACGGATCAGGCCCATCTCTGCATCTTCTTACCATAAACGGTGGCCACCATAGGGAGGGCACATCCTCAGCTTCGAGCAGTGCTGACACCCCATCGATGTGTCACCTCAGCACCTTCAGCCCGGGACCAAGCCCTGGCTGAGCAGTTTGTGTCCATTACCTACGACATAGTTTGAAGGAACCAGTTAATCCTCCATCTTTGCAGGAGAGAGCTCTTTTTTCCACAAGACTCGTTGGAAGCATAAGTTAAACTGAAGTTTCTTTCATACACGGGGTTTAAGTTTGCTTTTTCATCACAGGAACAATGCTGTTTGAGAGCCCAGATGACATAATGCTGTATATTGCAAAAAAACTGAGAAAATAACCACAGGTAATTTTAAACCAAACACAAAATTATATTAGTTGCACTTGACTTTAAAGCCAAATTTTGGATTAGGGCTCCATTTATTGGCAATTCTGGGAAAAGGTTTCAGTATAATCCCCAGTTAATGAAACCTTTGCTAGTGAATTTCCTTTGTCAACACTGCATTTAATGTGAGAAGTGCTTATACCTGCTAGATCATCAAAACCTGCAAAGCTAATAGACTCAACTGGAATGTAAAAAACAGGGAGGATTTTCATAAAACTTTAATAAAAGGTTTTGGCCTAGAATGGTGTAGGGTGATTCCTTTAAAAACAACTCTACTATTACTATTCTCCAGTTTCCAAATACTTTTTTTGCCATGAAAATTGACGGACAGCTATGCTAAAAAAAATAAAATACATATTGTAAAGTATTTCTTGGAAGTGTTGCACAAGGGAAAGAAAAAATTCAATTGTAAAATCCCTAGAAACCCAGCCAAGCTGAGCCTGAGCTTTAGATCCCTTTGGTCTTCTGCAGTGCCTACAGAGTCAGAGAGATGCCAAGCCTCAGAGAAGCCAGTCAGAAAGGCAACCTTGACCACAGCTGGCAAGCAGTGGGAAGAGAGGCTGGCTCAGTTCAGCAAAATTCTCAGTGCCAGGTTTCCCTTGGTGTAGGGACACACAGTGGCTGATGGGAGTGTGACAGAAAGATCTAATCCCATCTCCATCCAGCACATCCTTCACATCTTGCCACGGGGGCAGGATGGGTCTAGCTGGGCAGGGATATATAATCATAGAATCATAAAATCATAGGATCATAGAATGGTTTGGGTTAGAAAGGGACCTCTAAAATCATCGAGTTCCAAAACCTCCCACCCAACCAGGTTGCTCCAAGCCCCATCCAGCCTGGCCTTGAACCCCTCCAGGGATGGGGCAGCCACAGCTTCTCTGGGCAACCTCTTCCAGTATCTCACCACCCTCACAGCAAAGAATTTCTTTCTAATAACTTCAGTTATTTCTAATTTCTTTCAGTTTAAAACCCTTCCCCCTCATCCTATGGCTCCATTCCCTGATCAAGAGTCTCTCCCCATCTCTCCTATAGCCCCTTTAGGAACTGGAAAGGGCTTTAAGTTTTTCCTGGAGAACTCTCTTCTCCAGGATGAACAACCCTAGCTTTCTCAGTCTGCGTTTTGTAAAAGTCACCTTTAGTGAAGAGCTGTAGGGTGGCATTTTCCTGCACGTTTTTCAGATTTCTATGCCAAAGGTGAAGCTCTTGGTTCTGTTCATCTGTCACTCAGAAATGCTCAAGGGCTCTCTCTTGCTGGTAGCATTACTTTTGGTGTGGGAAAAGGGTTTCCTCTTTCAAGATTACAAAGTAAAAATGCTTTTGAACGCTGCAAGAGGACTCTTATCCCCACGACTTGGAAAACCGTGACTTTGTAGTCAGCCCTGGCACTACTTTGTTTCCCTTGGTCTGATGAAATGCCCCCAGCACTCTACTGGAAGAGTTATTCCCATCGCTGGTCATCCATCCACCTGCACTTCAGGTGCTCCCTTCCTCCTTCTCCCACGTGAAGCCATCTGCCACCAGGGTTTGGGACCCAGCCGTGAGAGATAGACTTTTAAAGAATCCTTCCCACTGCATGTAGCATGTGCTGAGACAGGACTTTGGAAATTCAATTAATGCTTCCATGAACACAAGTAATGTGTGAACGTGCCTGTGGCTGTGTACTTCCCTATGAAACCTTAGAACTAGGATTAAAGTGACTTTCGGGTCAAGCTGGATGATTGCACTGAAAAAGAAACGCTCTATTTTCCCTGTAAAATTTTAAACTCTTCGTTTCGACCATGTTGACTTTGTGTTCACAAAAACAGGAATGTTCATGGAAACAGTATTAAAATATTTTTAAGTACTTGGGAAAAGCAAATTTCGAACTCCTACAAAAAATATTTGCAGTGGAAATCTTGTTCCCCTCATCCAGTCAGGAAACAGAAATACACCATATACACCATACAGCCATTACAGCTGCTTGACGAGTGCCAAGAACTACTCATAAATTAACTGCAGGCATAGAATTCTGTAAATAAGTTTGACTAATAACTAATCAAAATCTTCTCAACGGCAACTCAACTGAAAAAAAAATTTCAGGGGAAGTGGAAACATTTGTTGGAAAATAAGGTATCACAGACTGTATCTCCAGCTCGACTGCCCAGTTATCTGAATAACTGTGTTACTTTCTGCCAAACATATCCCGGCTGACCGGTAAGAAAAACTTTTGCTTTATTTTTCTTCCCTTTCACTCGCCTTCATGCTCCCTGAGTTTCTCACGACACTCCTGCCTGAGTGGACCTGCAAAGCAAAAAACCTGGGAAAACAGGGGACCTGCCCTTCACCGAAGACCTATCCCTCCAGACAGACGTCATCCTGATTTCATGTAAAAAAGCCCTTCTCACATTTATGTTTGAATTCTCCATGTAGAAAAACACCTATATGCATGTTTAGGTTTCTTTCTGCTTGAAATGTGACTTTGGTTAAAGTATAAGCACACTATTAAGCTTGATTTTTTTTTATTAGAAATGCTTTCCCAAATTTGAGCTTAAGCTTCCAGTTACCAGACAGAAAAACAGCTTCATGATCTTTTGTGCTTCTAGTTTATTATGGTCATAATTGCCATTCTGCAGCATCTTCTAATATTGTCCAAATAGATCTTATCCTGAAAAAAACCTATATTGTTATGTTGATATCAAACATTAGATGAGAGAAAAACAAAGGCAGAAGGATATCAAAAGCATTTGGGATTCCACTTGAGCATAACATCACCAGTTTTGGGCCCCTCACCACAAAAAAAAAGACATTGAGGGGCTGGAGGGGATACAGAGAAGGGCAACGAAGCTGGTGAGGGATCTAGGGCACAAGTCTTATACGGAGAGGCTGAGGGAGCTGGGGGTGTTCATCCTGGAGAAAAGGAAACTGAGGGGAGACCTTCTTGCTCTCTACAACTCCCTGAAAGGAGGGTGTAGCCAGGGGGGGTCGGTCTCTTCTCCTAAGTCACAGGTGATGGGAAAAGAGGAAACAGCCTCAGGTTGTGCAAGGGGAGGTTCAGATTGGATATTAGGAACAATTTTTACACTGAAAGGGTTATGAATCATTGAAATGGGCTGCCCAGAGCAGTGGTTGAGGCACCATCCCTAGAGGGATTTAAAAGCCGGGTTGACATAGTGCTGAGTGACATGGGTTAGTGATGGTTTTTTATCAGAATTAGGTTAATGGTTGGACTAGATGATCTTAAAGGTCCCTTCCAACCTAGACAATTCTATGAGTCTATGATTCTAAGAATGGATAGAAGAAACAAGAACAACAGATTTCACTGGCAGATGTATGATGTGCACATGAGACCATACATACTCCTTGACGTATGGGCTCACCCAAGATCTCACCAAAGCCAGTTGGGGCTTTGGGTCATTTGCCAGCCCAGCCCAAACCACGACAGATGTCAAGGAACCAGGGGGTTGAATTTTTCTTCAGGAGCATCACTCTCTCAGTTGGTGATAAGAAATTTGCATTACACCTGCCAGCAGCGAGGTTTACTTGCTACCTAAGTAAACAAGGGTAAAGAAAAATTACCATCTACATGAAATCCCAAAGTTTTCTAAGTGCAAAGTTTTTCTTCCTTTACCGTTTTACAAACACGGAGCTGATCCATCAGAAAAACTAGTTTTCAGAAGTAAGAAAAAACAGGGAGGAGAAGAAAAGATGGCAAAACCAAGAAGTTCTTCTTAAAAATGGTTTATTACATTATGAGAAAAAAGTCCCAAGAACACTATTGCTCAACCGAGGATGACAACTTTGGCTACAAATGCATTTTGACTCAGTGGCAAAGAGAAAGAAAAAAAAAAAAAAAAAANTAATATCTAATAAAAGGAGGAAAAAAAAAAAAAAAACCAGAAACAGAGTCATAAATAACAAATCCAGGAAAAAGATACACTATAAAGTGTGGAAAATTGATAAAGATAGCCAAGGATGTTCACCTGATCAGGCTGGCAATAAAAACAATCATAAGAGCAAAAGCAAATATAATGTAAAAAGAGATGGCAGGGGTTGGAATGTGTAATAAAAGTGCTGAAAAAGCAAAATAAATCATTCTCTTCTGTATTTTAAAGATCCAGAAAGAGGTGATATTTTCCAGGGCATTTGAAGCTCAGAACATCTCTTGCAGAGGAACGTTTTACCCCTCAATGGATTGCAACCTTGTCTTAAAGGAGACATTTTAAGTACAAATGGGTATATCTGGAAACAAGGGGTGCAGGTCGCAGGCAGCAGCGTGGGAGTCTCAGTCCTGGAAGGAACTCATGATGCTGGGAACCAAGGAGTCAGTGTGGCTGACCATGTGTGGCCCTCATTAGATCTATGGCATGAGCCATCAGCCTCATTTCCTAGCAAAAGAGGTGAAAATGGGGGTGCAGTCTAACAGGGTGAATCAAAAATGCAAAAGATAGTGTGAAGCCACCAAAAAAAGGGTGCAAAAGGGGATTGGGAGCAGGAAGAAGAAGTCCCGAGCTGTCTCCAAAGGACCACTAGTAGTAAGGGGAAGAAGTGCAGCTCATCTCTCTCCTGTGTGCCCTGTGCCTGTGGGCTTCCAGGACCCATCCTGGTGAATTTCCTGATGACGATGATAAATCATAGAATTATAAAATGTTTTAGATTGGAAGGGACCTTAAAGATCATCCAGTTCCAACCCCCTGCCTTGGGCAGGGACACCTCCCACCAGACCAGGTTGCTCCAAGCCCCGTCCAGCCTGGCCTTGAACCCCTCCAGGGATGGGGCAGCCACAGCTTCTCTGGGCAACCTCTTCCAGTGTCTCACCACCCTCACACCAAAGAATTTCTTCCTGCTATCTAATCTAAACCTCCCCTCTTTCAGTTTAAAACCCTTCCCCCTGTCCTATGGCTTCACTCCCTGATCAAGAGTCTCTCCCCATCTCTTCTATATCCCCTTTAGGTACTGGAAGGGGCTCTAAGGTCTCCCTGGAGCCTTCTCTTCTCCAGGCTGAACAATCCCAACTCTCTCAGCCTGTCTTCATAGGAGAGGTGATGCAGCCCTTGCAGCATCTTCATGGCCCTCGTCTAGACCCACTCCAACAGGTCCATGTCCTGGGGAGCTCACACGTTTCCTCCGCTCCCCCTGAAGGAGGCTCCTCCACTCTGATGCCTTTTTGGCTGAGGGGATAGACCCCTTTGATTTACTTTCTGAACACTGGAATTTATTGTGATTTGCAATGATTCAGCCCTCAGCACTTGAAATGTTTATGACATTTTAAAATATTAAGAAATATAATAGTCACAAGTACAAGTATAACATAAATAAATTTAAATATAATAAACTCTTCTTGCTTCCAGCCAACTCAAACTATGAAATGAGAAACTCAGGGACTGTCTGCCTGAAGAAAAAGAGACTAAATACACTTATACACACACGGAAACCAAGGGATTCTTCCACCCTGGGAAACGCCCTGAGGCTTAACCCCATACTCCAAGAGAAGGTTTTTTTGCTGTCAGTTTAAAGCAACCTGCCTTAGAATCATAGAAGCATAGAATCATTCAGGTTGGAAGAGACCCTTGGGATCATCGAGTCCAATCATAAAGGTTGGGAAGTGGAGTCTACAGGTGCAGTACAGCTACCACCACTTGCAGGGGAGAAATATAATGAGCAAAATGAGCATAACTTGCATACGGGCTATTTCAGAGGGTAACTTTCATTACAAATATTTAAAAGATCTGCCATGTCTCCAAGAAAGAGAAATTATACAATAAAGATTGTTATACAATAACCATTGTAAGAAAGGTGAACACTAGAACTGAAATTGGGGAAAAAATAATTCTCAAGCAGCTGAAGTATTAGTGTAAAATTTTTTTTTCTAGAGAAGTAATGTTGCTTCCAGCTTTTCGGGGCAAAATCATCTCGGCTTGTCAAAGAAACTGAATAGATGATGCAGAATTTTCTGGAGTTGATAAATGTAAACAGCTATCTCCTTTTTCCTTTTACATACAATATGTTATGAAGCTCACTCTCCTTTGAACGTGCTGATTCTTCAGAAATATTCTCCAAATAGCCCAGAAGCATTTTCAGAATAAAGGTTGCCTGTTAATGCTTCATGTTGACTAATCTATGTTCAAAAATAACAAGGAAGTTCTTTGGCTCTGCTTCTATTTGAGGAAAAAAATTCTCCACCTAGAAAAATAACAAACAAGAAATAATTCTCCTTGGTTAACTAAACACCCCACCAGATTTTTCACCTTTGTATCAATGAAACTTGCAAGAATCAGTGACATTTATATACATACTTTCAAGGCACAGTTTGGCTTGAAAGGAAAGAAGCAAAAGAATCCTGTCTTTTCACATGAAATCATTCAGAATTAATTTTACTTTAAATTCTAATTTTTATTTTCTGTAATCATGCTTGTTTCCATCACAGCAGAAGTTAAAAAAACCCATCTCAATAACAGTAGTCATATCAGCAGGACACAGGAAAACAGTATTAAACCACATATTTTCTGACTTGAACATTGACATTTGATTCTTCTGCATTAAATTTTCAGTGGGCACACTTGATTGCATTTAAATCACTACTAAGCTTTTCTCAAAAAATCTAGTTTTGGTGTTTGAACAGTGTCACCATTAGACTGGACAAGGTAAAGCTGGTCTGTGAGAACAAAACACACAGAATCACAGAATGCTATTGGGTTTGAAGGGAACTCTGGATATCATCTAGTCCAACCCCCTGCAGGGTCANTATCATCTCTGTAGCCCTTTGTTGTATCATCTTCAGCAGTTCCCTGTCCTTCTTGAACTGGGGAACCCAGAGGATACAATCCTCGGAAAGGGTAAGGCTGCTGCACTGCAACCTGCCTATCACAGAATTACACTGTAGTTGAGTATTGTAAAATATGCTGACTTTAAAAAAAATAAAACTAGCAAAAAACCCCAAAACAAACAAAGAACAACCCTATATTACTTTGAAAAATGAACGTTTTTGTTATTAAAATACCTCCTTGCAGTGCTCAAGCCCTTGATTTCAAGTTCAACACTAACTGAACTAATGCTCAAAGCTGAGAAGGTTCTCACAAATGCTCAAAGAAGTGGTTTGTGTCTCTGCTTGAAAGGAGACAGTTTAATAGAGTGAAACGTGAGCCAAATTTGTTTTCTCCTCTGGTGAAAAGAAGACAAAATTATTCTTGTGTCCCTTTCTCCCAGCACATAAAAGTGTGTAAATAAGTTCTCATCTCTTCTTTTTTTGCAGAAGTGCAGGTAATTCTTCAGAGGTAAGTTTTTCATTTATATTCACAACAGTGTAGAAACCCCACTTTGTTTCACGCAGCTGTTAGAATCCTGAATCAAGTCATTGTCCACTATTTATAATTTCAGAAAGAGCATGAAGAATATCCCCGGTCTTCTAAGTAAGGCTACTTGGCAGAAGCGGCTTAAAATAAAATAAAATTAAAAAAAAAACCAATATACAGACAAACCCTGGAAAAAATCTTTGTGAAACCTGCAGAATTTCAAGAAGACTTTAGAATAGTTTTCTTTTCCTTATTGCAGGACTTTTTAAAATCAAAAACCAATGAGCTTCTAATCTAGAAGCTCGTTCTCAGCAAAGATGATTTCACATTACAATAAAGATATTAAAATATTGATAAAAATGACAGAATATGTAAATAATTGCAACATAAAATTTAATCTCTGTGAAGAGATCTTCAAAAGAAAACAATTTGCATATGAAGTATTTTTACCTGCCTACAATAGATAAAATTTATTCTTTTTGAAGAAGTGATCTTCAAAAGTAAACACCTTGCATGTGAAGAAGTGTTTTTACCTACCTAAAACAGAAGGGGAAAATGAAGGTGGGTTGTGATCCAGCTGCTACCCTTGATAAGGGCCAGCCTCTCTGCCACTTTGATCCCACCAGGTAGGACTCAAATTCCTCAAGTAATCCCACTGAATCCAGTGGGAAAGCTCACGGAGAAAGGTACAACTATTGTGATTAACTGTGGCAGAATCTGACCTTAAGGTCATTTTAATAAGCATTCTGGGGAATTGCTATTTCCTAAGGACCCCTTCTCATAATACGGTCCATAAAAATAAGCTCTAGAAAGATACGGTTTCTCCTGCCCCAATACTCCAGACATTTGGAAATCCTGGTGAGAACGCTGCTTGCTTGTCAGGGTGATGGAAATGCCCAGTAGAACATCTGTATGCTGAGGGGAGCACATAAATGACAACATTAAAGTGTCCCCTGTGGGTCTCTGCCAGAGCTGCCATGGCTTTTCAGTGCTGACAAACCGAGACCACATGATGTTCTCCTCCTGGTCTGCTCATCACAACATTCCCTCCCTGGCTGGCACAGTTTTAGAGAAAAGAGAATGATAAAACCTAAACAGGGAGGAAGTTTTATTATATTGTTTTGTTCACCGTCATCCCAGGATGAGATCATTCCCTACGGGATGTTCTCCAGTGCTTGGCCTTGTCTGGTTTCAAGCCTCTACGGCAGAAGGAACATAGGCCAAAACTGAGAAAGTTTGGCATGGGGAAACTTCCATTATCCCAGCTGCAAGCCAAAGAGCATTAAGTCCATCACTTTTAAGAGCACAAAACCGACTTGCATTCAAAGCATTGGATTGACCTCAGCTAACATCAGTCCTTGGCACAGCCAGGGCCACGAATGCCACACACACCTCCAGGACCAGAGCTGGGCTGGGAAGCAGCCACACCGATGGGATTTGCTTTTGTGCGTGCACTGGCTTGAAAGAATTGGGTAAAGCCTTTAGAAAAGCACAAAAGAAGTGTTTAATCTTCAATATCAGGAAATAATGAGGACGTTAAAGTACACACTCAGATTCATAATGAGCCGTGTCACTGCATTGCCAAGGTACTGGCCAGGCTGAGAAGCAATGCAGATGCCACTGCTGTGAAGCTCCTCTAACGCAACCAAATGCTCATGATTCAGAGACTTCTAGCTCAGTGTTACCTTACTGGGTGTAAAAGATGATGATGACGCTGTTGGCTTTGCCAGGGCAAAGAGTTTCCATGTCCTTAATTTAGGGACTGTGGCAGGGAAATAACTGCACCATCTCGGAGTAACTTAGAATCATAGAATATTTATGTATTACTTCAGTATTTCTTACGGAGTTCTTCAGCAGTTTTTGGCAGCAGTTCATAGAATCGTAGAATCATAGAATCATAGAATCTTAGAATCATCATAGAATGGTTAGAGTTGGAAGGGACCTTCAAGATTATCCATTTCCACCACCCCTGCCCTGGGCAGGGACACCTCCCACCACACCAGGTTGCTCCAAGCCCCATCCAGCCTGGCCTTGAACCCCTCCAGGGATGGGGCAGCCACAGCTACTCTGGGCAACCTGGGCCAGGCTCTCACCACCCTCACACCAAAGAATTTCTGCCTACCATCAAATCTAAATCTCCCCTCCTTATAAAACCATTATCCCTCATCCTATCGCTACTCTCCCTGACAAAGTGACCCTCCCCAGCTCTCCAGTAGGCTCCCTTCAGGTACTGGAAAGCTGTTGTGAGGTCTCCCTGGAGCCTTCTCTTCTCCAGGCTGAATAACCCCAACTCTCTCAGCCTGTCTCCATAGGAGAGGTGATCCTGCCCTCTAAGCATCTTTGTGGCCCTCCACTGGACTTGTTCCAACACGTCCATGTCCTTCCTGTGCTGAGGACTCCAGAGCTGGACACAGTACTCCAGGTGGGGTCTCACATGAGCAGTGTAGAGGGTTATAATCACCTCCCTGGCCCTGCTGGCCATGCTGTGTTTGATGCGGGTTGGCTTTCTGGGCTGCCAGTGCACACTGCCAGCTCATGCCGAGCTTCTTGTCCACCATCACTCCCAAGTCCTTTTTCTGCCCTTGCAGCTTTCCACTGCCAGGGTCTGCTGAATCCATGACAGAGGACACCCACAGGGTGCCAAACACAACCATTCCCCTGCAGTATCTTCACTGATGTGTCTAAGCCTAAATGCTGAAGATTTAAGTTGCTTCTGGTTATTAAGCAACTTTTTGCCCAATTTTAAGTTTATACTCTGAGATAAAGGTAACACAAAACCATCAAACTACTCCTGAAGGAGCAATTTAAAGTTCTGGCACAGTAACAAAAAGTGTCTTCCAAAGTGTGCAAACACATAAGCAGAACTTATTGGTAGCATTTCAACAGTAGAAAATAGAAATGTGGTCTCTTCTCTCTCCACATGGTCTTCTGGCTGTTGTCTCGGTGCAATAAGAAAAGAGCACATGGTTTCTGTACTGACCTGTCTAACACAGAAGCAACGGAAAAAGCACAAACCAACCGGTGCTGTCGCTGAAAAAAAATACTTCAGGTCTTGAGTGCAAACTGTAATATCCTTCAGAGATTAATATAAGCATGCCAGGTTTATGGTTATTCATTATTAAGCTTCTGGGAAAATAGAACAATATATCCTGATACTTTTAAATACATATTAGATCCTCTGAGTCGCTGCTGATTATTTCGCTCATATTTCTGTCACCAAATTTCAAAATGACCTGGGAGGGAGCATTCTGAATTTGTAAAGTTAGGAGGAAAATTGGCAAAAATACCCCCTTTTTACCCTGAAATAAGGACACTTAAATGCTTACTGTAGCAGACTCCCATCAAGAGAGGAGACAGAGAACGGAAGGCAAGAGCAGGAGACAGCAAACAGTAACTTTGAACTGACCCTCAAACGTCAGCTACCAAACGACGCTCTCAGCATCACACGGATTGTATTTCCCATAATGGGAAATAAAAACCCGTCGTGTTCTGCTCAAGTGAATGATTTGCTTTGGTCGCAGCACTGAGAAGCTAAATATTTCCAGCAAACATAGGTACTTACAAAGTCCTGTTTTAAAGTCTGCTTTTACATTGGCCTTGGGAGGGCAAGAGTAACCTGGCCCCCTCCATTTCAAGTGTAAAGAGATCTCTCCTAGTTAGAGAGGAAAGGGTAAATTAATTAGCCAGCTTTTCTTCTGTCTCACAAAGCTGTTTGTTGGGGTGAGGAGGAGAGGGAAGGGGAGGGGAGGCTGGAGAAACAAAACAGCCCCTGCATAAGAGCCTTTAGCAATACAATTGAGTAAGAAAAGACTCCAGCTGAATTCAGAGGAACAGCCCGCACACAAACCCTGAGCAGAATTACAGCGCAATTTATGTTAATTAGGATCAGTTTTTATGCATGTCAGAGGAGCACCTCATGGCCTGGCTTAGATCAGGCTCTGTCCTGGTAGGTACAGAAAACTCAGCTGAGGAGTTCACCCTTTCAGTAGGTGAGATGGGGCAAGAGTGAGGGGAAAATGAGTGTGTAAGATGCATCATGCAATGAAAAAAAGAGGTTTAGGTAGACCAGAGATGGATGGTTCAGTGGAGGATAAGGAGACCCACACTGTCACACATGATTTCCCGGCGCCCTCTGCTCTCGCCCTGTCTGGGCGCCATGTGTTTAACTGGGGTACCTGAGAGTTAGTCCCTTCTACAGATCCTGGTCCAGTTATTGGTGAAACCCACTGGGCACATAGCCACCTCTGGAAGCGTGAGCCTGTACTGCCCACAGTCGTGGCTATGAAGAAGGGTGAGGAACAGCCTGGTGGTGGCAGCAGCAGCAAAAAGGTAGAAAAATTCATTATCCATTGCCTTCATTTTGCATTCATTCCACCCAGCCTGTCTTCCCTTCTTCCCAAGGAAAAGGTGCATCTGTGATCACCAAGGAGCTGGCGATTATTTCGTTTACCACACACAGCAGCTCTTGGCTCCAGTTGTCCAGGGATTTGAGCTGCTTTTATAGCCCTGAATCTCTCCTGACCTTGAAGGCAGGACTCCAGCGAAGGACTGTGTGTTTTATACGCCACATCGAGGTTGCTAACACAATCAATCCACCACAGATTTCCTCCTAATGTGTGTGGCTGATTAACCATCACAGCTTTAGGTGTATAATTTAGCAATTCTGCTGAAAAGAACAACGCAATACCCATATAAGATAGAGGCCCACACACTGAACTCAGCTGGTGGAGTACATCCAGTTTCATACAGCTACATCCAAGACCAGAATTTGATTCCAGCATTACCTTGAGCTTAAACAAAGCCTCGAGGTGAGACATGGCAGTAAGAATGGGGGCTGAGAGGAGCAGAACCTGCTGGCTGGAAATCTCCCCACAGAATGAATGCAGCGAGGAGGTACCATCCTTGGTACCTCCTATAGCTAACCCTATGTTCAGATCTCCATCAAGAAAAGCTCAGATCTTCTGAGTGGATATTCTGTGGGACCTTTTGACAACTGTTGATGCGCTAGCCCCCAGTGAGAAGAAGATGAAGAAGAAAAAGATGAAGAATATGAAGACAAGACAAAGATGATGAAGATGAAAAAGACAACAATGACAAAGAAGAAGAAAAGAAGAAAGAAAGAAGTAGAAGAAGAATAGAAAAATACGATGATGAAGACAAAGAAGAAACCCTGGGTTTAAAGTTTCTCAATTTCAGCCTGGAAATTGCGCAGGGGCTAAGGAGTTGGCCCAGGCCCTCCTCCATCCTCGGCCAGATCTGCATCCAGCATTCCTCTCTATGTTTACAGCTGGGGAGAAATTGAATTACTTGCAGAGTATTATTATTGCATAAACGAACAGGAAGACTGCACCAAAATTGATGACCCAGCGGGTGTTGCCCCTCCCTGACTGTACTGTATACGCAGAGCTTTCTAGACTCCAATTTATTGGTTTGTCAGAAACTTCAGTTATTTTCATCAAGTTGAGTTTTACATTAAACATTCCTCCACTTAATTGGAACCATGCGGATACATTTGGGCAGCATCCATATTCCTGCTCAAATAAAAGGGGTACTTTGTTACAAATTCAGCATACTTTGCTGTTAAATTATATTTTGCTAGCAATTACAATTAAATATGAAGTTCACACTTAATAGCAGACCTTGTAATCATGTGGGAGTAGTTCTCCTTCCGTGAACATCGTGCGTGGGTGGGAGAAGGGAGAGCCCTAAAGCTTCATTTTAATAATGAAATAAACAGTTCTGCCGGTGAGTAATTCAGGGACCTTAAAACAGGGCAGTGGCAGGATGGAAATTGTTTAAGAAGCTTATTTAACCCTCTCACCTGCTAATTCTACCTCTCTCAAGAATTACCCACCACCCAACTGCAGGCAGACAGGACCAGCACCAAAAGATCTGGGAAGGGATCAAGGAGTGGGGCAGGGGTTTCATTCATGCCTGGTTTTATTCTTGCTTTTAGTGCCCCCATGAAAATTGCTGAGGATAGCAAAATCACAGTTGCAGAAAGCTTTTAACGTTCTCTTTTTTTTCCCCTCAATTGAATTCTGAATCATAATAGCAACACTTCTCTGAAATGTTCTGCTTTTTTGGCATTTGCCTTGAAAAACAGGTAATGTTCTTCTGCAAATTGAGATTTCATTTTAAATTTCATTTCTGGTTTCATATTTTCACTCTTGTTCCTGTTAGCCATAAGTGTGCCTGTTACAGAAAGGGATCAACTGGTTCCATTAGAAGGCGAAAAAGAGTTATTTGCTATGGAAAAGAGGATTTGATACTTCAGACAGTGCAAAGCAGGCTCTTTCAATTTTAAAAAAAGAATGCAAAATATTGCAGCTATTACATGTTATGGTGGTATTTCTACTCTCCAAAAACATGTTTCTACTGATACATTATGGAATTATAGAATACAAATGACGATGAAAGATACAAAATATAAAACTTACAGGAAAACCTTCTCATTCTAAATATTTTTTTTTTTACTTTTTCCTGAAAACAGAGTTTTAAAGTTTGACTTGTACATAAGGAAAAATTATGAAAGAATCTAGAGAACAAAGTCTGAGGAGACACTGGGATGAAATCTGCTTTACTAAACCAAAGAAAACACAAGATTAATCTAACAAAAATATTTCTGCTCAGCTTAAGCTAATTTCCTAATCTTTACCCTTAAAACCTCTTGCAAATGAACCTGATTTCCATGCTGCTCAGTTTGAAGCAACTGGAGCTTGTTCTCCACGTGCAGTTGATGCTGCTCAGCTACTGTCATTCAACCCAAGCCATGCCTTGCTTTCCCTTCGCTCAGCTGGGTTCAGTATGGTTGAAAGAAGAGGATCCATGAACGTCCAATGCAGAAGAAAAGCAGACGATGAGACTGATGTTGGGCTAGCAATTCAAGGAAATTTCCCTTGCTGATGGTGGCAGCTGCTCATGCACGCAGCTGGAGAGGTGTATATATCACAGGGAGTGTGGGGACAGGATTTATGACCCGGACACATGGTTTCCACACCAAGATTTGCAGCACATAGTTTCCCTGGTGCAAACTGCTGAACTTTTCCGGTCATCGTGGGGGTTGGAACTCGATCTTTGAGGTTCCTTCCAACCCGAACCATTCTATGATTCTAGGAACCCCACAGTTGATGTCTGTATTGGGGGTTGGTTATCACACTAACTAACATCTCTCCTGAGGGTCCTGAGGGATGGAGAACTCCTTCCCCAGGTTCAGCCTCTTCTGCTTTTACCTCTCCTATCTGCCTCTGCAGCTATTACACCTGTAAATACTGGAAAGCCCATCTATTTCAACTACAGATGTGTGGAACCTTGTGGCGCTTGAAGCACTTGAAGATGCCCTGAAACATTTTGAGGGTTCCCATCCAGTTCCAACTCAGAAAACACTTTTACTTGGTACATTTTACCTCCATATTTGTCTCATTGCATTGCTTTCCATTCACAATTTCACTTCAAGCTGGGAAAAAAAAAGATTTTCTTTACATTGGGGCTTTTCTTTTAGATGGACAAACATGACTGCACAGATAGCACATGGAACTTTGGAATCTGTGCTGTTTGACTCGTTTTGAAATTTTACAAAACAATGATCACAGATTCACAGAGTATCAGGGATTGGAAGGGACCTCTGGAGATCATCTAGTCCAACCTCCTGCCAGAGCAGGAACACCTAGATCAAGTCACACAGGAATGTGTCCAGGTGGGTTTTGAGTGTCTCCAGAGAAGGAGACTCCACAACCTCTCTGGGCAGCCTGTTCCAATGATCCTCAAAACATTTCAGAAGTGTTTCCACTCTGTTACAAAATCCCAATGGGTCCCAAAGGACTTCCCTGAGCAGCACCTCGTAGTATAATTTCTGAAGATTCTCAGTGCCGTGCTCCAGCTGATGTTTTCTCCAGAGGTGTCCAGATTTCCCCAAAGGTCAGACAACACAAGAAAATTGCAGCTGAAGAGTCAAAACCCAGGCACTGACTGAACCTGAAGCACCACATTTCTTTCAGAGCTTGAACCCAAGTCCCCGTCACCCCACCCCAAATACGCCCGAAAATGGTACTTCACTAAAAATGACTCTGGTTTGCAGCCATAGATGCCTTTCTGCTCTTGAAACAAGTCCCCTTCAACAACACATATTCTCATCTGTGCATTTTTAATAGAAGCATAATTTTTGTCATATGTTATAATGAATAGCATACAACTAAACGGTGCATGGAAGACTGTAATTCCATCTGGGAGTTTGTTGACATCGATAAACCACTCGGGTTTGGCTTTTGTGGTTCATGTCATTACAGCAGCTCAACAGGATTACAGTCCTGGTAGGTATAGCCAGTTATAGGCATTATACCCCATGATAATGATGAAATGTTTTATTAAAGAAAAGATTTACATTTAAATATGCAATTGAAAATTCGCATCAACAGTCTGATATTACAGTGTTAAAAATTATCTTGATGTTATTACCTGAGCGGCTCATTTATTTTATTTAAGATTCCTCATCTCAGGCAATGAAAATCCTTTGGTTGGATTTAGTTATATCTATATTCAGGGACCGGAGCATTTCCCTTGTAATTCTGTGGCATCGCAGCTTTTATAGGGTATGAAAACCAGAGCATTGCATTTCCCCTTAAAGGAAAGTGAACCAGACAAGTCTAGTAATTCCATAGTCTAAACCAAGTTAAACAGATACACACAAAAACAGATAAACAGTGAAAACTGTGGTTTTACTTTTTTTTTTTTTTTTCCTTTCAATTACAGACACCAACAGTGATAGCAGTGGCACTCCTAGGGACTGTTTAAAATATATAATAACATTTTCCTTTAATTTGATTATAACTCATAGATCAGCCAATCCGTCTCTGTGCATTTCTCTCAAAATGAAGCTTATGTCTGCAAGTAAAGTTGTGAAATCTGTGTGAACAGGAGCTTTCATTCTTCTGCACTTTACTCCTGCCTTGTCTGGATCACCACAAGTTTTAAAAATTTCAGTCATGCATCCTGTTTCTAGGGCGGCCTCACTCTGCTAATTGCCATTTAGTTCACGGGGAAATAACTGCGCTAATGACTTCAGCAAAGTCCAGATGTTCTAGGTCAGATGGAGAGGAAATATTTCTGATCTGAATTCTTCTGCTTGTACAAACCCCTGGAAGTGGCCACCACAGCCTGAAGATTGGGGGCACTAGGTCTGATGTGCTGCTGTTTGGTTCTCCCCAGTGTGCTCAGTGGAAAGCTTTATTATCTGTAGCACCCCCTGCACCTGATTTCCAGGTTTCCCTTTTTGTAACCATTTGTTGAGAGCAGCCCTGAGGAGAAGGACTTGGAGGTGTTGGTGGATGAGAAGCTCAACATGAGCTGACAATGTCCTCTGGCAGCCCAGAAAGCCCCCCACACCCTGGGCTGCATCCCCAGCAGTGTGGCCAGCAGAGCGAGGATGGGGACAGGGAGGGATTCTGACCCTCTGCTCTGGTGAGACCCCACCTAGAATCGTGGGTCCAGCTCTGGGGCCACCAACATGAGAAGGACGTGGACCTGTTGGAACGGGTCCAGACAAGGACCACAAAGATGATCAAAGGGCTGGCATACTTCTGTGACGACAGGCTAAGAGAGCTGGGGGTTGTTCAGCCTGGAGAAGAGAAGGCTCTGGGGAGAACTTAGAGCCCCTTCCAGTCTCTAAAGGGAGCCTAGAGGAGAGACAGGGAAGAACTCTTTATCAGGGAGTGGAGCAATAGGATAAGGGGTAGCAGTTTTAAAACTGAAAGAGGAGAGATTTAGATTAGTTTTTAGGAAGACATTCTTTGGTGTGAGGGTGGTGAGAGCCTGGCCCAGGTTGCCCAGAGAAGCTGTGGCTGCCCCATCCCTGGAGGGGTTCAAGGCCAGGCTGGATGGGGCTTGGAGCAACCTGGTCTGGTGGGAGGTGTCCCTGCCCAGGGCAGGGGGGTGGAACTGGATGTTCCTTCCAACCCAACTGTTCTACAGTTCTATGATTCCATTTCCCTCTGGTGGCTTTGTGGAGCTGCTGGTTGCCCAACATCCACACACCAGCCTCAGTTGCTTTGCTGCTGTTGGTAGATGTTTGCTCTGCTCAGCCACAGGCTCTTGAATACCCAGAGGGAGCAGAGGTACTCACACCATCTTCAGTCAGCAAAACTAGGGGAAGAAACTAGAGGGCAAGACTGCCAAGAGTGTCTGTGGAAGCTATTCTGCTGATGCCTGTGTGCTCTGGATCACCGCCTGGAGGCTCTGCAGGTGGTGAGAAGCTTCCACGCTGAGGCAACATTCGCAACGCATCTACTCTAAAGACCAAGCTGCTCTTTAAAGTGTTATGATGTATTGGGGCACATTTGCCCATTTATCCCAATTTCATGCAGTTTCCGACACAATTCTGTACCAGAAAAAATGAAACTCCACTCCCAACGTAAAGGCACTTCCACCCTGTAGCTGGGGCTTTCTCTGCAGTACGAGATCTTCCCAGACGTAGCTTTCACAGCAAACTCCGATTGGAGATGTGGTGTACACTGGCAAGAGGTTTTTGCTGGCAGTGTTTATTCCAGCCACCCAAATGACATAAGCTATACCCCTCAACAGAACTTTTTTTGCTGGTTCAAGAACATTTGCCAGGATTATTTAATTAGCAGTATGTTTAATGTCTTCTCTTCCTGTGCCTTTAGCTGACAACGTTGTGTATGCAAAATGTTTGAATGCAGACAGACCCGTTACTTCTGGGGAAGCTGTGTGATGGCCAGCAAACTACTCCAGCATTGATGGGGGAGTGGAGGAGGCTGAAGAAACACAGCCCTGACATGCTGTGAAGCAGCCTTCTTGTGGACCCTGGGCAATGTCCAACAGCAACACACCAAAACCTGGGGTGGGATTTAGGGCTGCAGGGTGCTCCTACAGACGTTCTGTGGTGGCAAGGTGGAAGGAAACAGAAGGCAATCACGAATGAACTGAGTTTCTCGGTGATTTAAGATGCCTCAATCCTTCCACTCAACACATGCACTAAATTCTCATTAGCCTTAAAATATCACAACGAGCAGAAAACCTTTGGTTTGGCACCTTCCCACTGAATACTGCCTTTGTCGTCCAGATATTCCTCCTCACTCAACCAAGGACAGAGATTTTTCCTCTGTTAACACCCTACAACTACGATGACTCCTGAGAGGGAGAGACAGAAAGGGAGAAAGGCTTGAGGGGGAGGGGGGATTAACAGACTCTATTCTCTCTTACGTGTCGTTAATACCATTGTTAGCTAAATATGTTAATCATCCTCATTACCAATGCAACACAGAAAGAACAAAACTTGATTCCAGGTGGAATCCGCAACACTGTCAATTTTTATACTGTTTATAGTAGGAAATTTTGATCTGGGGCCATGGAAGGAATAAACCTGGAAGGCCACCAGCTCGGTTTTTTCCAGAATCCCTTTTGTGAGTAATGGTGCTTTAATGGAAGTTACACTATACACACACATGTAGACATAAGAAAATTAGTGTATATCGGTTATGATAATGTTTTCTGCTGAATATTGAAAAATTACTGGAAAAACCACTTAATAACAATATAATGTTCTATAATACTGTCAGCTGAGGGACTTCCTGTTGCAAAGGGAGACACGGCCCAGCAGTTAATTTCAGGGGGTTGCAAATGTTCCTACGCCCTCCACTGCTCTTACTAGTTACCTGTTTGTGATGACACAGAAGTGGGCACAGAACCCACCCTCTGCTCTGCCAAAACCATGCAATAGTTTTGGTAGTACAGGTGAGAGAAAAGGCCATAAAGTATTTTTCTTTTTTGGTGTTTAATTTTGAAGCTTCGATTTTAACCAAAGACAAGGGAGCCTGAGCATCTCTGCCACAGCTGTATCAGGAGTGCTCCAAGTTCTTTCTTGACAGAACCACTATTAGAACTATAAAAATAATTTCCTTAGTATTGACAAATTAAATTATTCAGAAGAAATCCATCAGAAAGCTCTTTCCTCCTTCTCCCCTTTATGTGGCTCACCATTCGGATTGGAGCTGCATCTTCCCCAAACCATGCTGATCTGGAGTGAAATGAGTTCAGTTTAATTCTGCATTTTGTAGGCTCACTTTGTTTCCCACATTCAATGAAAGAAAAATTCTGCATCTTTCCTAGAGTTGGACGCATTTGTGGTATTGCCCATATGACATATCCCTATGGGTAAACACAACTCCAGGTTCTAGCAGTGGGTTTGTACAAAAGGCAGGCACACAGCACTGATTCCTTCTTACGAAGGCGGGAGAAAATTAACATCCACCACGTCTTTCTGAGTTCTTCAGAGGAGAGAAAACATGTTAGCTATTACTTTTTAAAACATACCACCCTGGATAAATATGCTGTGGAAGATCTTCTGTTACAATTATGCAGTGATAGGACAAGGGGCAATGGGTACAAGTTGGAACACAAGAGGTTCCACTTAAATATGAGGAAAAATTTTTTCACAGTGACGGTGAGGGAACACTGGAAGGGGCTGCCCAGAGAGGTTGTGGAGTCTCCTTCTCTGGAGACATTCCAAACCCGCCTGGACACGTTCCTGTGTGACCTGATGTAGGTGTTCCTGCTCTGGCAGGGGGATTGGACTGGATGATCTTTCAAGGTCCCTTCCAATCCCTGATACTCTGTGATAATTAGGTGTTTTCATTAAAAAAAAAATATTTCTAAGACAAAATAATCTTCAAACCTGATTTGAGTTTCCATATCATAGAATCATAGAATGGTTTGATTTGAAAGGGACCTTAAAGATCACCCAGTTCCAACCCCCTGCCATGGGCAGGGACACCTCCCACCAGACCAGGTTGCTCNGGACTCCAGAGCTGGACACAGTGCTCCAGGTGGGGTCTCACAAGCACAGAGCAGAGGGGTAGAATCACCTCCCTGGCCCTGCTGGCCACGCTGCTTTTGCTGCAGCCCAGGATGGGGTTGGCTTTCTGGGCTGCCAGTGCACACTATTGGCTCATGCTGAGCTTCTTCATCATCTTCCACTGAAGCAAATAAGGATGGAGGGCCCAACTCTACATCTACTTGCTAATTATCCCTCTAAAAGTAAGGGCAGATACAATGTGCTCCCATTTACTGGGATCTGTTTAACTGAATTTCAGCATATTTTACCGGCTGTGGGGGTTTACAGTCCCATGGATTGCAATTGGAGCTTTGGGGTATCTCCAGCTTGCACGCTGAGAGCGAAACTGCAACTTTGAAGAGTTTTTAGATGGTTGTGGTCAGGGCAAAGCAGCCATTTAGTTCCGTGCACACGGTATTTTTAAGCACTTGACCCCGTCTTTAATCCCCTTCCAATGCCTTCCCCCACACACAGCGCTCCCAGGGAGCACCACACGCTTCTTTCTCTGTGGGAATTCCTGTCCTTCTTTATATGTTATGGAGGGAGATTCTCCACATTCTTATCAATTTTGGAGAACTGACGAACATTAGTGGCTGCTACTCAGATTGCAGCAGAGAAAAACATGGAAAAATAAAACTAAAGGTCGTTCAACTCGGGCTTTTTGTGTAACTGCTTAAAGGGGGGGACTCTGACCCAGAACTGGCCTGAGGTAGCTTTATTCAGAGCACCACAAGGTATGTAGACATCTGGGTTGGTCACCAGAGGCTCCCTTTGCAGTTCTTGAGGAGTAGTTGCTTCATTTCGCTCACCATTTTCAATACCTACTTCGAGATGAAGATGAAATGACCCCCATTTTTTGCTTTCTGTTGGCTATAAGGTGAGCCGGGGGTGATAACTCCATGTTGTAGTTACAAAGGTTTGATAAACCAGCCTTGAAGCCAGAAAGGGAGATAACAAGGGAGAGATCAGGGCACTAAACCAGAAGGAATTGAGTAGCATTCCTGGCTGCACGGGTCCACCATCAGGTGGGTGGGGGAGACATGACCTACACAGAGAAACTTGATTGGGCTGGATTAGATTAAAAGAGAAATCAGGAGAAATCACTCCTACAGAAACTTCCTAACAGTTAATAAAATTGACATATTTTTTTTTGACAGAATAAAATTAAACTCAATTAGAATACTACACATTTTAAAATTCTTAAATTCAGATTTTTACACACAAATGAGTGTGGAACTCTGACATCATTTTTATTAAAGCCAAGAATTAACTGGGTAGAGTTAACACGAGTATCTGCAAATACATTACCTCCCTCAAGGAGGGAAGCACACGTGAGTGCACATGTACACCTATGTATGCGTGTGTGCGATCACATGCAGTGGAGGGGGGTCAGGACAGGAAAAAAAGTGTATTTTTCTCTTATTAATTAATAATTATTTTATTATCTCTCTTACTAGGAAAAGCTGAAGTACTTGGGTCTTTGTAGTCTGGAGAAGAGAATGCTGAGGGGGGATCTGATCAACACCTAGAAGTACTTCAAGGGTGGGTGTCAGGAGGATGGGGCCAGTCTGTTTTCAGTGGTGCCCAGGGACAGGACAAGAGGGAACAGGCACAAACTTGAACATAAGAAGTTTCATCTAAACATGAGGAGGAACTTCTTCACTGTGAGGGTGTCAAAACCCTGGCAGAGGCTGCCCAGAGAGGTGGTGGAGTCTCTGTCTCTGGAGACGTTCCAAACCCACCTGGACACGTTCCTGTGCAACCTGCTTCTGGGATTCCTAGACTCCATAGGAAAAAGAAATTCAGATTAGAGTGTATTGTCCCTTAAATAAACAAATTAAAAGTTGCAAAATAACAATGTAGAAAATTCTCATGTCTACTAGCACAGATTTCTGAAGTATTAGACAAAAATACATTTTATAATGCAATGAAGGCATAAATGTTTTCCAGAGTAAACCAAAGAATATTACATTAATCTGAGGGAATACTTCTTTCTTTTTTTTTTAAATATAGCTAAAAGAAAACATTAACTGCTTTATGCAAATGGTAGCTGCTGTCTTGACTTTATGCATAAAACAAATTATCTCATGTTTAAAGCTGTAAGGATTTGTTTGGACTTCTCGCAGTCTTTCTGTTTGCCTTAATGTAATCCTACCATACTATCTTCTAAGGACGGGAAGTTTACTTGGAAACGTTTATTTACTTTTTTCATTTGACCACAATTCCTTGAGATAATTGTTTTAACATTGCCTTTATGGCTGAGCTGTTTCCAGCCTATGTAGCATACCAAAATTATCTCGCAAGAACCTGATGGATTTCTTGGTGAGTTTTCTCACAGGATCCAAACCTCTTAAAAATTCTATTCTTTTCTTCTCTGAGGTCATTTTCCTATGATAGGAGACAGTGGGCTTCTAAGATCTCTACTCAAAGCATCTTCAGGGCATTTCCTTCCACCCTCTTTTTCGTTTTAGGAATTTCTCATGGCTACCCAAGTAGTTTCCACCGAGGTTCAGCACAAAGTTTCCCTAATGACTGCTCAACAACTACTGATGAGGAGACTTCAGCTTTTCCAGGCCATTCAGGTGCTGCAAACTACCTTCAGACCTGGGAACTGCTGCAGCCAGCCCTTCAGAGATGGCATATGTGAGGGACTACCATGGTTCCCTCCAGGAATCAGGAAGCCATCACATGGGTGAGATTTAGGTATTTCTGAACAAAATTGATTCATGATCCAGGTATAAAAGAGCTCACCACCTACATAAAAATGGAGTTGGTACAATCTGACAGTCTCCCAAACCCAAACATTCCAGTGGTCACATCACAACTATATATGTCTAGCCTGTACATCATAGGACTACCAGAGTATAGGATGATTACAGCATGATATGGGGTTGGAAGGGACCTCCAGAGATCATCTCCTTCAACACACCTGCTAGAGCAGGTCCATCCAGAGCAGGTCCCACAGGAACTTGTCTAGGTGGGGTCTGAATGTCTCTGGAGACTCTACCACCTCTCTGGGCAGCCTCTTCCAGGGCTCTGCCACCCTCAAAGTAAAGAAGTTCCTCTTCATGTTTAAATACGTTTTCCTATGTTCAAGTTTGTGCCCACTTCCTCTTCTCCCGTCACTAGGCACCACTGAAAAAAAATTGGCCCCATCCTCTTGATGGGAAATAATTTGTATTTTGAAGGTCTCTACCAAATATTCCACAGATTAAACTTCAACTCCATTATTACCTGGGATTGTGTACAGGCCTGTCCAGGACTGTCATCCATGGTATCTACTTCTAACACAACACAGTCTACGTTCTAAAGAGCTTCCAAGCTAAGACAAAACATGCAGCAGAAGTAACAGGCCACGCTACCCTCACGTGTTGCAGGTGGTGAGCTGAGGGACAGATTTGCTCTAGGTTTCACAGTCAGCACTGGCAAAGCTGGGAAATGATCCCAGACCCGTGGCCTAACCATAAAACCATGCTTGCTCTCCTGGCACAGAGAGAAACAAGAACATGCCAGAGATGCAAAGCAAACGCCAGGTTGTAGAACGGGCCCCTGAAGTATTTTGTTCCCTGGAGAGAGATTAAAGTCTTGCAGTACATATAAACACCTGCCTAATGATGACAGAACTGAATTTATTGCTTCATGCGGCAAAAATGCCTCAGAAATAAGATACTGGACTTACTATTGAGATCATCCAAAACGTACCATGTGTTGCAGTTATCACAAACTTCAGGTGATCAGCCCAAGACATCTGCAGCACATGGACTCTCTGGTGAACACCAAGGCACAGCTCATAGAAACTCTGCCTGGGACCCTCCAGGGAGATGGTAAAGTAGCTGAGAGATGATAGACTCAAAAGAACACCTCGCTTCATGAACCTCCACCACTACCCCAGGACAGCAGCTCCAGAGGAAGCACTGCCAAATGCCTAAACTTATCACACTTGTAGGTTAGTGAAAACACATTTCTGAGGCTGGGATAATAAGTTTGAATGGAGACCTTAACATGGAACTGCTGGACCTTTTCCTTCAGGAACTGGTGATCTTCTGTAAGCACTGAAGCCACAAAGTGCTTCTAAACGAAGAAAACTGGGCTTCAAAATTAGTTAATCAAATGCAACGTTTTAATTAAGTCTTTCTAATCCCTCTTGATACATCCACATGAAGGAAACTCAAAGCTATATCACAACCAGCATCTGTTGGAACAAGTAGTACCATGCAGACACAAAAAAGCTTTCCAGCTCTACTGGTGTGAGCTGGAATGGGTTGGTATGAGTAAGGGTAATTTCCATTAAACTGTCTATACTAACACTGACAGCGATGTTAAAGGTGAGGTGCTGTAATTTATATATTGGCTGTAATATGGTCAAAAATCCCAGTAAAAATGGCAAAACAATCTCCACTGCAGTCATCTGATATTGTTGGATTTCTTTGCTCTTATGAAAAAAGGGCTTCATGGTTTCTTTATTGATAGAAGATGTAATCAAGATGGTCAGTCTTGACTGAAGAGAGTTAATCATGCAGGTTGTGGAGGAACCATATTTACACATCGTAAATTAGGTGAAAAAGATCCATGTTTATTTATTTTCATTCCTTCTCCTCTGGACAAAAATCCCTACTTTATTATCTGGAGCAACTGGCAAATATTTTAAAATGCAGTCCTTACAAATTACAAATTTAGCTCCGCTCCTCAGATCTCAGGCCAACAACAGCTAAGAGAAAGAAAAAAAAAAACCAAATAAATCCTTGCCCCCGCTCACCCTTTCACCACCTTCACGATTCTGTTCCTCTCTGAAAAAACTTAAGAGAAGTGGTGAACTTTGCAGAGCGCCGGCGGAGCCGGTGCACACAGGCTATTTTAGATCAAAGGGAGCAATGCCTTCTGAAATGCCCAAGAGCTCCCTCACGGTTATACCCAAAAAAGGGCCAGCTCACTTTTTTTGCTGGATGAAATACCATAGAGCGAGAAGAGCCGGTGTCTCATATGGGTCACTAAAGGCTCTGTGGGGTGGACAAAAAAACCCCAACTTTCAACTCCTGTGGGAAATAGTCCATCCTGGTGCACAGAGGCAATAAACTGCTCAATTCAGCCCTGGGCCGACTTCTGTTTCTGAACTGGCTCAATAAGGAGTCCCAAGTGAAGTGCATCACAGCAAGGTAATTCTAAGATGACCAAAGGTCCACTGCAAAATCAGAGCAATGTCAGAACAAAAAAAAAAATCCCAAACCAACCCTAGAGCTTTTAAATATTATTATCTTTTTAATAAAATGCTTAATAAGATACTTTTTAATAAGTATCCAGAAAGCTAACTGGATTAGATATTTTCACAGGTCTGATATTCTCAATTTAAATGATAGCAAAAAGGTTTATTGCTTCTTTTTTTTCTGTAGCCTACTACTCTGAGCAACCTTCAGTCTCTGCTGGCCTTCAGTTTAGAGCCAGCTGCTAATTGAGCAGATTCCTGAAAACCTCTAGCTCCTTGGCTTCCAAAGCAGCCACCTCCTCTTTTCTTGCTTTGTCTGCAAGCACCAGCAATCCCTTTTGTACCTTTTTATGGCTGTGACCATGAAACCAGAGGCTTTAGGCACCCACTGGGGCTGTTTCAGCACTCATGGGAGCATGGCCATCATATCTTTCCCTATCAGAAATGCCCCACAGGGTGAGATCGATGACCATCACACACTTTTCTGTCTCCCACAGCGACTGTTGCAGAAGTTGCTTCAGGAGAGCACGTGAAATGAGCCGCTGTCTGAGGTCCAAACCTCGTGCTCCTTCTGCATCCTGCTATTAGATTTGGGATGTCAAAGGGAACTTGGCTGCCAGTTCCCAAGAGTATCTGGTTTGCATCTTTTGGCCATTAATTTGTCGAATCCATTCTGAACCTCTTGATGTGTTCCGACTCCACACTTTCCCGCAACAGTGAGTTGTAGAAGTTTATCACGTGCTTTGGAGAAAGACACTTTAAAAAACCTGTTTTATATTACATCCTATCAGTTTCAATGTGTGTTCCCTGATCTACTGCTTCAGGATTTGGTAAACAGGTTTAGCACTCATCTTCTTGATTTTGTAAATCACCTTCATCCCTGCTCAGCCGTCTCTCCAAATTGAAGTGAGACCATAAACCTGCTATTACTTCCCCTTAATACTTTCAGCTGTCCTCTTCCATACCTTTTTGCCTTCTTTTTAAAAAAAATAAAAAAAAACAACTATTCTCTTCTTGAGATGTGGAGACCAAATGTAGCAGCAGTACTTGAGATGTTGAGGCAAGGTTTTCTACAGCGGCAAAATGTTGGTTTTGGTGATGTTCTCAGTACCCTTCCTGATACGGGTAATTTGGGCTGAACCTGGACACTGAGCCAACGATGGCAAAGAACCACTAACTCAGCACGGCTTGGCTTATTCTAAAGCTCCACTAGTGTTGTTTTGGAGACACCCAAATTAACTCCAGACAAAAGACTAGATCACACAACACCACTGGATAGTGCCACACAGAGATATTTGCTTAAGCCCTTGGAAGATTTACAACTACATTTACATTTACACCATGACAGTGTGCAGACTGCTCTGAGATTTGGCAGCTCCTTGCCCACCTGGGGTGCCTAAAATCACGGCAAATCAGGAAAAATAGGCAGTGCAACAGTCCTTCCTGTGCCTCTGAAATTGTCTTCAGAATGATATGTCTTCTTTTGGGGATCCTTCTCCTCTTCACCCAAGGTGTCCGGAGCTCTGTATCCATGTGAACACCATCTGAAATCCATGTTCTACAGAGTTAATAATTATGACAGAATGCTACGGGGTTGGAAGGGACCTCTGGAGATCATCTAGTCCAACCCCCTGCCAGAGCAGGGCCACCCAGAGCAGGTCCCACAGGAACGTGTCCAGGCAGGGTCTGAATGTCTCCAGAGATGGAGACTCCCCCACCTCTCTGGGCAGCCTCTGCCAGGGCTCTGACACCCTCACAGCAAAGAAGTTCCTCCTCATGTTTAGATGGAACTTCCTGTGTTCAAGTTTGTGCCCGTTCCCTCTTGTCCTGTCCCTGGGCACCACTGAAAACAGACTGGCCCCATCCTCCTGGGGCCTGACACCCACCCTTGAAGTATTTATAAGCATACATCAGATCCCCCCTCAGCTTTCTTTTCTCCAGACTAAAAAGACCCAAGTGCCTCAGCTTTTCCTCATCAGAGAGATATTCGAGACCCCTCATGATCTTGGTGGTCCTCTGCTGTACCATCTCCAGCAGTTCCCTGTCCTTGAGCTGGGGTGCCCAGAGCTGGACACAGGACTCCAGATTGGGCCCTCACCAGGGTTAATAAAAATCAGTGACTAATAAATGCTCCCCAATTTAAAACTTGTTTTCAGTCACTGAGAAAATTTCCCCGTACCCCATCTGAAGGCCAAGACATAGCTGTTATGTGACAGAGGAGGATGAAAACTATGAACCACTTCCTCTTCACCCAGCACTGGATGTCTTCTCCCTCCCCATGTACGCCACTGATGCACCTCAAAAAAAAATATTTATGAGTTCTCATTCAAATACTTCAGCTGATAAATTTAATATCACGTTCCCTGGGGTAAGCGAAAAATAAAATATTGCATGGGCCTTCGCACATGTGGAGATTATATTACTTTACAATGAAACCCAGCAAGCTGCATGTTACAGTTTTTACCACAATCTCCTTGGTAGGAATGTTTCAAATCCATTGCATATGTGTGAATTCAATATAAGCATACGGAAATGCTTTGAACACTGTAATACATCAGACACTTGAGGCAGCAGGGAGGGGGGGGGAAATATATATATCCTTCACCTATCTTGGCTCTTATCTTTAGTTTATATTGCCCTTTAAGTGTTTAATTTGATGCTGGTGTTCTCTAGTCTCGGAGATGGTGCTACTTACAACCTACAAAGAGAACTTCCAAACAACTGGCAACTTAACTTCCAAAAAAAAAACAAACCCTGCAAACTTCCAAACAACTTAAAACACATCCCCAAACGTCTGTGAGTTTGTACCTTGATCGTGAAGCACCTGAGTGAAAGAAAACAGAAAGAAAACCAGATGGAAGAGGAGTCGCAGCTGGACAACAAAGCCCTGAGCTTTACGCAGTCGCGTTTCCGCACGCCATAAAAGCCCCAACATCTGACTCGCTTGGGTTTTACAAGGCTACAAGAGTGGGAAAATAGGCATGGAAATCGACAACATCCCAAGGCATTAAAGGGTTTCCTTTCCCGTTTGTTTCCTCCACGGGATCCACGCACACACGCATCCCCCACCCCTCCGCCCCTTCCCCAGCACCTGCTCCCGCAAAGCCCAGCCCCGCAGAACCGGGCGAGCTCCTTCCTCTCGGCCGTAGCGCGGGTGCCACCTCCTGCATGGCCAGGGAAACGCCACCGGGGCCACCGTGGAGCTGGCGGGGAGCTTCTGAGGTGGCACATGCACGTGTGCAGACATCTTCACCCCTCTACTGGATTCTATCCCTCGACAGTTGTCCCCTCTACTGGCCAGTGCTGGGGGACAAGAGGAATTGAGCACAAACTTGAACATGGGAAGCTCCATCTCAACGTGAAGAGGAGCTTCTTCACTTTGAGGGTGGCAGAGGCTGCCCAGAGAGGTGGGGGAGTCTCCATCTCTGGAGACATTCAAACCCCACCTGGACACGTTCCTGTGGGACCTGCTCTGGGTGACCCTGCTCTGGCAGGGGGGTTGGACTGGGTGATCTCCAGAGATCCCTTCCGACCCCACAGCATTCTGTGATTCTGTGACAGGGAGACAAAGACTGTGATTTTGCCACTCAGGTAAAGGATGTTTATTGTCACAAATCAATGGTGAGAGAGGGCCCTCTTGAGGCTCAGTATCAGATTCTCCTGTCCCTCGTTGACTCAGCCCGTTGCCTTTCCTTCTCTGCCCCCAGTGACTATTAATTATGTTGACCAGTCTACCTTTTGTGTTCTACATATCCAATCAATCCCTCCCACCACCCAGAAATGCTCCTTCTCTTCACCCCCCCGCCCCCCCGCTTTCCTTTTACATCTCAAGTCTGCGAATGAGAATGCTTGAATTTCCACAGTTAAGAAGTTAGCTGAGATTTAAAAAAATTATAATAATAATTAAATAAACCCTCTCAAACACCTGATACTCAGCAAGAGTCTCAGAAATAGCAACGTTGCTTTAAGTGAAGTTAAAAAAGAAGACTATTTGAGGTGGACTCTCTATAATTTCAGACCTTGGAAAATAAGCTTAGCAAAGTTTTCAACAACATAATTGTGATCTTATGGAAAGGGCTAGCTAATATTATCTATATTCACAACCATATTGGTCCAATCAATAACAAGACCATGCATTTTATCCTAATGTAATGGAAACAACCATCAAAAGGGCACCACAATTCCAACCCCGGACAGAATGATGCTGCTGTACACAACCATCAGAAAAAGAACAACACCTGCTGGTTTTAAAAGGAAACTTTAAAAGCTGTGATGGTGAGTTTAAAATGGAGGATGAGACAGCTGAAAGGGAGTCAGAACCAGCTAAAGCTTTGATTTGGGTACCACAGGATGATACAGGGTTGGAAGGGACCTCTGGAGACCATCTAGTCCAACCCCCTGCCAGAGCAGGTTGCACAGGAACGTGTCCAGGCAGGTTTTGAATATCTCTAGGGATGGAGACTCCACCATCTCTCTGGGGCAGCCTCTGCCAGGGCTCTGCCACCCTTAAGGTGAAGAAGTTCCTCCTCACATTCCCTTCTTATGTTCAAGTTTGAGCCTATTCCCTCTTGTCCTGTCACTGGGCACCACTGAAAACAGACTGTCTCCATCCTCCTGACACCCCCCCTTGAAGTATTTCTAGGTGTTGATCAGATCCCCCCTCAGCCTTCTCTTCTCCAGACTAAACAGACCCAAGTCCCTCAGCCTTTCCTCAGCAGAGAGACGCTTCATGTCCCTCAGCATCTTGGTGACCCTCTGCTCTACCCTTCTCCAGGAGTTCCCTGTCCTTCTTGAACTGGAGGGCCCAGAACTGGACATATAAAACATATCCATGGAAAGACTGAAAGGGTGAAAGTCAGTCTCCGCAGAAATCAGAGTTGAATTTAAATGTTTATGAAAGTCCAGTAGCTTGTGAAACTGTTTCATGCACATAAAGGCACTTCTTGTACACGCGCTGACAAACACTGTGTTTTGCTGCCCTGAAAACAGCAAAGCTGCAGGGTGTTACTTGAATATTGTCCATTCAAATAAATGGATGAAAAAGAGAATATAGACCATCGCTTGTATTGACGTAAACACACTTTTTTTATATATGGATATCTGAGGGTGTTTCATTTTTTTTTTTTGGTGGAGGGGTTCTACAAAACATGACCTCCATCCCCTTAAACACGTACTCTTAAAACTAGAAACATTTTGGGTTTCCCCCCACTCCCCTATTTGCCTTCCTAAACCTGTCCTGAGCATCTGTACTATGTTATCCAACACACCGGCTGCTAACAAGACAATCAATAGAAAAGGTCACCTGGGGGGCAGGGCTTTTTTTCTCTCCTCAAAATACAAAGCTCATTGTAACAGGGATTTGAAGTCTTTCACTGTGGAAAATGTCTTAGAACCATTCAAAACAAACAAACAAATAAAAAAAATCCCCAAATGAAGCATACTGGAGTTACAATTATATTTTTAAGGGTATGAAAATGGGAAATTTGCTTTAATAAATTTTTTCCGTGCAACTGCATAAAATATAACTTTTTTTTTTTTCAGTTTCATAACTCGATTGTAAATTTTACAGGGCAGGAACTTGGCGTGCCAGGCACTGACCTGAATGTCTATTAGTTCATTGCTTTTAGAAATAAACTACCTGAGCGCTTACGCCTCGGTATTTTCGTTGAGCACTGACCTACAAACTCCATCGTTGCACTTCAAACAGCGAAACTCCTCTCGTGGGCAGATTCCTGACGTTGCCTGAGCTGGGGGACTACTTGAAGGTCAGTAAATTCCAAGCAGACAAGCAAAACAACCAGCCAGGTTTAATTTGTACGTAGACATTTTCCCCCTTGTAGATACTTACCCATATATAATTTCATATCTAATTATCTTTCAGCAATATGAAGTATCGGATGACCATTAAAAGGAGTATCTTGTTTTTTTAACAAATCATAGTATTTTGTAAATTTTTGAAAAGGGCAGTTGCTACTTCGCTTATCAAAAGTATATATTTATTTATATATATTGGTTTGTATCTATAATTATACATATATTTTATGCAATACCCTATTGCTTGCACAATGTAAGTTTTTAAAAGACTATTGCTTAGGTCCCCCCAAATGCTTTTGAATTAGAAGAAGAGGGGGAAAAGCTCAAGCCAGTGAGTTTTTAAATTAGTTTTCACTCATTTGATATATTATGTGAGCCAGACAAAAGGTGGAAGCGCCATTACCGACAGCTGAAAGTTCATGTTTGTAGTGGTTTACTTCCATAAAAAATTACATCAGCATTTACAACAGGCCAGCTACATAAAGTTAATGTGGATTTGGGACGTATGTAGGTGGACCTTCATTCATGCTGACACATGAGAATATGATGAATGCATGTAGGACCATTCCATAGGCCAGCACATCAAGCCCTCCATTTGCTCAATTTGTTTAAAAGGCTCTCAAAATAAACATTTGCTTCCTGACCAATGGCTGTAGAAAATCCTGTGTATTTACTTAACCCTCTAAATTTAACTGAACTGTCTAAAATTATCGAGGGAATAAATTGCCAGTTCTTCTGTTTTCCTTCAGGCTACATAGATCATGCCACGACTCTGCTCATCCAGGACCTGGTCCAACACCCTAAAACCAAGCTAAAAAACCTCACACCCCAAACACATCATTTCCAAAGGAGAAGACAAGCACGGATGGATGTTCCGAGTTCCTTTACAGCCTTCCTGAGTCTCCAGGGAAGGGACCAATTTTGCCCCAGCCTCAGTAGGATGGACACAAGCTGGGATACCCAGGTGCAAGCAAGAACAAAACAAAACAGGTGGAAGTAATTCTAAATTAGGAATCATAGAACCACATAATGGTTTGGGTTGGAAGGGACCTTCCAGATCACCCAGTTCCAACCCCCTGCCCTGGGCAGGGACACCAAAGCAGGTTGCTCCAAGCCCCATCCAGCCTGGCCTTGAACCCCTCCAGGGATGGGGCAGCCACAGCTTCTCTGGGCAACCTCTTCCAGTGTCTCACCACCCTCACAGCAAAGAATTTCTTCCTAAGATCTCATCAAAATTCCCCTTCTTTCAAGTTTGAAACTGCCAACCCTCATCCTATGGCTCCTCTCCCCATCTCTCCTGTAGTCCCATACGGGAAGGGGCTCCAAGGTCTTCCTGGAGCTTCCTCTTCTCCAGGCTGAACAACCCCAACTCTCAGCTTGCCCCCATAGGAAAGGTGCTCGAGCTCTGATCACCATGGCTCTCCACAATGACCAGAAAATACTGGGGTTTATGCTCATTTGTAACAAAGCATGAAGGATATTGTATTTTAACACTAAATGTCTTATTTTTTAATTTATGGGGGATTAGTGTTCACCCTCCAGAAAACTTTATGCATTAAATAAGACTAGAAGAGTTCCTTCAGTAGAAATTCCTTCTTAAGCCAGAATTAGCATACAGTAAGGATAGAGTATCACTGCCCTGATCCCAGACTCCAAGAGAGCCAGTAACAGGGGCACTATCATGGGAAAGTGGGGAGGGCTGGTAAAACCAACCCTCCCCATGGAAGCCACCACTGGGGGGCCATCGAAGCAGGAGCTGTGCAAATACAAGGTGGTGCTCTTGCTGTCCTGATGCTCAAGCTTTCATCATCTAAGGCAAAAGGCCTGAAAAGCAGTTCTGGTCAGGATGACACACAGGTAGTTCCAAGACAAAAGGAGTTTAACTGTTCCCATGGTGGTTTTCTTTATTTTGAATCTCACACACAGGATATTCCTCCAACATTGTGAAGTCTGTGCTTTACCCCTTTCACAGGGGCTTGCCAGTGTTTCTTCAAGGTGCTTTGTCACCTTTATACTTCACATGAAAATGTAAGAACATAGGCTTGGAAAGGCCTACCAATCATTCAATCCTTCAGGTTGGAAAAGACCCTTGGGATCATCAAGTCCAATCATCAGCCCCACTCTACAAAGGTCTCCCCTACACCACATCCCCCAACACCACATCTCAACCACTCTGAAACACACTCAGGGATGGGGACTCAACCCCCTCCCTGGGCAGCCCATTCCAGGGTCTGACCACTCTTGCTGGGAAAAAGTAGTTGTAGAGCAATGAGATCTCCCCTCAGCCTCTGTTCCTCCAATTAAACTGTCCCAGCTCCTTCAATCACTTCCTTTTACTCTCCAGGACCTTCACCAGGTTTGTTGCCCTCTTCTGCACTCACTCCAGCACCTTGAGATCTCCCTTGTGTTGAGGCACCCAATCCTCAAGATGTGGCCTCACCAGTGCTGAGGACAGGGGGACAATCCCCTCCCTACTTCTCCTGGTCACACTATTTCTTCTACAAGCCAGGATGACATTGGCCTTCTTGGCCACCTGGGCACACTGCTGGCTCATGTTCAGCCCCTTGTCAACTAGAACCCCCAGGAATCCATTCAAACCCACTTAAAACTGGCAATTTTGTCCAGCAAAATTAATTGATTTTGCTTCTTCAGCCACCCAAAAGCCACAAAATGTGGTGTTGAGCNTATATATATTCATGAAAGTCCAAGGTGAAGCAGAAAGTTTTG
This sequence comes from Nycticryphes semicollaris, assembly GCA_013400055.1. Lineage (NCBI taxonomy): Eukaryota > Metazoa > Chordata > Aves > Charadriiformes > Rostratulidae > Nycticryphes > Nycticryphes semicollaris. Next base: position 251,542 of record VXBJ01003047.1, read on the forward strand.
GTGGAATTTACTTTTTGGGATATTTTGGAAAAAAATCAAACACTAGGGCCAGTCTCCAAAAAGGATAAAAGCATAGCACAATCCGAGTCTCAAGTGATTCTCCAACACTCTGACCCTCTACAGGTTTCTAAGGTCATGGATCACAAAATTAAGATCTCACCCCAACCCCTTCTGGCCAAAAATACATACAAAGTGCTGGCTCTGTTCCAACGGAAAAAAAAAACAAACCCCAAAACCTTGGCATGAAAAGAACTGTCCTTCCCCAGTATCAATATATTCATTGCTGAGTAAAATGGACGGGTGACTTGGTAAGAAATCACAGCCCTGAACTACTATTAAGGTCTCTCTCCGCTGTTGCAGTAGAAAACACAACCTGNGGCACACTGCTGGCTCATGTTCAGCCCCTTGTCAACTAGAACCCCCAGGAATCCATTCAAACCCACTTAAAACTGGCAATTTTGTCCAGCAAAATTAATTGATTTTGCTTCTTCAGCCACCCAAAAGCAACAAAATGTGGTGTTGAGCAAACCATCTTGCATCATCCCTGCTTCAGAACAAGGAAAACCTACAGGGGACAGTAAATGTGACCAGCATCAGGCAAAAAGCCTGAAACTCCCAACTTTTTAATTCCCAGCCCAATATTTTTACCCACATCCTTTCAGGGGACAGGCAACAGGTAGCATTAGGGTGATGACTACAGGTGATGATTACACGAGGTAATCCAAAGTCTGCTCTTCTTAAATCTTATCTGAAATCCTGCTGGACGTACAGATATCAGTAAGTCTTCTACAGCAAAGTAAAAGAAAAAAACATCTCTCAAGAAAGCCTGAGGAAACCAGGTCTCTTTAGTGCACAAAGCAGAGGCCTCGGAAAAGCGTGTGATAAATCTTCCTGTATGAAAGGACAAGCCATCACTCATCTTCTTCAGTCAATTTAAATTAAAA